>CM052802.1:97005468-97062928 GCA_028533885.1 Nasua narica
TGGTATACCCCTATCAAAAGAAGCTTGGAGAGACCCCTGGTTCTGATATCTGCTTCGGTTAGATGTGGTTGACCCCTTCCAATAAGCCTTGATGACATAAAAGCTGTGTAAGAGTTCACTGCTCATATTGCCCGTGTTTCATGTTCTCAGTAGACTATGCAAACGAAACGATGGGTGGGTTTGTAGACTTCCTTTTAGGCTTGGCAGGAACATTGATGACTATCAGACTCAGGAAAGCACCATGAGACTATTTTTCTGCTTTATTGATCTTGACTCCACTATGCTACAGATACTTAGAGTAATCCTTCCTTCCTTCCTTCCTTCCTTCCTTCCTTCCTTCCTTCCTATCTACCTATCTTTTTGACAGAGAGAGAGAGATCACAAGCAGGCAGAGAGATAGGGGGAAGTAGGCTCCCCACCGAGCAGAAACCCTGAGGCGGGGCTCGATCCCAGGACCCTGAGATCATGACCTGAGCCGAAGGCAGAGGCTTTAACCCACTGAGCCACCCAGGCATCCCACTTAGAGTAATTCTTTTATTTTTTAATTTTTTTCTTAGAGTAATTCTTTTTTTTTTTTTTAAAGAGAAGCAGGCTTCCCTCTGAGCAGCAAAGCCCGATGCGGGGCTCGATCCTAGAGTAATTCTTAATCTGACTCTTTGGCCTTAAGTGAGAGGGTTATGGTGAGGCTGCTTTTTGATACTTTCTGGTTTTAACCTTCATGCATTTAATCAGTAGTTCCCAGTAGGGGTGATGGTGAAATGATAGGGCATTATCTGCAGGCCATTAATGTATGCCTAAAGTATGATTTTTTAAAATAAGATTTTATTTATTTAACAGAGAGAGAGAGCGAGAGAGCACAAGCAGGGGGAGTGGCAGGCAGAGGGAAAGGGTGAAGCACCTCTGAGCAGGGAGCCTGATGTAGGGCTTGATCCCAGGACCCTGGAACCATGACCTGAGCTGAAGGCAGATGCTTAACCAACTGAGCCACCCAGGTGTACTGCCTAAAATATGATTTTTAACAATACAAAATACTATATCATTTAGAAGCCCCATTGCTCAGCTGGTTCTTAGTGTGTGAAGTAGTACTTACTATGTGTTAACAGTCTTAACTATTACCAAAGGTTTGTTTTAAATTTCTTAAATTTACTTTTATACTTAATACTGGGTAGAGAGAAGAAAAAGATACTTTATCTCAAGATTTCTGGTTTTAAGGAAAATAACAAGGGTACATATTAAAAGGGGAATGCTTAAAAAAAAGGATACTTAAAATGGAAGTAGCACAAGGATTACTATTGGTGAAATAGGATGGTGAAAGGCACAGACAATTATTATGTTTTTAAAAAGGCAATAAAATCCTGAGATAAAGTAATCACAGTATTTCACAGATAAGATTTCTGTATCCCTTTCATCTTATTTTGCACAATATTATGTGATTTGATCCTCATAACTTTGGTGATTTTTCTATCTCCATATTACAGATAAGGAAACTGCTGTTCAAATGGGTTAAATAATTTTCCCAAGTATTTTTTAAAAGATTATTTATTTATTTGAGAGAGAGAGTGAGAAAGAGAGAGAGCGAGTGGGAGCAGAGGGGAGAGGGAGAGGGAGAAGCGGACTGCCTGCTAAGCTCCATCCCAGGATCCTGCGATTAGGACCTGAGCAGACGTTTAACTGGCTGAGCGACCCAGGCGCCCTCACCAAGATTAAATAAATCTTAAAGCAAGGAACTGAGATTTGATTTTAGGTATTTAGAGTCTAATTATAATTTTTGCCCTTGTTAAATTTTGTTAGGAGTGAAGGTAGGAGGTTTAGATGGGATCCTACTGTAAAGACCCTGTGAGGAGGTAGGTAGCAGCAGTATTGTTTTGCATTTGTGTGTAGGTTAAGGGCATAGACTTTTCTTGTTCTCTTTTCTTTTAGTTCAATTGCAGTTTGTCTCTAGATCTCCAGGGAAAATCAGAGAAGCAGTGCTGGAAGCTTCAGAGTTTCTAATTTGGGAAAAGGTGTGCATGTGTGGCAGAAAAGGGTGGGTCGTCTAATGCACTTTCTATTTTAGAGGTGAGATCTTCATTTTGTAACATCTTTCTTGTTCTTGTTCTTGTTCATATAACTTTTAGCTCATTAACCTTGTTCTCTGTGCTGCATAGTGAAGCACCATTTCTAATTTAGTCTCCTGTGTTTAGCTTCTCAGAAGATTTTTAAAAAAATGTTTGGAGGTGTGATTTAATTGCAAGGCTGTTTTCACATTGTCAATGTGAAAGCAAAGATGAGTTACATGTTTAGATAGTGCAGCCTGCAGGTTTCATTTTGTTAAACCTTCTTGGTATTCCCATTCTCTCATACATGTGTGCATAATAGTGTTGAAAAAAAAGTCTGTTTTTGTTGTATCCATAGTTAGCAATTTGGTTGAGTTATGGAAAAGCCTGTCCTCTGCCTTGTGTATTTGCTCATTTGGAAACCTTGTGTGGTTTATGGAGACACTAGTGATTTGTTCTCCAGCCTCCCTATGGGTTTTATTCCATATTACAATCTAATTCCGCCTCCCTGTCCCATACTCCTGGGCTGTTAATTTGTACATTTCGATGCAGTTTGTTTCATCGAGTGTTTTTGTAATCCAAACTGAATGTAACGAGCTGTGTGCTTTAGGGACCTGGCTTTGCCTTGCCAATTAGAAGAAAGTGGTTACTGAGAAAGAGTATGTTTTAAATAAAACATGGCACCTCTGAGTAGGACTGACACTCATTTGGGAGTAAAAGAGATGGTTTTAACTCTTTGGCTAACAAAGAAGAGTCATTACTAAAGATCAGCACTTTTTGGAGAAGGAAGGGTAAAGATTTACCTCCATAAAATAATGGTTCTGTACATATCTTCAGACTAAATAAAATTTAAAAGTTTGTCGTTTCATAGCTACTTTTTTCTTCATGATCGAGATGTGTGTTAGCAAAATTCTCTGAATTCCTGAGTTTTGAACTGTTCATGTTTAGGAAGGTGTGGGTATCTAAAACTGTAGCTATGTTATTAGCCTATTTATTTTTCCAATATATGAAGCCAAGTTTTCAGTGTAGTAGAGAACTCCCAAACGATACTTGAAAATGATGAAGAAAAGTATAAGATTTTGCCAAAGTGTGTGGATGTTATTTTATTTTCTGATGATAGTAGGATTTTGAGCCATCAATGACTTAAAACTGTTTGGAATTTTAGTAGCACTTTCATCCAAATTTAAAGGACAGATCCCTTTGTATAGATCTTCTTAAGCTATTTACTTGTTTACTCTTTAGGGAGACACTCCTCCTAAGTGGGTTCTAGTATTGTATTTGTATCTATACTACAGATAACAAACTTCTGTTTTTAGCTGATATATCCAATAAACTCTAGAACCGAACACTGATACAAGGAAAGCATGAGGTTGCTTGTGTTTTCTTGCTTTCTGTAGACTTATTTTGAAGGAGAAAGTAGGACTTTGTCCAAGCTTTGAAATAAAGACACTAAGAAGAAAGGTAAAGACTTGGTAATGGCTTTAGAAACATTATAACATTTATTAACCTATATAAGCAAGAGACAACAAGAGGAACACATTTCTATGAAACAATTAAAAAGGCCCTGTTGCAAAAAAGCTGTTGCTGGAAAAATGAGCTCTGTACTAGAGGAAGCTGGTTTAGCGAGACTGAGTTAAACTCAACCTACACATTTCTGTCACTGTTGAATGACAGTCTCGCAGGCTGTATTGATGGTTTGAAGAGACAGTCATAACAATATTATTAAATGTCCATTGCCTCGTTTTTGAAGATTAACACCCATAGTGATAATATTTTAAGCTCAAACAGTTTTCTGAGTTAAGATAATTAAGGCTGAGATTTGTTGCTAGCTTCTCCTTAGCGCTATTCTGACCTGTGGCTGAACAGCCCAAGACAGATAACTTTGAAAATATTCAACATCTTGAGAAATCACTGAATTTGCTAGCTTTCTATAAAATGGACTCATATGGCTTAAGATCCAGTACCTATTGATTTCCATACTTGAATAAAAATTGTTGGAAAGACTTTCAAAAAGTTTTTAAACACAAGCTTCTATTGGGAATAAAAAGCTAAATTAGATTATGCATTTCTTCTGTGTCCATTCAGTTACTCAGTGTACATCATAAGTGTTCTATAATACTGTTTTTAGAAAGTCTTGAAATGTTAAATCCTACTAATCGTATACTAGAAAACGTGATTATTGACTATCTGATTGGAAGGAATTTTAGAGCCTTTTCTATCCAGAACACTGGTGCTTATTCCAATTGTTTGCTGAATTAGTGAATTTTAAAGTAAAGTGACGTGGTAGGGGTAAAGTGGCTTGTTTTTTCATTTTTTTTATGTCTTTCAACCTCAGTTCCCTTTCTCCTTCCAGTGTAACTGTGCTATGTTAGTAATCCTCAAGATGGGACTAGAAAAAAAATCTGTAACAACGTGGCAGTAACGCTTTTATTTGTGGGTACTTCTAAGACATTATATGTGTTTTTTTTTTCTTTTAAAGATTTTATTTATTTATTTGACAGAGAGGAGAGATCACAAGTAGGCAGAGAGGCAGGCAGAGAGAGAGGGGGAAGCAGGCTTCCCGCTGAGCAGAGAGCCCGATGTGGGGTCTCTGATCCCAGAACTCCGAGATCATGACCTGAGCTGAAGGCAGAGGCTTTAACCCACTGAGCCACCCAGGCGCCCCATTGTATGTGTTTTTATGTTACTATCTGTTAATTCATTTGCAAAGATTAAATTTTGCAAAGTTAAGTTTATTCATTGCTCAGTAGAGTTGGTATAGTTGCCAACTTTATGCACACACATTTCTTCTAAGATGTATCGATTACAATCTTTTATTCTAAAAAATTTCTCAAATAAGAGGTTTGCATAATAATGAGATTTTATTCCCATATAGCAATTAAAGAATCACTAAATGTCTTAAAATGTTTTCTACATCATTGGGGCCTTACAGAAATCCCCTGAATGTGACAAAAGGTCTATTATAACCTTTTTTTGGTCAACCCAAGATAAAGCAATTCATGTACCAAGATATGTGCTCTTTGAGAATGGACCTTTTTTTTTTTTTAAAGATTTTATTTATTCGACAGGGAGAGAGGGGTCACAAGCAGGGGGAGGGGAAGAGGGGGAAGCAGGCTTCCCACAGAGCGGGGAGCCCGTTGTGGGGCTCAGTCCCAGGATCCCGGGATCATGACCTGAGTCGAAGGCAGGCGCCTAACGACTGAGCCACCCAGGTGCCTTGGGAATGGACCTTTTTTTTATGGTGTCCTTCTAACAAGTAGTGTGGTTGTATAAGATATCACAACCCAGACAAAATTCTCTCAAAATTCTTAAAAGGCCCTGAAGGAGGAGGAACCTAAAAAAGAGGAGAGAAAAAACTTTGTATGCTTCCTTCAGGTCAAAATTTGTCTTTACTGAAGGGAAAGTCAAAAGCAATAAATTCATTTTTCTTTGGGGATGACTGAGGTCTTATGTTTTGACCCATAGTGGGTGGCACATAGAGATGGTGCCACTTACAGCTTATGTAGCAGTTTAAAAACTTGGGTAATGGTAGTACTAGATACTTAATATTTTGTCTGTTGAGAAGCTTCATGAAACTACATAGCATTTAGAAAAATAGCAAGTGAAGCAGATAATTTTGGACAGTGGGAAATTTTGCATTGACATATCATTGACATAGTCTTATTAGCGTTGGTAATCACTTACTGTTGGACATTGCAAACAATATAATCTTTATAAAACAAAAATGTCTTGCCTAAAACAATCCTGTTTTTAATACAGTTGTCACATGAAATACTTGACTTTATTTTAAGCAGACTTTTTTCCTTTTCCGTGTTAATATTCTGAGCCTATGAAAAGCACAGCTCTTGCTTAGGTGCTTGTCAGGCACCTGGACACTTGAGGCACTTCTGGTTATCAGCCCTTATTAAAATTTTGTGGGTGACTCTAGTTGCATCATAAATCAAAATTCAGAGAGCCAGCTTCACCCTAATATCAGAGTGATGTTTTGGTATCTCAGAGGTCTGGTTTGCTTTGTCTGTTAGGTGGCTCCATTGAAAGACTTGGGCCTTTGTGTAAGTTTTAGGTGGAAATAAATGCAGGTATTCAGGGCAGAAATTCAGGGTGAGAGAATGGAGGGGAATATAAAGGTACACAACAAGCTTGTTTTTAAAAACTGCAACCAAGAGGACCTTTTCAAAGTATATTGTAAAGGTCAAGTTTCATGTATTTCCTATTGGAGCTCTGTGTGACTGAATGGAGGCTATTTTGCTTCTGATTTATAAGATATTTACCATGACTCAGTATTTTGTGAACACCTAACATTGTTAGTGCTTTTGTTTTTTGTGTGACCCCGCCCTTAAAACAAAGAAAACAAAGACCCAGTCTGCATTTACAGAAGCCCTTTCTTATAGACCTTTGCTGTACAACACAAAAGAGCACCAGCCTTAGAGGAAAAGTAATTGGATTTTTCAAAAATGAAAGTAGACTCCCCCCCTTCCTTTGTGTACATTATAAAGTACTAAGATATCCATTTTTAATAGTTTAAAATGTGACTTAATTATTTTTGTGCCTTGAATATGGTTAAGGTAGAGGGAGACAATTTTTCTTAAATAGTATCTCTTAAATTCACTGGTGCTTTAAAAATTTCACTGCTTTGGAAACGAGTTTTAAAAAGTTTTGCTACAACATGGATGTACCTTGAGGACTGTAGCCATAATTGCTAAGTGAAATAAGCCAGTAACAAAAGGGCAATTAACTGTGATACCACTTATTTGGAGTACCAAGGGTGGTCAAATTCATAAAGACCGAAAGTAGAATGGTGGTTACCTGGTGCTGGTGGGAAAGGAGAATGGGAAGTTCCAGAGATGGATGGTGGTGACAGTTGCACAAAGGTGTGAATATATATAATGCCACTGAACTGTTACTTAAAAATGGTTGAGATGGTAAATTTAATGTTATGTGTATCGTACCACAATTAAAAGTAATGATTGAGAGAGAGTACAGGTCTTAAAGAAGTATTTAATCTTCGATTTTGAACAGTTTTGTCCTCCACATTTGCCAAGAATCAACCTCTGTTCAGATTTCTTTTAAAAATCTGTTATTAACAGAAAGTTAAGTGTGAATATTTCTTCTTGTTCTGTGCAACCTAGTCATCTTCAGTAGAGGAAAATAAAAACTAAAAAGTATGTATAGAAATAAAAATGAGAACTGAAAACAATTTTTTTCCTCTGTTTATTATTTGTTTAAATAGTGCCATAACAAAATATTGTGTATGTAATTATCAAAGAAAGTTGTAGTGGTTTTGGCTTTGAGCAATCTGTGTATCCTGGAATATCAGTTAACTTATCTGTCTAATGGGAGTCATTATACATCCCTCACTAGGAATCAAATGAAATGATACAGAAGAAATGTTTTTTAAAAGTATTTGTCAGAGTACTACATGTATATAGGTTAGACAACATATTACCTGTAACAAAATGCTCCACTTCTCCTTACTCTCAGTTTTTCCCAGAAGTAGCTACTTTCAATTCTTTTTGTGGTTTCCTCTAAATTTATACTCTCCATATTTATACTCCTTTTTGATTTGTCATTTTTATGCATTTTTTCTTACTTTTTGTTATATAAAATGTTTGTTTTCTTATACTATTCTTACTGTCCTCCTCCCAAATATATTTATAGTGTAATTTTTGGTTAAATAATTCTTGAGTATTTATATTATTATTAAATATATATGTATAATAGGTCATTTATAATGGTCCTATAATAGGACCTATTATCATATAGGTCATATAAATATTATGACCTATGGGACATTTTAGTGTACAAAGGTATTTCATATTTCCTTCTCTTTTTCCCTTCTTTAGGTATTTTCCAGAGATATTTCTGTTATTTCTACTTTAATTTTATTGTTTCGAGAAATAATATTTTGTATGATTTCAGTCCTTTTATACTTAATGAGACTCGTTTTGTGGCCCAAAATATTATCTGTTTTGTAAACGTTTTGTTTCCACCTGAAAAAAAGGTGCATTGGCTGCTGGTGCCTGGTGTGTTCAGTAAGTGTTAGTTAGGTCAAGTTGGTTGATAGTGTTCAAGTCTATGTCTTTTCTCATTTTGGGCCTACTTGTTCTGTCAGTTACTGAGAGAAGGTTATTGAAATATCTGAGTATAAATGTAGATTTTTCTGTTGTTTTTCTTATAGTTTGGTCATGTTTCACTTTATGGGTTTTGAAGCTCTGTTATTAGGTGCATAAATGTTTAGGATTTTTTCATATTTATGAATTGATCCCTTTATTATTATGAAATGACTATCTGTATTCTAGGTGTAGTGGTTGTTCTGAAATCTACATTGATATTAATTTAGCCACTTTCTTTAGGTTAGTGTTTACATGGTATATCTTTTTCCATTTGTTACTTTTAATCTATTTGTGTCTTTATATTTTAAACACTTTCCTTATAGGAAGCATATAGTTGGGTTTGTCTTTTTTTTTTTTTTTTTAGTCAATTCACACAGTCTCTACTTTTAATTTGAAGTGTTTAGACCATTTATATTAAATGTGATTATTTAGGTTTAAATCTATCATTTAATCTATGAATTAAATATTTTGATAAATGTTTCCAATTTATCCCATCTCTTCTTCTTTTCCTGCATTCTTTTGGATTAAGTGAACATTTTTTATACCATTATATCTTTTTTGTTGACTTATTTTTGTTATTTTAGTGCTTATCTTAGTGTGTATCATACACTTAAAAAAAAAAGATTTTACTTATTTGAGAGAGAGAGACAGACAGACAGAAGAGCAGAGAGCCTCGTGTGCAACTCGATCCCAGGACCCTGAGATGATGACCTGAGCCAAAGGCAGATGCTTAACCAAGTAAGTCACCTAGGCACTCCTGTCATACACCTTTTACTTCACACAGTTTCTGTTCATGTGGTTTAGTACATTGCTTAGTGTGTAGTATAAAAACCTTGTAATGGTGTGCTTTCATTTCTTCCTTCCCTATCTTTGTGCTGTTGTCATACATTTTACTTTTGTATGTTTTTATAAAAATTTCACTGCATCGTCAACTTTTTTTGTTTCAGTAGTCAATTTAAAAAAAAACAGATTTAATTAAGAAAAATCTTACATGTTTACCAGTGTGATAACTTATCACTTATTACCTTTGACATTCTTTTACATGGGTCCATATTTCTATATGGTATCTTTTCCATTCTGTCCAAAGGAGGTACTTTAACATTTCTTACTGTGATGAATTTTTTTCACTTTTGGAACATTGGAAAGGTTTTTATTTAGACTTTGTTTTAAAGATATTTTCAGTGGGGGCGCCTGAGTGGCTCAGTGGGTTGGGGCTTCTGCCTTCGGCTCAGGTCATGATCTCGGAGTCCTGGGATCGAGCACCACATCGGGCTCTCTGCTTGGTGGGGAGCCTGCTTCCCCCTCTCTCTCTACCTGCCTCTCTGCCTACTTGTGATCTCTCTCTCTCTCTCTCTCTCTCCCTGTCAAATAAATAAAATGTTTAAAAAAATAATACTTGCAATACATAAAAATTAAAAAAAATATTTTCAGTGGATATAGAATTCTAAGTTGTTTTTTCTTTTTTTTTTTTTTAAGTATTTAAAAGGTGTTATTCTACCCTTTTGTTACTTGAATTGTTTGTGGTAAAAAACCTGTGTTGACCCTTGAACAACATAGATTTGAAATGCATGCCAATTTTTTTACAGTGCAGTACTGTAAATGTATTTTCTCTTCCTTTTGATTTCCTTAATATTTTCTTTTTTCTAGCTTACATCATTGTAAGAATATAGTATATAGTACAAATAAAGCACAAAATATGTGTTAATTAAACACATAATAAAGCACAAAATGTGTCAATAATAATACTTTATGCTATTGTTAAGTCTTCTGGTTAACAATAAGCTAATAGTAAAGTTCTTGAGTAAAAAGTTAGGCATGGATTTTTGACTGTGTGTGGGGTTGGTGTCCCTAATGCTCATGTTGTTAAGGGTCAACTGTATAGCTTATAAGTGAGAATTCAAACTCTAAGGGAAAGTTACCAGTTAGACTTGTGCAGTGAATATGGTAAAGTCCCAGATCTCAGTGATAACCATGGGAATATAGAACAAGAGATAAATTCTGAATTATGTTGTGATAAAAGAATGTATGAGTTCTTATTGAGATTCATATTTAGAAAAAGAGGATGAAATAAATGTGAATGTGTAAATGCACTGAACAGAATAGGAAAATTTTGTGTTTCGTGAGCATGTGCGGAAGGAGGAGTATTGATGAGTTTTGGTTTTGGACTAAATTTGAGGTAATGCAGGGACTGCATATGTTCTGTAGGCAACTTAGAAATTAGGAATGTGTGAAAGATCTAAAATCAATTCTGAGAAGCTGGCATATTAAATGAAGTTTTTTTTTTTTAAAAGATTTTATTTATTCATCTGAGAGAGAGCAACAGGGAGAGCACAAGCAGGGGGAGAGGCAGAGGGAGAGAGAGAGAGAGATAGGGAGATCTCTGGCTAAGCTGGGAGCCCAATATGGGGCTCAATCTCAGGACCTGGAGATTGTGGCCTGAGCCGAAGGCAGATGCTTAACCATCTGAGCCACCCAGGTGCCCCCAAGATCAAATTCTTGTATATAACTGCTGTTCATTAAATATTTGAGAGACAAAATAATAGAATTGGAAGCTTAATGTGTTGTGAGCATTCACTTAGAGAGGCCTTTAAGACAAGTTGTAGGGCTCCACCCTCTAGAGTTTCTGGTTTTGTGGGCAGGGGGTGGGACTGGAGTCATTTGGATGTCTGACAAATTCCCAGTTCATGTCGCTGTTCCTATTGGTGTGGAGGTCACATTTTGACAACCACTAATTTAGGGGAGTGAATATAAAAAGCACAAAGGAGTGCTTTGATTCTTAGGGGAGGAAGATGAAAAGGAGATAAATCACAGAGGTCACAGCAGTAGTGACCACCAGTGGCTGGATGACACTAGTGATACAGATTATCGGAAGGAAAGATGTATTTTAGGATTTCAGATTTGGATGGTAAGTGGCATTAAGTGAGGTCGAGAGAGAAAAGTGAATAACCGAGTAGTAACTATCAAGTGGAATGAACAGTGTTGCTATTTGTGACCTTAGCAGTGTTTATTCTTTTGGAATCAGAAACATTTAGAAAATGTGATGAAAACTATGGATTCTTCTCTCAGACAAAGGTATGTGAGCTCATAATTTGCACACATTTTTTAAGCAGGTTCATAAATTTAATTGAGACAGCCAAAATCCAAATGAAGAATTCATATTTAGAGTAGTCTCATTAAGAGCGGTAAGTGTGGAAGCCAGATTATAAAACTGAAAGAGTAGGGAGGCAGAAGGTAGTTACAGTGGATACAGACAGCTAGTCCTTTATGATTGTGAACATTGTTGGGAGTGGACTGATGATTGTGGAACTTCCCTTCATAGAAGTCCTTAAAATAAGTCTGCGGCAGTCTGTATAACTTTCTGAGTTTTAGGGATACTATGAAAGAAAATGTACTAATTTCAAGAAAATGAAATGGCCCATGGCTTTCATGACTTCCTTCCCTGGCCACTTGTTCCTTTGCTACTTTTCTACTTTGGAGGGGTTAGAACAATTGCCTTTGTTTGGGATGATTCAGTTTTAACAGTCTTTCTGTCACATATTAAGCAAGTTTCCCCTCTTTTAGGGAAAATGGACATTATTTTTTTTTCTGAAAGAATATGAATTGTTTTCCTATCAATTGACAGTTTTAGTAGAATCATTTCATTGTTCATATAGCCTTGATCACATGCTTTGGACTTGGGGCACCTGGGTGTCTTAGTTGATTAAGCATCTGCCTTTGGCTTGGGTCATGGTCCCAGGGTCCTTTGCCGGGAGCCTGCTTCTCCCTCTCCCTCTGCCTGCTGCTCCGCCTGCCTGTGCTTGTGCTCGCTTGTTCTCTCTGTCAAATGAAGAAAATCTTAAAAAAAAAAATGCTCTGGTCTTGGCATTAAAAA
Source organism: Nasua narica (assembly GCA_028533885.1). NCBI lineage: Eukaryota > Metazoa > Chordata > Mammalia > Carnivora > Procyonidae > Nasua > Nasua narica. Next base: position 97,017,489 of record CM052802.1, read on the forward strand.
CTTTTTCATTGAGAAATGCCTGGGTGGCTCATTTGGTTAAGATTCTAACCCTTGATTTGGCTCAGGTCGTGATCTCAGGATTGTGACATTTGTGAGATCAAGTCCTGCATGGGCTCTGTGCTGGGCGTGGAGCCTGTTTGAGATTCTCCCTCTTGATCTATGCTGACACCCCCCCCCCCATGCACCCATTCACACTATCTTTCAAAAAAAGTTTTTTTCATTGATTTCTAACTTCTTTTGTTCATTGTGTGACCTTGAACAAATGACTTCAATTTCTTTTGAGTCTCACTTTGCTCTTGTTTGGTGAGGATGGTGATAACCTGCCTTACAGGGATTTTTAAGGATCAAATAAATTTGTAAGGTCCTTGGTAAACTGTAAACCTTTACGCATGTAACTTTCTTATTGGACACAGTAGTAATAAAATATATTGATAAGGAATGCTGATGTGGTTTAGATTTGTTTTTATTCAAGCATAAAATGTGATTTCAGTATCTTGAAACTAGAAGGTGGTGTGGAGGAATTGTTGCATAGATTTAAAATAAACGAGCAAGAACTAAAAACTAAGACATTGATAAAAGAAATAGAAGACATGTAACTCAATATTTTCATTGATTGGAAGAATTAATTTTGCAAAATGCTCATACTATCCAAAGTGGTCTACAGATTCAGTGCAATCCCTATCAAAATTCGAATGGCATTTTTCATGTAGAAGAAAAAACTGTATGGATTTATATAAAATATGTATGGAACCACAAAAGACCCCAAATACTACAGCAATCTTGAGAAAGAACAAAGCTAGAGGCATCATACTTCCTGACTAACTACTAGTTCTAACTACATTACAAAACTGGAATAATCAAAACAGTACAGTATTAGTATAAAAACAGCCTCATAGACTAATGGAAAGGAATAGCGTGCCCAGAAGTAAGCTCATGCACGTACAGTCAACTAGTCTTTGCAAGGGTGCCAAGAATATACAATAAGGAATGGATAGTCTCTTCTGTAAATGGTGTTGTGAAAATTGGAGAGAGTTGCCTGGGTGGCTCAGTTGGTTAAGCATCTGCCTTTGGCTCAGGTCATGATCCCAGGTCCTGGGATCGAGCCCCACATCAGGCTCTTTGCTGAGCAGGGGCCTGCTTCTCTCTCTCCCTGCTTGTACTCTTTTTCAAATAAATAAAATAAAATAAATTGGAGAGCCACATGCACTTTTTATACCATACACAAAAATTAACTCAAAATAGATTACAGACTTAACTGTAAGACCTGAAACTTTAAAACACTTGGAAGAAAACATAGGGAGCAAGTTCCTTGATACTGGTTTTGGCGGTGGATTTTTGGATATGACACCAAAAGCACAGGCAAAGAAAGCAAAAATAAACAAGTCGGAACTATGTTAAACTAAAATGCTCTGCATAGCAAAATAAACCAATAAAATGGCAGTCTAGAATGGAAGAAAATATTCGCAAATTATATATCTATAAGGTGCTGATATCCAAAATATGTAAGGAACTCTTATAACTCAGTTAGTAAAAAATCCAGATTTAAAAATGAGCAAACAGGGGCACCTGGGTGGCTCAGTGGGTTAAGGCCTCTGCCTTCGGCTCAGGTCATGATCTCAGGGTCCTGGGATCGAGCCCCGCATCGGGCTCTCTGCTGGGCGGGGAGCCTGCTTCCCCCTCTCTCTGACTGCCTCTCTGCCTACTTGTAATCTCTGTCTCTCTGTCAAATAAATAAAAATTAAAAAAAAAACGAGCAAACATTTTTCCAAAGAAAACATGCAAATGGCCAACAGGTATATGAAAAGGTACTCAGTATCACTAATCATAAGGTCAGTGCTAATCAAAATCACAGTGAGATATCACCTCATATCTTTCAGATTGGCTATTATCAAAAAGACAAAATATAGCTAGTGTTGGCAAAGATGTGGAGGAAAGGGAACCCTTGTACCATATTGAGGGGAATGTAAATTTGTACAGTCATGATGGAGTATTCAAGAAGTTCCTCAAAAGATTTGAAGTAGAACTACCATATGATCCAGCAGTTCCACTACTGTGCATGTATCCAAAGGACATAAATCAGTATCTGAGCTACCTGCACTCCCATATTCATCATAGTATTATTCACTATAGCTAAAATACGGAAACAGTCTAAGGGTCTGTCAGTGGGTGAACAGATAAAATCTCTCTCTCTGTCTCTCTCTCTCTCTCTCTCTCACACACACACAGACACACACACAGAATATTGCTCAGTCATAAAAAAGGAAACTTGCCATTTGTGACAACATGGATGAATCTGGAGGACATTATGCTAAGTTAAATAAGCCAGACAGAGAAATGCAAATACTGTATGATCTCACTTGTAGAGTATAAAAAGTCAAACTCCCAGAAGTGGGGTTGAGAGGTGAAGGAAATAGGAGGTATTGATCAAAGGGTACAAACTTGCAGTTACAAGAAGAAATTCTGGGGATCTAATGTACAGTATGGTGTCTACAGTTAATACTGTATTGTATACTTGAAATTTGTTGAGAGAGTAGATCTTAAATGGTCTTACCACATACAAAAATGGTAACTATGTGAGGTGATATATTGTTAGTTTGTGGTGATCATTTCACAATATATACATATATCAAACCATCATATTATAACATCTTATGTACATTTTTTGTCAATTAGACCTTAATAAAGCTGAAAATGCTCTCATATGTTAGCTGCACACAGCCCTAGACTGAAATTATGAGGAAAGGCAACAAAAGATCTGGTAAATATTCCTAGTGGAATAATTTATTTGTATGCCTTTGGAGAAAACTCACACATGCTATGTATGTGACATATAGGGTGTTTACAGTCTCTACGATTTGCTTCATTTTATTTAGTCCAGAAATCTTGTACGTAAATCAAGTAGAGAGATTGGACTAGATCAGTGTGATAGAAAGCAGAATTAAATTTTGATTTTTTTTCCCCCTGGAGGGAAGAATTTATAATATTGCTGTGGACAGAAAATTAGCCATAAAATACTATTTTGTTGTCTTTATTCTTTGTTTATACCTCTTTGGATCTATACATTTTAAGAATTAAAAATAAGATTAAAAAATAGCTTTAGATCTGCTCTAAGTCATTATATGTAAATGAGATTATTTTTATAATGCTATACCACTCTTCACTCTAATTAATCCTGGAAGCTAATTGAGTACTTGATCCAAGATACTGAACACTTGATTTGTTATTATTTATTTATTTAAAAACACCCTCTTAATTTAGAGAGAGAGAGAGAGAATGCACATGAGAGATTGGGGAGAGGGTGGGTCAGAGGGAGAGACTCTATATGCAGAATCCCCGCTGAATGTGGAGCCCAACTTGGGGCTCCATGTAAGGATTCTGAAATCACAACCTGAGTCAAAAGCAAGAGTTGGATACTTAACTAACTGAGCCACCCAGGTGCCTCAGATTTTTATTTAGGAAAAAATATGACATGGTTCTAACAAAATTTTGGATAAATGTACATCAGTTCTTATCACACTTTTTTGAAAAGCCTTGCATGGCTTTTCAAGCCCCTCCTCAGATGGGCAAATGTCTCTTGTATTTATATTGCTTATATTTTGCAAAGATAAGTTTCAGTAGATATAGTTGTGAATTAGGCTAAAATTTCTCTCCTAAGTTTGCTTCATGTCTTTTCCAAGCTTTAAGGTGATTAGCTTTTATTAATTTTATCTGCAGAGTGAGGCCTGAGTCTTAGCTTAACTTACAAAAATAGTTAAAGGGCTAAAGGAGCCCAAACCTGCAGGTTTTAGCACCAGTTGTCTTCAGGTTCAGTACCCCTGTGTAGTATTGAACATATTACTTGCTGAAGAACTTAAGAGCTAAGTCTACGGTGAGTAGAAATGGGATAGTGAGCGCTGAGGTGTGGTGTTCTTGGCAGCCCATTTCACTTTCAGAATTCTCTTAGATGCAGGGCTTTGCTTCATGCTGCGGTTTTAACCAAATAATGCAACATATAACCTTACCACAGATTAGTGATCCATAAATCACGTTTCTGTCTAGCTATGTGACATTAATGTGCAGCAACAGAAAATGTTTCAAAGTTATTAGTGTAGTTTCTCCACAGTAGTGATGGTTTCCTGCAAATGCATTTAGCTTGACTTCATCAAGATGGAAATGTTAGCATCGGAATGCAATAGATGGCTTCAGAGCTGTGAATTCTGCCCTGCTCTGGTTATGTGCACAATGTTAAAAACAGATTTTTTTTTAAAAGTTGTTTTAAGCAGTTAACATAACCGTATATTTCCTGTTGGGCAGGAAAAGATCTGGTCGTATTTCACCACCAGATGAAATGTGGTGTGGTGGTATTTCATCTGTGTTGTTTTACCATGTCTGTTTGAATAATATGGATGCATATTATGGATAGAAATGGCAATGATTTCACAGAAATTGTGAAATATATAAATAGTTGAATATGTAAGAATTTGATGTGAATGCTCTTGGATCCTACTAAAAGACCTTATCCTTGTGGTTTTTACTTTATATAAATGAGCATTTTCTGGAGCTGCTTCCTGGTTTTATCTGTGATTTGAAAATCTTTCTATTTAGTTGGGATAAATTTTACCTTCCTGACCAGAATTAAATTGAGATCAAGTAGAGGTAAGTTCTTTAGGCTTCTAATTTAAACTTAAACTGTTTCCGTCTAAGGAGGAGTTGTTAAACTCTGTCATTCTGAGAACCCTTAAAACCTGGGCCTCTGAAACTTGAAAAGAAGTGTTATATGGAAATAAATTACATTTATTCGGATGATAATTTTCTTGAATATCTGCTGTGTTTATTGCTTTATATTAAACATTGTAGGGAGAAGTGTATATGTAGTCCCAACTCTCAAAAGTCTGTTGGGGAGATCAGGCATAAATGTTAAAATAGTAGAATAGTAGACCCTTGAAGCTTGTGGGAGATACGTTCTGAAACTTTCAAGATACCAGTGTAGCATATCTTTTTCTTAGCTATAGAATGTGGGTGATAATACCCTACCTTCCCAAATCGTGGCAATTATTTGAGACCCTGTGTTAAATAGACATTGTTAAACCGCACTGAACCGATCTGCTTGGGCTTACTGATCAACCAAGTAACTCATGCCTGCACAGCTGTCCTGCACCGCAGTTCAGATTCATACTTAGCAAAATAATTGATAACATGCAGTGAATCTTGAAACCCCAAGTGTTATATCCTTGCATGCCAGATGTTTAGTGTGAGAAACATTTCAGGTCTCTGTTGACAGCATGCTTTCCTATATGCCCTCCACTCTCAACGGAAGTGATGGGAAGAGCCATCAGGACATTTGCCTCAGCATCGCAGCTTCCTCCCTTTAGTGGAACTGCTCACCATAAGTTACGACCTCTGTGTGTACTACACTGCTGATACAACCATCCCAGAACCTCATAGCTACCTTCTGATGTGCATATGTTCTCATTATTAAGACGTTTAGAAAAAGGGTGCCGTATTCACTCTACTTGTTGATTCATTTTAGCTACAGAGACTAACTCTTACTAAAATTTATACTCATTTCCATGTTAAATGATAATCATCTGTCCTGAGAGCCCTTTTCCCCTCTCTTTATAAAAATTAAGGTCATGGCTGCTTTCTAGTTTTTAGGTTTCCTACCTGTTTCACCAGCAATGACAAAAGCTTCTTCTGTGGAGGTATCTAGTCTAGTATCTCCCACAAGCCTTCCCCAGTCCATTCTTTTTTTTTTTTAAAGATTTTATTTATTTATTTATTTATTAGGAAAGAGAGAGAGTGAGAGAGAGAAGGTCAGAGTGAGAAGCGGACTCCCCATGGAGCTGGGAGCCCGATGTAGGACTCGATCCCGGGACTCCGGGATCATGACCTGAGCCGAAGGCAGTCGCTCAACCAACTGCGCCACCCAGGGGCCCCATTCTTTTTTTTGACTTTCTGTTTATTTCTCTCTGAACCTAGAACTTCAATGTTCTTTTAATTTAGATGTCAAACCTTTCTAGCCAGGATTTCTCTGTTGTATATAGTACTCTCTCATACTGCAATAGGATTAGCCAGTAATGTAAGGTACATAAGGTGGATACATACCTGCATATTTTCCTATACTATTTTCAGGATCTCAATTATGAAATCTGTTATCTTACTAATTTTACTTTTGTTGAAGAATTGTCAGCTATTTTTTCTTTTTTGTTTTTTTAAGAATTTATTTACTTATTTGTGAAAGACAGAGAGTGTACAAGCAGGGGGATTGGCAGGTAGAGGGAGAAGGGGAGAAGCAGGGAGCCCAATATGTGGGACTCCATCTCAGGACCCTGAGATCACAACCTGAGCCTAAGGCAGAAGGCTTAACCTACTGAGGAACCTAGGCGTCCCTACATCTTACTTTTTTCTGTTGTAATTCTGTTTTTCCTTCTGTTCCATTCCTCTTTTTTAACAGATTTTTAAAAATTCTCTTCTCCCTAAATCTTGCAAAATGAAACAGTCCCTTGTGTACGAATCTTTCCTCAGATCTTATACACCATTACTATCTTTTTAAGTATCAGGTAATATGATATAGTAGAAGAAATAATACACTTAATAGTTCTACCCTCACCCCTAGCTATTTTAAATGGATTCACCCAGGTTCTGTGCCTTTTGACTCCCAGCCAAGCTACTGGACTGGAAGGGGTGCCTGATTCATGAGGTAGCCAAGCCTTAACCACCTCTGACCTGTGTGACTCATGGGAGAAATGTGAACTTCTGAAAAAGGGAAAGGGGAGAAAAAAAAATTTTTTTTTTAAAGATTTTATTTATTCATTTAACAGAGAGAACACAAGCAGGCAGAGAGGCAGGCAGAGGCAGAGAGAGGATCACACAGAGAAAGTGTGCAAAATGTTAGATGCAGAGCAGAGCAAGGAGCCCGATGCGGGACGCGATCCCAAGATGCTGGGATCATGACCTGAGCCGAAGGCAGTTGCTTAACCAACTGAGCCACCCAGGCGTCCCAAAAAATTTTTTTAAAGATTTTATTTGTTTGACAGAGACAGCAAGAGAGGGAATGCAAGCAGGGGGAGTGGGAGAAGGAGACGTAGGCCTCCCACAGAGCAGGGAGCCCTATGCAGGGCTTAATCCTAGAACCCTGGGATCATGACCTAAGGCGAAGGCAGACACTTAATAACTGAGCCACCCAGGCACCCCTGCAAAGGGAAATTTTAAGCTGGAGATGGTCAGGTGAACTTGGATTGGATCATCTTTGGTCGTGTGCAGGTTGAAGCAGAGTAACTTCTGACAGAAGAAAGCAGAAGCCTGTATAATATCAGTGACTCTACAGCCCCTGAGAGAGACAGTCATCCAGCTTTCATTTCTGACAATGACCCACATCCTGCTGTTGATTCCCTGTTATATGTGTGTGTTCGTGCAACCACCCACTGTGTTTACTTGGGGCAGGTAAAGTGCGTTACTTTCTCTCTTACACATAATGGAGTCTAGGCCAAAATACTTGTGTTCATCGAATGCCAGCTGGTCCATGATGGGTTCAAGAATTCTTTGTCCTATCATTTCTGAGTAAGTTGACCATTTTCTTTTCCTAATTTGTATTGTTTTCAATACTTTATGGCTTAGAAGTTAAGAACTTAAGTTCAGAAGGCAGACATATGTACTCTGGTACTGGAGCAGATTGTACCAAGTTGTACTCAGCATTTTAATTTTTCATCTGGAAAATGAGGGTAACGATAGAACTTAGCTTGCTATGAGGATTTAATAAAGTATTGTATGTAAGGGAGATAGTACCTGATATGTAGTAAGTACTTAATAAATGTTAGTTTACTGTGTATAAACTTAGGATATAAAAATCTCAGTGGTATTACTTTTCCATACTGCCTGTGGTGAAAAACCAGATATTTTCCTCAACCTGTCACAATCCGGTATTTTTGTAAAATATAATAAAAATGAATTACTAGATTAAAAAATCATAAAGATGTAAAATAAGTCTTATTTTTTGAAAAGATTTATTTTTTATTGAGGGGGAGGGGCAGAGGGAAAGGGAGAGAACAGATCTGAAGCAGCCTCCATGCTGAGTGCAGAGCCTGATGTGGGGCTCGATCTCACAATTATGACCTGAGTCCAAATCAAGAGTTGGATGCTTAACTGACTGAGCCCCCCAGCGGCCCCTAAGATGTTCTAAATTCTTTCTGTTAATATTTCTACTGATCTCATTGTAGGCCATTAATACTTTGCAGAGTGTCACTATTCCAATGGACTGTACTTTGAGTAGCACTGTCTTAGTGTGTATGGACAGTCTCATAGAAGGCAGAATATGTGTGCACCAAGCTATAGGTGGAGAACAAAACAGACCCGTTCTTATAACATTGAGTAGCTAGCAGGTCAGACCCATTTCTTGACGTGGACGGTGTGTAAGGGACATCTGAGGCCTCTGGAATGCCTTCCTTATCTGATTGTTATTCCACCCTTTCCCAGCTGTTAGAATTGTTGCTCTTTTCCCTTCGGCTCTGGAGTTTTATAGTTGTTCTTAACCTTCCAAGTAAGAGAACTCTATGTTTAGAAAGCCGGATAAGCATGTACTGTCTTGGATAAATCAGCCCTGCTAAGTGGATGAGAGTATGATGCTGAGTACTATTACTTTGTGGGCTGAAGTGGAACCATCTCTGGCAGTGACTTAAGGATCCCTTAAAGTACAACCTCTGAAACCAGATTGTGTGCTTGTGGACAAATGGGGAACCATAGATAGAAGAGCTTGTCATTTATATTTTCCTTCTATGCAAAAGCAGTGACAGACCAAGTATTTGTGATACAGAATTGAAAACAGGTTTTACAAATAGCAACTGTGGTTGATAACCAAAAGTGTGCAAAATGTTAGATGCAGCCAGGATTGGGATTCTCTTCCAAGTATTTTAGGGGGAACCAAGCATTATCAGATTTTGTCTTCCAAGAAAGTATAAATTGTCACTGAGCATGTGCTAAGTGCCGGGCATTATGTTCAGTTTTTTTATAAACCTATCTCACTTAATTCTCACCACAGATGATGAGATTGATCTCCATTTATTAAATGAGCAAACAAGGTTTACAGAGATTAAGCAACTTGTATAAAGCCATTTAGTTTACAAGTGGCTGAACCTGATTTTGAAACTAGATTTGGCAGACTCCTAAATAAGTCTTTCTTTTCTTCCCTTTAGAGAAAATTACAAATAACTTTTTTTTTCTAGAAACATTTGAGGCTAAATTGCTAACCTGAGGCTCCTCACTTCCAAATACTTTAGTATTTATTTTCTGAAAACAAGAACATTTTGATACATTGCTATTATCTAGTCCTCAGACTGCATTAATTTTGCCAGTTATCCCAGTGACAACTATATACCCCCATAATTCTGTTTATTTCCTTGTGAAACAGTTCCTCAGTCTTTTGGACTTTTGTGAACTCGGCACTTTTGGAGATTATAAGGCAGTTGTTTTGTATAATGTCTCTTGATTTGGTTTTATCTATTATTTCCTCTTGATTTAGGTTATGTACTTTTGGAGTATCACAGAATTGTGTTCTTCTCATTGTACCGTCACATGTCATATAATTTCAGTTTGACCCGTTACTAATGATGACCACTGATTATTTCCTTGAAGTGTTGTCTGTTGGGCTTCATTACTGTAAAGTTACTCTTCTCACTTTTGTAATTAATATTTTGTGGAAAGCTGCTTTACAACTATGTAAATATTTCATCTCTGTGACATGGTTTATTTACTTATTTATTAGATTTGTATCTGTATGGGCTTATAGTTCCTACTTTACTCACTTGGTTATAATCTCTTATTACTGTTATATATTTTGATGTCCAGATTGTCCTAGATTTGGCCAGTGAGAGCCCCTTCAGGTTGATTTCTGTGTCTTTTTTGACACATCCCTTGACAAAATACTCTTGAGATTTTTCTTGCTTTCTGGTACAAGGTCTTCCAGGCTCATTTTGCACCTTCCTGGGTTCAGTCCTGGAATTAGTCATTTCTCCAAGGAACTTTCGTTCTTTTTAGTGGGAAATAAATAGTATGCAGAAGACAAGATCTGTGTCATTAGTGTACATATTTGTGTTAGAATGTTGTTTTGCCTAGATTGTCTTAGTGGATACACACACATTTACCTCTATATTTATTTATATCTTTAAGTATGTTGAAAATAATGAATTCATATAACTCCAATTCCAGTGTAATGCGAAAGGATTCATTCTAATTTTCTTATCTCTTACTATCAGAAACCTGGCTTCCGTTGTTCTTTTTTTTTTTTTTTTAAAGATTTTATTTATTTATTTGTCAGAGAGAGAGCACAGGCAGGCAGAGTGGCAGGCAGAGGCAGAGGGAGAAGCAGGCTCCCTGCTGAGCAAGGAGCCGGATGTGGGACTCGATCCCAGGACTCTGGGATCATGACCTGAGCCGAAGGCAGCTGCTTAACCAACTGAGTCACCCAGGCGTCCCCCATTGTTCTTAATACATTTGTTAACTGACCAATCTCTCCGTATCTTACCAGTCTTCCATCTCTATCAGTACCTTCTTACCTGAATGGATGCCTTGCTTTTCCTTCTTGGGCTCTGACTCCCCATTCCAGACAGTTCCCCATTCTCCCTCTCCCAATGTAGGATACTGTTCTCTTTCAACTTGGGCTCCCAAGTGAATTTTCTTTTTTTTTTTTTCCAAGTGAATTTTCTTAATGACCACATTATACTATCTCAATCCTCTTATTTTGGTGTTTTCGCTACTATATATAAACTACAGTATTAATTCTCTGAAACAATTGTCCTGTTGGTAGGAGAACACCAACTAAAATATCTGGGAGAAACTGAACATTAGACCTGAAAAATAACTTTTCCTGTGATCAGTCTGGGTTAGTAATTTGTATTCTACAAATTATCACAGAACTAGAATTGTTCCATTGACAAGAAATTGGGGCTTAATGGGGCTGTCTCTAGAATTCTCATTAGAAGTTAAAAAGAAAAACAAATTTTACTATTATGCAGAGGATGTAGAATGAGGTAGGTTCCTGGGTGGGCAAGAGGGTTTAGAAAGGATGGGAAAAAAGAATTTTCTCTGAAGGGACTAATTGGGTTAGGCCTAACCATTGGCAGGATATTCTGTATTCACCAAGCCAGACAGGATGGAGACTTGGGGTGGGACAGGCTAGATGCAGAGACTCCTCCTTTGGAAGGGTGAAGGCAGACTGTCTGGCTGAGGATCAGTAGGAGGCACGAAGCTAGGCATTAATGTGGGCAGGGGGTGACAGTTATATTTGGTCTGTGCTCATCCATGGGAACAGTAAGCAGGAAGGACAGCTAACAGTTAGTGAGAGGGAGGTTTTACATCTTTTAACAGTGAGTGAGCAACATGGCATACCACCCTAGAGTACTCTCATTCCCAGAACTGTGTGTTGTCTTATATTTTCTCATCAGACTAAAGTGATGAGAAAATTTATTCTAGCCCTGTTTTGAAACACACCAGAGGGTATCTGGTAATTTGGGGATATTGTGAAATCCTACCTCTAAAATTCTTAAAGATGTATTTCAGTGCAGTTAAATAAACTGTATGATATTTGGAGTTTTGTTTGTTTGTTTTTAGCAAGAGAAAGGTATATTTGTGAATCAAATACAGTGTAGCCATCATAGTAGTGAATAACGTGCTCAGAATAGCTTAAGATGTGGGGGGGAAATTGGTCTAGTAGTTACTGAAATTTGCTCTGATTAATTCATAATTTTTTTTGTCTTTCATACCTGAATTCAGTAATTTGGAAGTTACTCCCTATTCAGGGAGTAACCTATAAGAGCCTACAAGTAACCTATAAGAACTTATAAGAACCTTGCTTAGTAAGTTCTTGCTGGATCTGTGTTTATCTTTAGGAAGCAGTCAAATCCCCATGTGGTTATTGAATTGATTTAGTATCATTAAAGTGAGAGACATTAACAGGACTTATTAGAATGTAAAGTCATTTCCAGAAGGAAAAAACATATAGGTCAGAAATTTTTTAAAAACTGTGTCAGATTTTCCATGTTAAGAAAATGTGAGCGTTTATGGATCTGGGTAAAATGTACGTGGCAGTTCCCTGTTCCATTCTTAACAGTTTTTGAAAGTTTGAAATTATGTAAAAATTAAAAGTCACAAAAAACTTCTCTGCCAAGATTCTAGCCAATTTCTTCTGGTGTACTGAGAGGCCAGAGGAGCCCATGCCAGTGATTTAGTATTGAAAGAATTTGGTTCTATGGCAAGTATTACCTAGTACCCCAGCGCTGAGGAGAATGATGCAGGCCGGCCGTGTTTGAGGACCCAGAAGGGGTCCCACAGAGCCAGCCAAGAGGATCCTTGGCTTTTCACAGAATGGAAATCAAATGCGTGAGAGCAGAGTATAGAAGATAGAGAGCAGATATAGATGGAGTGTCTAGGCAACTCAGAAGGGAAATGGAAGATGAGTCTCATCTTTGCTTGGGGTCTGGGGTTTTTATTGAGGACAGGTGGTCTGCTGTACGTGTCCCCTCAGGCATCTAGGCTTTAGTCAAAACAATGGTGAGTGCTCAGGTGTATGCCAGAAGCCACTTATACCCTGGAGCTAGGAGTCTTGACTCAAGGTGTCTTGAGTTAGTGGTCTTGAAAACCATTCATGGTGACCTCACATGGGCCATTCCTTACATGTTATCTGTTATGCGGGAAGACTCCAAAGAAATCATTAGCTCCTTGACCTTTACAAATTGGACATACTCTAAGGCATGTGTAAGGTGAGGGTGCAGGTCCTAGTAAGAATAGAAGCAGGAAAAGAAGCAGAGGGAAAAAGGAGCTTTTTCTTTCATGGGGTCCCTTCAGTTTCCCTATTCTTATAGGACCCAGAAGGTTCAAGATCTTAATTCACATATCAGGCTGTTTGGAATGGAAATGCTCAGTGATTTAAAAACAAAAACAAAAACAAAACCACTAAATATGCCTTGGTCTGGACTCTCATTCCTCCTCAGTCTTTCTGTGATGATCTACATGGAAAATTTGGATTGGTGATGTGGTTTGTGATTATGATAAAGTTGATTTGTTCACAGGGATCTGAGTGGTAACATCCAGCCTGCATCAGGAATGTCTTCTAGCTTTCATTTGAGTATAATAATTTTTAATCTCTACTCCTCTCACTATCAAATACTTTATATAAAACAGAGTACTTTTGGCTGTCATTGTTAGTTGACTTCATAATGTAGGCCTTAGGTTATGTGACTTTTTCTAAGCCCCTTAGTTATTGTAATCTACAGCTCCCTGTTGTATATACTCAAGGACATTTGTAAATGAAAAAGATGCTGTTCTTTGTATTTGTCTGAGGGAATGAGTTTTGGGTTGGCCAAGTGTCTCACTAATTGAACTGAAATTAAATTTTTGCTTTTGATACTTGTGTATTTGACTGCCTTCTGAGTAACATTATAAATATATTCTAAATTTGTTGCTGATGGCTGGGTGAAAATTTTTTGGGCAGACTTCCTCACATTGCCAAGCTCTTCTAAAATGACTAAATCTACTACTGATTTCATTTTATCTAGTCAGCAGCCTAACACTTATTTCTAAGATTTACTTAAGGCTTTCTCCTGAATGAAAATGTTTGTTTTCCATATTTCTATTATTTTCTTTCTGACTTAATAGCAGAAATGAGGGGTTCATATTGCGTTTGTATCAGATTCCTGTAGCTGATATTTCTTGTCCTTATTAAATAGTGGCTTTCCCAGGTGATGTTTTGGTGCATGGCGGGGGAAGGAAAAAGTGGAAGACCGAAGTCATATCAGTTCAGTTTTTTTTTTTAAAAGATTTTATTTATTTATTTGACACAGAGAGAGAAATCACAAGTAGGCGGAGAGGCAGGCAGAGAGAGAGGAGGAAGCAGGCTCCCCGCTGAGCAGAGAGCCCGATGCGGGGCTCAGTCCCAGGACCCTGAGATCATGACCTGAGCCGAAGGCAGAGGCTTTAACCCACTGAGCCACCCAGGCAGCCCCGGTTGTTTTTTCCTGCTTGTTTCCGCTAGGTTAAACAACCTCTCTTTTGTTTTGTTTTTAAAGATTTTATTTATTTATTTATTTGACAGAGAGAGAGAGAGAGAGATCACAAGTGGGCAGAGAGGCAGGCAGAGGGAGAGGGGGAAGCACCCACTGAGCAGAGAGCCCAGTTTGGGGCCAGGACCCTGGGATCATGACCTGAGCCCAACGCAGAGGCTTTAACCCACTAGCCACCCAGGTGCCCCTCTCGCTTTTGTTTTTTAACCTGTTAGCAATTTGCTAGGTTTGATAGGACCTAGCTCTGTTACACCTCACTCAATATAGCACCTCTTTCTTTTCTTTTCTTTCTTTCTCTTTCGTTTTCTTTTATTTTTCTTTTAATAGTTCTGAAGAAGCACATAAAGCCCACTCTTAGAGCTTCAGTTCATCAGACTGATCTTTTGTCAGCCAGTCTATACTTGCCTCCGTAAGGCTTCAGAAATAATCGATGATTCTTCTGCTAATGAAAATTTACATCCTAGATGTCTGATGCACATTAAGTACGTTTTTGGAATAACAGATGTGCCTGCCTACCATTTTTTTGGACCCTTGCAGGTATATAGAATTGTGAGGATGCTCATTTTGAAGGTCCATAAAGAGTTAGGACTTGGGAAATATGATTTGAAACATCAGAGAATAACTGTTAGTGTCACAGCAGCTGTTATTTTATTTGACTGGGATTACAGTATTAGTGGATGGGTAGTTGCTGTCCTTCATGCCCTTCCTTCCCTTTGTAAGGTTTTTGACTTTGTTATGATTTTGGGGCAAGATTTTATTTTGGCAGATGGACTTAAGTAAAAGACATAGGTGCGTAATAGGTAATATTCATCTCCACTGACTGGGATTAGAGTAGTTTTGTTAGCATTCAGCTGGAAGACAGGTGCTGTGAAGTCAGTAATGTATGGCTTCACTGAAGATTCCACTTAAATGAAAATGGACCTGAATTATTCATGCAATTTATCAGTATTAGTACCCATTAATAAAGTGATAGTTTGTTTTGAAAAAAACTTTGCATTTACTGAATTTTGTTGGCACGTCACTCCCCTTAGTTCATCTGTCAATGTCATTAGATCTTCAGGGCGCCTGGGTGGTTCAGTGGGTTAAGCCTCTGCCTTCCGCTCAGGTCATGATCTCAGGGTCCTGGGATCATCGAGCCCTGCATCGTGCTCTCTGCTCAATGGGGAGCCTGCTTCCCCCTCTCCCTCTGCCTGCCTCTCTGCCTACTTGTGATCTTTCTCTCTGTCAAATAAATAAATAAAATCTTTGAAAAAAAAAGTCATTAGATCCTCTATCACTGTATCCATGGCTTTTAATTGTTTGAATACTTTTTCTTAGTTCCTAAGTTCTGATTTGGTAAAGCTGTCATGATTTTCTTCCCTGTCAGCCTTCAAATGTTCCAAAGGAGGCAGAACAACTTTGAATGCTATAGATTATTGATGGCACTTTGCAAATAGTAAAATATGCACAAGGTAAAGGAAACTATAGGATTAAAAAAAATCTGGGCTCCATTTCAGGTGAATGGTGTCTAAAAACTAATTTCACTCTATGGGTGGCTTTAATATCTGGACTTAAAAAAGCATGGATTCATAAAATTGTATTTTTTAATGAAAATACCATTTTTGTAAAAACGAACCTCATTTATTAGTAAAGGACTGAAGAGCTTATGAAAGAGAGCCATCACCTTACTCTAAATTTGGTCACTCTGGAGTAGCATGCTGTTCAGTAAAAAATTTCTGTGATGGTCGAAATGTCCATTATCTGTGTTGGCTGGTATGAAAGCCACTTGTGGTTATTGAGCGCTTGAAATGCACCTAGTGTAACTAAGAACTGCATTTTCCATTTTATTAAATTTAAGTAGTCACATGTGACAGCACAGTTCTTTGCTCATATTCCTTGGGTTAGTACAGTTCTGGAACATTATATAGGTTGCCTAAGTTAGAGGATCTGAAAGAAAGT
The DNA here is from genome assembly GCA_028533885.1 of Nasua narica. Classification (NCBI taxonomy): domain Eukaryota; kingdom Metazoa; phylum Chordata; class Mammalia; order Carnivora; family Procyonidae; genus Nasua; species Nasua narica. Next base: position 97,033,454 of record CM052802.1, read on the forward strand.
GATCCCATTGGGATTTTCTTGAAGCTGAAGACCTGACTACTGCCTGAAGACACTCTTCTTGAGTTTTCTATGACATAAATTTAGGACTGTCTTCACTATTCCCAGCATTTATATTGGGGGAAGTTCTGAAATGTTCTTTCTCATCCACTTAGTAAAGCTTTTACTGTAATCTTAAATGAGCAGTGCAGGAATCAGTTTATTATGTTATAGGTTAGATCAATTTTCTATCTCAGAGAGACAGTTGTAGTGACCTGAGAGTTTATTACCTACTACCTGTAGGAAAATAATCAACTTTGGCTTTACTCAAAACTGCTGGATTAGAAGCGGAAATAGCAGCTTTTGCCTTTTCATAACAAATAATTTTTCTTTTGTCTGTTCTCATATCTTCACCTTTAACTTTGTTACTTTTTTTTTTGAAAATTTTTCTACCTGCAAGTATTCTTTGCTTTAAAAATTATTATATATAGGTAAACCTGGGAGTGATCGTTTGCATTATAAAAGTATTCTTGCTTTTCAAGGTAATCTTTACAGACTCATCTAAGTAGCACCTCTCAAGTTTATCATTTGACCTTGAGTTATTCAGGTCATCAGTTGAAGGTCAGTTGGAAATAAAACTATGTTAGTCAATGAGAAAATAGATTCATTGTATAAAAAATGAGTAATTTTTGATCATGCTTTAGATGAAATGAAGCATACTTGCCTCAGGAACCTGGCCAGTTAGCCATGAATTGGTGAGCTATGTTCTCACATTTCCATCTACTTCATTATAAGCTGCCTCAGTTTCCTTGCTTGTACTATAGCAACAAGAAATCCATTTTTGTGAAGATTAAGTAATGGAAAGAAATAACTGCTTCTCTGGGTGTTGTATGCAGGTGATGAACCATTAAATTCTACACCTGAAACTAATATTACACTGTATGTTAACTAACTGGAATTTAAAATAAAAACTTGAAAAAAGAAAGAAAGAAAACATTTCTCTGAAGTTCTCTCTCTGAATCAGAAAAGTGGTTCAGAGCAAATACCAGAAAGGCTGATTTGGTCTTTTCATGGAGTTTCACCAGAAGCAGCCTTACTTTAAGCATACCTTACATTAATCCACTGCTAATAAATAGGCTGTAGGAAGATGAGATTGCTGGAAGGACTCTCTAAAAACATTTCATTAACTATAAAAGCACTCCTACTTGTAATGCAGAAACTAGAGGGAAATTTTGAGGGACGTTGTTCTAGTTTGAGAAGTGCTTTTACTAGTAGTATTGTAAATGCTGAAATAAAAAAAGAGGGTGTTATTAGTGTAGAGAGGATAGTGGTCTGAATTAGCTTATGTGGCTTATATTTATTGTGCATTTAAAAAAATACATTTATTGTGCATTTAAAAAACTCAGTTGAAGTATGTTTGACATTTGTATATACCTGTGAAACCATGACCACAATTTAGATAGTGAACACACTCTGTCACCCACAAGTAAGTTCTCTCTTGCCCATTTAGGAATCTTTTCCTCCCATCCCTACCTCATCTTAGGCAACCACTGATCTGATTTCTGTCTCAATCAGTTAGTTCGCCTAAGTGGGATTATATGATATATACTCTTGGGGGGGGGGGAATCTGGCTTCTTTCAGCATAATTATTTTGAGATTTATCTCTAGTGTTGCCTATATCAACAGTTCTTCCCTTTCCTATTGCTAAATAGTATTTTATTGTATGGATATATGGTAAGTTACTTATCTATTTATCTGTTGATGGGCATTTTAGTTTTTAGGTTTGACTATTACAATGAAGCTGCTGTAAATATTCAGTACAAGTCTTTATAGGGGACATTTATTCCTTATATTCCTTTTCTTTTGGGCAAATTCCTAGGAGTGGGATGAGTCGGTCATATATAGATGTATGTTTAACTTTTTAAGAAACTGCCACACTTTTCCAATGGGACTGTACCATTTAATACTCTCAGCAGCAGCATATGGGGGGTACTAGTTCTTTTATATGCTGTGCTCACCACTTGATATGGTCCATCTTTAGTATTAACCATTCTTATAGGTGTATTTTGGTATTTCATTGTGGTTGTAATTTCCATTGCTCTCATGACGTTGCATATCTTTTCATGTGTTTATTTGTTACCCATGTATCTTCTTTGGTGAACTCTCAAATTTTTGCTCATTTTTAAATTAGGTTGTTTGGGGACGCCTGGTTGGCTCAGTTGGTTAAGTGTCTGCCTTCCGCTCGGGTCATAATCCCAGGGTCCTGGGATGCATTGCTCAGTGGGGAGCCCGCTTCTCCCTCTGCCTCTGCCTGCCACTCTGCCTGCTTGTGCTCTCTCTCTGACAAATAAAAAAAAAAAAAAAAAAAAAAAAGTTAAAAAAATTTTTTTTTAAAGTTTAAATTGGAGGGTGCCTGGGTGACTCAGTTGGTTGAGCAACTGCCTTCGGCTCAGGTCATGATCCTTGAGTTCCAGGATCGAGTCCCACATCGGGCTCCCAGCTCCACGGGGAGTCTGCTTCTTCCTCTGACCTTCTCTCCTCTCATGCTGTCTCTCACTTTCTCTGTCTCTCAAATAAATAAATAAAATCTTTAAAAAAAATAAAGTTTAAATTGGATTGTTCATTTTATTGTTACTGAGTTTTGGGAATACTTTACATATTCTGGATAAAATTCCTTTTTATATATGGTTTGTAAAGGTTTTCTTCTGTGTGATTTGTATTTTCATTCTTTTAAAGTGACTTTTGAAGAGCAGAAATTGTGAATTTCAGTTTATTCATTTGTTCTGTTATAGATGATGCTTTTAAAGATTTTTTTCTGTATTCAAGAAGTTTTATTATACCTTTAGGTTTTATATTTAGATCTATGATTTATTTCATATTAATATTTATATATGCTATGAGATACAGATCCAAGTTTTTCTCTCTACAACTCCCCCCATACTAATAGTTGGAAAAACATTCCTTTTTCTACTGCATTGCCTTTGGACCTTTGTCAAAAATCGGTTGTTTATTAATATGTGTGGAGCAGTTGTTTTGGTTTGTTTGTTGGTTGGTGGTGTTTTTGTTTTTGTTTATTTTTGGATTTGATATTTTGATGCATTGATCTATCTTTATTCCAGTACCACTCTCGGGAAGAATTGACACTTTAACATCTTTAGTCTTTTTATCCATCATCAAGCTGTCTCTCTCCATTCATTGAAGTCTTTAATTTCTTTTAGTAATACCGTTCTTACTGTATAGTTCTTTCACGTCTCTTGTCAGCTTTATCCTTAAGCAGTTATATTTTTGATATTATTATAAGTAGTATTTGAAGTTTTTCTATTTCTGATTGTACATTGATTTTGTATCCTCTGTCACCTTGGTAAACTAACATATTGGTTCTAGTAGCTTTATTGGTGATTCCGTTGGGTTTTCTACATAAACTTAATCATGTTTTCTATGAATAAAGGGAGTTTACTTCTTTTTCTCCATTCTGGATGCCTTTCATTTCTTTTTCTTGCCTAATTGCACTGACTAGACATTCTAGTACAATGTTGAAGTGGTAGAAGCAGACATCAGAGCTAAGAGGAAGCGTGTTCAGTCTTTCACCATTTATGTATGAGGCTAGCTGTAGGGTTTTTTTTTTAATGTATTTTAAAAATATTTTATTTATTCATTTGAGGGAGAAGGAGAGAGAGAGAGTGAGAGAGAGAGCAAGCAAGCATTAGCAGGGAGAAGCAGACTCCCCACCGAGCAGGGACCCACTAGATCCCGGGATCCTGGGACTCTAGGATCATGACCCTAGGCAAAGGCAGACAGCCAGCTGACTGAGCCACACAGGTGCCCCAGCTGTAAGTTTTTAATAGATGCTCTTGGTTAGGTTAAACAAGTTCTCCCCTTGTTTTTCGTTTGAGAAATTTTATCAAGAATAAATGTTGGATTTTGTAAAATGCTTTTTTTCTCTGTCTATTGAGATGATCATATGGTTTTTCTCTTTTAGTTTAGTTTTATGTGGGGTAAATCTAGTGAATTAATTACACCGATTGGTTTTCAAATCCAGTCCTGCATTTTTGAGATAAATCCTGCTTCATGATGTATTATCCTTTTAGTGTATAATGTGGATTCGTTTTGATAAAATCTTATTTCCAATTTTTACATCTATATTCATTATGGATATTAGTCTGTAGTTTTCCTATCTTGTAATGTCCTTGTCTGGCTTTGTTATCAGAGCAAATTCTGATCTCAGAGACCGAGTTGGAAAATATTCCTTTCACTTCTGTTGTCTGTAAGTTTGTTTAGAATTGGTATTATTTCTTTCTTAAATATTTGGTATTCATCATTAGAGCCAACTATGCCCAGAATTTTCTCTTTGGGAGGGCTTTTAACTACAAATACAGTTAGTTTTAATAAAGATACAGGGCTATTCATATTACCTATTTCTACTTGAGTGAGCCCTCGTAGGTTTGTCTTTGAGTGGTTTTTGTCCATTTTATACAACTTACATTTATGGTATAAAGTTGTTTATCATATTCTGTTGTGTTTTTAATATCTGTATGATTGACAGTGCTTCTTATTTTTGATATTGCTTATTGGTGTCTTCTCTCTCTCCTAGTCCGTTTCTGGTTAGAGGTTTATCAAATTATTGATTGTATTGAAAGACCAGATTTTGGTTATGAAACCAGTCGGTTTGTGTTTTCTTTTGTTTTTCTGTTTTTTATTTTTACTTTTATCCTTATTACTTCCTTTTTTCTGCATACTGAGTTTAATTTCTTCATTTTCTAGTGTTGTAAGATAGAAGCTGAGTTTATTGATTTAAGATCTTCTTTTCTAATAAAGATTTTCAGTGCTATAAATTTCCACCCAATTATTTCAGCAGCAGCAGCATAAAACTCTGTTGTTGTTTTAATGTTCTTATCTGCTAATTTTAAACATCTGTGTGGGTTCTGGGTTGATGGCTTAGTCCATTCGGGCTGCTGTAACAAAATACCACAGGCTGGGGTGGTTTATAGACGAGAGAGAGTTATTTCTCACAGTTCTGAAGGCTGGACGTCTAAGGTCAGGGTGCCAGTTTGGTGAAATGAGGGCTCTCTTCTCGATTGGAGGTATCTCATTGTACCCTCACATGATGGAAGGCGCTAGTTAGTTCTGTGGTTATCTCTTATAAGTGCACTATTCCCATTCATGAGAACCTACTCTCATGACATCATCGCCTCCCAAAGGCCTTTCCTACTAATACCATCCCCTTTGAGGGTTAGGATTTCAATATATGAATGATCACATCAGTCAGTTGTGAATGATTGTTTTTTTTCTTATTATGGGTGGTATTCTCCTGCTTCTTTGTGTACCTGGTAATCCTCGGATGCTAGATATTGTGAATTTTACGTGTTGGATGCTGTATATTTTTGTCTACCTATAAATCGTCTTGAGCTTTGTTGTGGGATGCAGTTAACTTACTTGGAAACAATTTGATCTTTTTTGAAGTTGAGCTTTTAAGTTTTGTTTTGTTTTGTTTTGTTGTTTTGTTTCTTGGTATGGATCTGAGGCGGTGCTCAGTCTAGGGTTAATTGTTCTCTACTTGTAAGGCAAGATCTCGAGTACTTTACCCATCACATTATGAGTTTTCTTGGTCTAACCTTTAGGAATAGGCACTGTTACCAGTCTTGTGTGCATGACAGATACTATTCCTCCTAATCCTTCTGGATGAATCTTTCCCTGGCCATGGTTAGTGTTTTTAAATATACATGTACTGATCCGTATGCTGTTCCTCTGTTCTGGTAACTGTAGCTTCATTGGTCTCTGCTGACTCTCAGCTAACTTGCTCAGCTAACTTGCTCGGGCAGGACCAGCTGTACAGTTTTCAGGCCAAGCGTAAAAGGAAAATGTGGGCCGTTGGTTCAAAAAATTTTTCGAATTTCAAAATGGCAACAGCAGAGCTTGAAACCACACACAGGTCCTTTCTGAGCTGCAAGTGTACAGGTTGCAAAGCCCTTGAAGCCAGTGGTGCTGTGCTGCCGGGAGTTCATCTCACTTTCTTGTCCCTGTTCCGTGGCCTGGAAACTCTTCCAAAGCAGTAAGCTGAAGCAGTCATAGGGCTTTTCTACTTTGTTTCCCATCCCTCAGGAATCATTGTTGTCCTTTTTTGTTAGATGTTTAGTTTTGGAAACTGTTGTCTCATGTGTTTTTCTCATTTTTTTGGTTTATTTTTTGTTTTGTTTTGTTTTGTTTTGTTTTTGGTAGTTTCAGGGAAGAGAATAAGTTCATTTCCTGTTAGTTCATTTTGGCTCTGGAAGCAGAAGTTATTTTTGGTGTAAAGATCTCATTGCTGCTTTTAGTTTGTTTGTTAATTCATTTAAGGACCTGGTAGCTTCTTTTTTGTTACGCTAGGGTTCCCATATTTGGTCTGTTGCCTTGGCATCTTGTTTATTAGATAGCTGTTTTGGGTAAAATCCATCTTGTGTATTTGCTGATCTGTTTTCCACTCTTAATTCCTTGGCTAGAGGGTCTTGAGTGGAAGCAAATTTCCTGGTAACCATCAACTCATTTTCTGAATTGTACCACTTGATTTCAAGCAAATGTTAGCTTCCTGCTTGAAATCATTCTGTCCTTATTTTTTTCTATGTTGCATTTAAATGCAAGCTGCAAATGGGTGAGGACAATTCTCTTTTCTCCCCTCTCCTACAGAATGCATCCCCTTGCAGTGCAATTTGATCGACATTTGTGCAGTAAGATATTAACAACCTTTCAGATGTGCCCTGCCCTATTAGCAAGAATATACAGTGATACAAAAATGAATTTGTCAAGAGTTTTATGGCTCCATGATCTATCGTACAATATTAATCCTGCTGCAGTGTTATTAAGTCATTTTTCATCTCCCCTCAAATTAATGTTGACGTTCTATTACTGGATTTGTTCTTGTCCCCAGATTAAAACATAAAGGAAAAAAATTTTCCCTGCTACAATATTAAAATTAATTGTAGGGTAAGCAGTATCTTGCTTGGTGAAGTAGAATCCTTCTGAAAAAATTATAACATGAATTTATTTCTGTGCTTTCTACTTGTTCTTATACACAAAAAAGCACAATTGGAATATACTTTTAAGGGTAGAAGGAGAACACAGGAAGGGAAGGGGGTAAATTTAAAGTACACAAGGTTTTCCAAAAAGAAAAATAACAAAAACAAGGGGTGAGCCTGGGGGAACTACATCTAGAGAGTGCTTTCATTCTAAAGGCTGGTAGAAATGCTAGTGGCATTAGATGTGAAGGTAGAAGAATTTGGGCTGACTTAGGATCCTATTAAATTATCTTCATAGGAGTAATATGTTTCTTCTATTCTGAAAAATTAGGGTTACTTAAAAATCATGTGTTGGTATCGGCATTTACAAAGAGTAGTGACATAATCAACATTTAGGAATATGAAGGGAGCTGTTATTACTTAAAAATTAAAACTAAATGATGCTTTCCTGCGAGTGTATGTGTTTAAATCATTCATGTCCGTATGGGAGCAAATGTGAGTCTCATGTCTCTGATCTCTGTAATGAGACCTCAAGGTATTTTGGTGACTTCTGGTTATAGTTAGGTAGGTGATTTGGAATGCTAATTGTTACAGGAGGAATCCTAAAGTAATTATTTAAACCAAGGGGTAAACTTTAATTTACCTTAAGGTGCTTATTTATAGTTTTGAATGAAAGAAGCAAGATGAAATACAGTTACAGTATTTTAGTTTTGTAAAATAAATATATATTTATATATAAAACATACAACACATACAATATAAATTATATATAGCATATGTTTAAATACAATATACATTACATGAATAAATTTTTTTCTTTGTAGAAAGTCAGCATGAGTTATATAGTAAAAATTTAGCCAGTTGTACATTTCTGTATTTGTAAATGATGTAAGCAGTGTAGCAACCTTTAAGAGAGTGAGTACAGGGGGTAGAAAGAGGAAATTTGTTACTGAATCTCTGTTAGGTTGGAAAAATAATCACTTTATCATCTGGGTATAGTGGATATTCATATTTTTATATTAAGTCATTTTTATGAAAAAAACAACGAAAAGCTTTTAGGAATTTTATTTAGAATTTAAATGTTGCATACTTCTTTGAATCAAGTAAACGTAGCCAGGTAAACATCATAAAAGATGAAAGAATGCAGTCACATGTACTTTTAGCAGAATGGGGTGGTCTGTATTCTTGTTGCAAAATACCATGTGACAAAGTCCTTCCTAATAAGTGACTGACTAGGTGGGTATTAATACCATATTTACTTTTTAGCATTAGAAATATATTCTTAGAGTCTAGAGTGTTGCTGTGTGCATTCATCTGACTTGTCTAATAATTTGGAACCATCTTACTCTGTTAATTTTCTTTGCCCTCATGGACAGAAAATGAAAAATTCTGATTTCTCAGCTGTATTCATTAGAAGGTAAAAGCAGGCTACAAAGATGGTGTCTTCACAAGTCTTTTATTCTTGAAAGATGATGCAAATACTTGCACAGTGCAATGTGAAAATGGAAGGAAATGTTTTATTTCTCAGTTGCATCATCTTTCAGTGTAGACAACTCTGTTTTCCCTTTTTCTTATTATTGTAGTCTTTTAAAAGCGTAGGCGGATATAACTGATAAATAATGGTGAGTAATGATAAATGAACTCCCATTATGATGAAATCATAAAATGTTTCAAGATAAAGGGAAAATAGATCACTCAACTCCCATAATGTGTTAGATTTATAAAATGGATCCATTGGACCAATATGGTAGTTGGAAGATAGAACATGAAACATCTTTCAGTGACTCTTATAGAGGTCAATAAACACCAATCCTTACAGTTAATTAGAACTATTGAAAAGAGACTGGAAACTAAATTGGGTCTGATGAGCTGAGGGTTAAGAGTTTTTAAGGTAAGGCTGTATAGGTTTCCCTTGTACATATGAGAAGTTGAAGTGGATTATCAGCGATAGAACCATCCATGGGTTGGAATGGAGGATCAGACATGCTCAGTGCAATCTTAGTTTCCATGTTCCCCAGTTGGTTTTGGAGAGCAAACTAAAAACTTGAACACTAGTCACTTTATAGTCTCTTCTTTAGTTGGTGGTATAGAATGTAGAGATTGCACTTTCTGGCAACCTTTAAATTGTATTTGATTACATAATTTGAACAAAGCAGTGTCATTCCTGATACAGTACTGATGGTGAGTTGTTTGCAGAAACTTTGGCTTAAAGAATGATTTGTTTCAAACTTCTTTTGAAGCCCAATGGACTTCAGCACCCCAGCATCCAGTTGTCCAACATAAGTCCAGTCTGTGAGAATGAGCTTCTCTTCCAGAGGTGAAGGCAGGGTCCAGGTAAACCTGCCTAAACAGCGAGCCAGTTGTAGTTGCTGTTAGCACGTCTCTCTTCTGAGCATGTGAAAGCCTGGGATTTAGTCTGTTAGCTTTCAGAGAGGATATGTGTTGTGTGTTCATGGGTTCTGCAGCATTTGTACTGTTCTTTTAACAGAGTTTCTCCTTCCTTCCTAACTTCCTTCCTTTTTTTATGATTTTATTTGTTTATTTGACAGCATAAGCAGGGGGAGTGACAGGCAGAAGGGGGCGGGGAAGCAGGCTCCCCACTGAGCAGAGGGCCTGACCTAGGGCTTGATCCTAGGATCATGACCTGAGCCACCTAGGCGCCCCCAAACTAGGGGAGCTTTTGCATAAATTTTCAATGTTTTTCTTCTCTTTACAAATGTATTTTTCTTTTCTCTCTTTAATTTCTGTGTGGCTCCAGTCTTCTTGAGTTGAGTAGATGTTGCCTCCTTAGACTGATGGGGATTCCTGAGTTTACAATTTCCTATTGTTCTGCACCTAGCTCATGTTACTCATTTATGTTACCTGCCCAGTTCCTGTAGACATTTGAGTTTGTAACCTGTGCCCTTAAATGACTGAACTTTGATGGATTTCGTCAGCTATTACCTACGAGAGGATGTAAACAGATTTGAGGGTGGTGGCATTGGTTGAATGTCATTATAGGATAGGCACCAACAATTATGCTTAGTAAGTTGCTACTAGTACCACCTGTGCATGGGAAATGAAGAGATAACTACCAATTTCTTTAAATAACATATAGTGGCAAGCCTCCCGTTGTAGGTTTTTTATCATTAGTTTAGTGGATAAAAACGCATGTTTTGAGTTAGTAAAAACCCCTGAGTATTCTGTTCAACTTTACATTGGCCCAGCTTTTTAAAAAAAATCATTTTGGCAGATCACTTTTATGTTTTTAAATTACTATTTTTAAAGAAAAGCTAGTCATTATAGCAAGAGATGAGTCTTTGAAGAAAGCAGGAATGTTATATTTAACCATCTATACTTCCCTAGAAAGAAGGAGATTTTTCCCTTGTTATTTACTTCTTTATTATATGCTTAAAAGCAAATTTTATTTCATACTTACCATGTTATTAAAAAGCCTAAGTCATAGCTATGTCAGTAAAAAAAAATTTCAGAATGTTTACTAAATGTTCCAAGCATGGGGAATACAAAGATGATTAACATATGATCTCATTCAGATAGGCTATGACTTCCCAGTTTTAAAACTTACTCCCAAATGTAGACCAGTGATTTATCTTGCAGATCAGTGACCTTGGAAAAATTTCTGAAACATAGGATTTTACTTTGAATCAGATTATGGTACTTGCTGACAATGTTTGAAATTTAACCCCAATTCTAGGAGATAATGTAAATACTCAGAACAAAGGTGGAGTTGAAGTGAGGTAGGCAGCGTATCTTCAAGCGTGAGAGGAATTAATTTCTGTGATACGAGGTGTCAGAGGGTACAGATGATGATGTCCAGTGAGATTAGTTTCTAGGTTTTGAAAAAATGGTTCAGAGTTTCGAATTTGTTCTAGAAGCCCTGCCAGTAGAAGCCCTCCCAGTAACAGTATCTAGCATTCTTTTAATTGGTAACTATTGCCAAGTAGTTTACAATCAAATAGGAAATTAGGAGGAAAACCAGAATTCACTTGTATATAGATTTAAAATATCCTGGAATACCTTATTCTGAGAAAAATGAGGATACCTGTATTTGTGTGTGGTATTGGGACTACAAAGCTAAACCTATAAAAACCTAAAAAAAAAAATTACGCATTCTCAATGCAGTAATTGTTTGCTCTCAACTGGTAGTTTAGTCCCTTGCACAATTTTTGTAAACTCTAAATACCTTGGGCCTGCCTCAGACTAACTGAATGAACTCTTAACCCCTATGTAAATACCATTGTTCTAATGCAGAACTTCTGAAACCATTTGCTTGTACTTTGTTAAATCAGGGTTAAGAGCAGAGGAGAGAGAAGCAAGAGCCAGATAGGTTAGGTGACCTGATTTCAACTCTTCTCCCTGTAAACTGGTATGGATCTGGTGACCCTTGGTTATGACTTCCTTGGTCTCAACTGCTATTTCTTTCAAAGGAAGTAATATTACCGATGGACATGCCTTCAAAATGAAACTTCCTCTTTAAAATAATGTCTTTTAATAGATTTAGTATTTTCTGTGAAGAAATGCTGAGTTTCTCAGGCAAGTCTTAGAACTGTTCTGATTACTTGCATATTCTTACCTGTACAGGACATGTTTTGAAAACTACTGATTGTTAGGGTTATTGGAGTTAAGAGACAATACTGTGTAAGTTAGATTTTTTTTTTTTTTTTTTGGGTAGAATTTTTAATGCTTCATTAGAGGTAAAATGCTAATTTTGCCAATAAGTTGGAAAAAAAGAAGCAAAGTTCCCATAGTAACGTTATCTTTGCCCTCGCACAGCTGTCTTATTACCCCATTGGACTGTGTGATTAATGCTTTTTCCTGATAACTGTAAAAGCACATAGGATTCTTTCTGTATCACTGTGTATGAACTTTAATGCTGCTTTCCCAATAAGCTGTGTAAATATGTGGTCTCAATATGTATCTCCAGTTTGACCTTTATACTTTGTATTTCTGCCAAACTTTGTCCGTGCAGTGGTATCTTGCTACATCTGTTGCAAACTCTTTCCCATTCCCCCACCCGCAGCCGGAAATGTCACTGCTCTGAAATTTGTTTATTTTGTCATTTTGTCTCTCTATTCCTGATAATCTGCATTATTTGCTCCAGTGTAATTCAAGATGTTGACGTTATCTCAGTACAGTTTCTCACTGTAAGCTTACTGGTTTTTTGTTTTGTTCTGTTTTACAAAAGTAAAATATACTATTTCTTAAATGCTTTCCTTAGCTTCATGTCTCCATTGAAGCCAGCTGTTACTTGGAGATAAAGCAAATTTTTGACATTGATTTGTTTTCATATTTCTTCTAACAACTTCTCTTGTTCTTCTTTCGCATTTAGGGATGTGGCCTTAATGTACATTGTTAGTTAGCTCTTCCTCCCCTTGTGTCAAGGACTCTCTTAGGCTCCATTAATAGAGCAATGAGAAACTTTTAAAGGGTCTAGTTTTTATTCATTCTACAATTACTTAACTGAACACCTAATGTATACTTAAGGCACTAACCTAGCATTGGAATATACCAGCAAATGAAACTGGCAAAGTCTCTAAGTTCAAGGACCTTATATTCTTGTGGGAGGGAAAACAAATATTAATATGTAGTATTTAATATGGTGATGAGTGCTGTGGGAAAAAAGAATAATTAAGTACAGGGGGTACTAGGGCAAGGTGTACAAGAATATATAGATTTCCTATTTTATGTAGGGGAATTAAATAATTAAAGACAAAAATTGTGTAGTTATCTGGGCATAGAGTGTCCAGGCATTGGTGCCAGCAGATACAAAGCCGCAGAGGCTGGAGAGTGTTTAAGATGTGTTCAAGATAGGAGCAGCGAGCGAAATGCCACCATTGGCTGGTGCAGAGTGAAAGACTAAGAGCCTAGTAAAAGGGGGAGTCAGAAGTGATAAGAGACTTGAGTCATTGAGACCCCCTCATAGGCTTTTTTTTTTTTTTTTTTAAGATTTTGTTTATTTGAGAGAGAGAATGAGAGCGCGTGAGAAGAGGGAGGGTCAGAGGGAGAAGCAGACTCCCTGCCAAGCAGGGAGCCTGAGGCGGGACTCCATCTCAGGACTCTAGGATTACGACCTGAGCCGAAGGCAGTCGCCCAACCAACTGAGCCACCCAGGCACCCCTCCCCCTCCAGGCTTTAGTAAGAACTTTAGCTTTAACTCTGGATGAGATCTGAAGCCAGTATAGAGTAGGGTTTGATCAAATCCAAGGAATGATGTGATCAGACAGTTTTAAAAGTGTTACTTAGGTTGACATACTGGGACAGAGGAGAATGCAGAAAGTCCTCTTAGGAGATTTTTACATAATTCAAGTTTGAGATCCTGATGGGTGTGGACCAGGACTGTGGAGTTGGGAGGAACTATTAGGATTTTGGATACACTTTGAAGGTAGATCTGACAGGATTTTTTGATAGTCAAAGATGACTCTTAAGTTATTTGGTCTAAGCATCTGAAAGAATGGAATTACTTTTTACTGAGATGAGGTAGGCAGCCAGAGAAGCAGTTTTGATGGGAAAATGAGTTGGGTTTTGAGCATACTAAGTTTGAAATGCTATTAGACCAGAAAAGGGCACCTAAATTATGTTGATAATCATGTTTCTTTGGATTTAGATACATACTTGGTTAAAAAACAAACGAAAAAATAAAGATATATTTAGATATAACCATGAGTTTAACTCAATTGTTTGCTTACAGTTCTTATATTTCACGTTTTCCTACTGCTGAGGATCACTTTTTTGCTGGAGAACATACTCTGGTATTGTTATCAGAAGTATCTATTTGACAAATTTGACAGCCATGTTGGAAAAATGTTAGTGTTTTGCTCTTTTTGTGTGAATGCTGTATGTTTGGGTAGAAAGGCCTAAATTCAAAGTGTTTTTCCCTCAGAAACTTTGTCTTACAGGAGTTCCCCAGAAGGGAAAGCAGAAGAAAAATGGGAGGAGGCTCAAAATAATGATGAAAGCTTCCAGTGTTAAAGACTGAAATCTTCAAAATCACTGGACCCACACCAAATAGTAGCAAGATCACAACCTGATAAGATTTTATAACTCAACAGATTAAAAAAAAATGCTTCTAAAAGAAATTTCATACCAGGTTCCCTACTTAAGGAGAATCTGATTGCCAGACTTTGTTAGCACCATTGGATGTTATGAACCTAGGAAGGGATGCCTTCAAAGCAGTATATGAGATAACAGGATTGGAGAGTCAAATTTTAGATAGAGTGATTAGAGAGAGTCACCATAAAAAATCTGAAGGATGTGAGGGAGCTAGCCATGTAGATACCCAGAAGATGAGCATCCCAGGCAGAGGAACATAAGTACAGAGATTGAGAGGCAGAAGTTTTCTTAATGTTTAAGTACAACAGGAGAACCAATATAACTGCAGCAGAGAAAGCAAAGGGTGAGTAGTAGGAGATGAAGTCAAGAGGTCAGGGGCTCAAATCATGTAAGGGCTTGTGTATCATGGTAAACACTTTAGCTTCTACTGATTGAGGTGAAAATCCATTGGAGGGTTTTGAGCAGAGTGACGATATAATCTGATGTGCTTTTCGCAGCTAGAGCTGTTCTTTTGTATTAAGAAATGACTGGGGGACAAGAGCAAGGGCAGTTAGGAGGTTACTATAATAATCCAGGGAGTTCACAGTATTTTAGATCAGAGTGATGACAGGAAGGGTGATGAAAAGTAGTTGGATTTGTAATCTTTGTTGAGGGTGGAGTTGGCAGAATTGCTGGCAGGTCAGATGTGGGGGGAAGGAGGAAAGAAGGAGAAAGAAGAGACAGCAATGAAATCAAGTGTGATATTAAGATTTTTGACCTGAGCAATTCCTGAGTGGAACCAAACACTGATTATCAAAAGGTATGGGGCGGGGGAAGCAAGACTATCAGAAGCTTACCTTTAGACAGTTTTCAAACCCTTTAATCTTTGCCAGTTTGAAAAATGAAAAAAAAAATCACATTTAAACTTGTATTTCTCTTACTATCAGTGAAACTGGTCATTTGCATTTCCTTTATTGTGACCCATTTATTTTAATTAGTTAATTTGGAGAGGCATTTTCTTCTTGGGTGGTTCTTTTTCATTTGATTTGTAGGGATCCATTTTATAAATTAAGTAATTAGCTCTTTGTGATATTTGTTGTAAAAATCACCCTGCCCCAGTTGTTGTTCTTTTTTTTTTTAAAACCTTGCTTGTGGTGTTCTTGTACAATTCAGGATTTTTTTTTTTTATATTACTGAATTAATCAGGGTTTTTTTTCTTTTCTTTTTTTTTAATAGTGTCAGGGTTTGATTCATACTTAGGTCTTTACCCTAACATTATTAAAAAAAAAAAATCTATGTTTTGCAAGTACTTTAGTGATTTAATTTGTGTTTTAACCTTAAATCCATCCGGATCTGAAATGAAATGCTGCACTAGATGATGGGTTATTGAAGGGATGCTTTGGAAAGCCAGGATGCAGTTGCCTCATGCTTACCAGGATAGAGCAGGTTTCTAGAAGAGCTTCAACAAAGGATATAGTAACAGGGACTAGCCTTTCCTCAGGTTACACACTTCTGAGAAGATTTGATTGGTTCTCCACATTTTTGACTGAATCAATTCAGCATCACCTGGAGGACTTGTTAAAATACAAACTGTTAAACCTCGCCTCCCGAGTTTGATTCTCTGTGTATAGTGTATAGTCTGAGAATTTCTACTTCTAACAAGTTCTCAGGTGATGCTGATAGTCTTGGGACCACACTTTGAGAACTATTCGCCTGGGGTCTGGATCAGAAGGTGTTGGGTACAAATCCCTGTTCTGGTATTTATTAGCTCTTGTGATTTGGTGCAGGGTTTTTCTTTGTTTGTTTGTTTCTTGTTTCCCCTTCCTCCCCCTCAAACTATATTTTCCCTTCCCTGAACCATGGTTTATATTTCTTAAAGCTGCTGTAAGGAATAAAATAAATATTGTATTCAGAATAGCATGTACTTGAAACATGGTAAACGCCCTTAATAATATAAATTGCTGCTTCGTTTCACAAACTCTTTTTGTTCATAGTGTCAGTGCTATTTAAAAAGACTAAGTGAGGGGTGCCTGGGGGACTCCAGTCGTTAAGTATCTGCCTTTGGCTCAGGGCTCAGGTCGTGATCCCAGGGTCCTGGGAGTGAGCCCTGCATCCGGGCTCCCTGCTTGGTGGGAAGCCTGCTTCTCCCTCTCCCACTCCCTCTGCTTGAGTTCCCTCTCTCGTAGTATCTCTCTGTGTCAAATAAATAAATAAAATCTTAAAAAAAAAATCTAAACGAGCAGCATCTAATTTTAAAATTTCTAGTAGCCACATTAAAAAAGTAAAGAAAACAAAATTAAAAAGGTGAAATTAACTTCAACCAGTTTTAAACTCAAATAAATGAAATATTATTTTATATATAATCAATATAAAATTATAATGAGATATTTTACATTCTTTTCTTCATAATAAGTCTTTAAAATTTGGCTGTATTTTATTTTATTTTTTTTTTTAAGATTTTATTTATTTATTTATTTGAGAGACAGAGAAAGTGAGAGAGAGCATGAGAGGAGAGAAGGTCAGAGGAAGAAGCAGACTCCCCGTGGAGCCGGGAGCCCGATGTGGGACTCGATCCCGGAACTCAAGGATCATGACCTGAGCCGAAGGCAGTTGCTCAACCAACTGAGCCATCCAGGCGCCCCTGTATTTTATATTTAACACACCTTAATTCAGAGTAATCAGATTTCAAGTGAGTAATGACTTCACGCAACCAGTGACAACTGTTTTAGACAATGCAAGTCTAAGCTCTCCTCTTCACCCTACCTTCTTGGTCACTTGTTATGTCTAGCCTTGCTTCACTGATTTGTGGTCTACTTAGTTATAGACATATAAGTAAAACTTTTTTACTTACGCAGAAAGAATGACCATAGGCATGGCAGGTATCCTTGAGCTACATAATAAGTTTTTCTGTCTCTTAAGAGATCAGTCAGGGATAAGGAGTTGGTATTCCTAGGAGTCAGTTTCTACCATGGCTATCATGCCACATTAGAACCCCATGTCATTTGAAAGGTCTCTGTAGTTCTACAGGCTTGAATATTTCTCTTGGAAGAGTGGCTCTGGAAACCTCCAGAGGTTGTAAAGAATAGCTCTGATTCTTAAAAGCATGTATTCTTGGTTTCTAGAACTTTAGCCTCTTGACTCATGGGGGAGGCACTTCCTTTATGTGTGTCTGTGGAGGTTTTTTTTTAATGAAGGAAGATCCCCTTAGGACTTGTGATTAGTTTTTCATAGAGTAAATATACTTCCTGAAAGTGCCACTGTATTTTTTTTGTGTGTGGCGAATGTATACTGTATATATCCGATAATTGCAGTGTCACAATCTTAAGTAGGGAAAATTTTTTTCACATGTCCCTGTTTTGCTGGATGGTAGCATATTTTAAAGGCATTTGGTATACTTTTGTCTTCTGTAAGTATTCATTTAGCAAATATTTGCATACCCACTGTGTGTGGGGCAGTTTTTATTCATTACAGATCCTCTTTTGGAGTTTCATACTGTTCAAAGATTGTTCAGTCTTTTTGCTTTTACATATAGTAAGCAACGTACTGAAATCCTGCTTGGAAAAAAGATTTCTGGTTATTAAACTTTTTATATTTGTTCAGCATTCTTTTTACACTTAACCCATTTGAAGATAAACAAATGAAATGTTAAGATTTTCTTGCCCATGGTGATAAATCATGTTTGATAAAACCTTTAAATTTATAAATGGGCTATACGATTTACATTTTTTGAAAATATTTTACTACTCCTGCTGCCTGGCTTTCCTTAAATTGATTATGGCTTTTCTTTTAACTTATGTAATAAGGTTTGGGAACTGTTTTTTTCCTAGATGAGACTTTTAAATTCATTCACCCTTGAAGGGCTCTCTTCTGGATTTGTTTTTCTAGCTGTGGTTCTAAAACCACAGCTTTTACTGTGCTTGGAAAAAAGAAAGAATTTTATATCCGTGCTGTCCATCATGCAGCAATATTTAATTTATCATCTTTTGGTGCTGAGAGAAAAGTAATGATGATTTGGGTGTTGTTTGGAGATACAGGCAAAAAGCATAGTACTGCAGATACATAAAAACATTGATGCCTTCACACCCATTCTTCCCCACTGCCAACTTTATAGTTTAAAAATGTTCAGACCTACAGGAGAGTTAAATAACTAGAACAATGAGTAGCTGTGTATCCTTCACTTAGACTAAGTAGTAGTCTAAGTAAAAAATATTAATATATTTTTAACATTTGTTTTCCTTTTCTCCTTTCCCACTATTTCTTTGCTGCTTTGCTGCCTGCATGCTGCAGACATCCTCACATTTCACCCCTAAATTATTCAGTATACATTTCCTAAGAATAAGAATAGTTCTTCTATATTACCACAATATCATTATCATTCCTAAGAAAAATTCAACAATTCCATAACATTGAATACACAGGCCCTAGTCTCATTTCCCTAATTGTCCCCAAAGTGTTTTTTTTATAGCAATTACTAAAATGTTGTCTTTAATTCAGGATCCTATCAAGATTTAAGCATTTGATTATGTCTATTTTATTTTAACATATAGTAGTTTCTGTATCATTTTTTGTTTCCTTATTTTCCCTGATTTTTTTTTTTTAAGATTTATTTATATTTATTTGTCAGAGAGAGGGAAAACAAGCAGGGGGAGCATCAGGCAGAGGGAGAAGCAGACTCCCCACTAAGCAAGGAGCCCAAAATGGGACTTCATCCCAGGACTCTGGGATTGTGACCTCAGTCGAAGGCAGTTGTTTAACCAACTGAGCCATCCAGGCATTCCCAGAGTTTTTAAGTTTATACCATGTCCAACATTCCAAATTTATCTAATTGATCTTCTCATGAGTAAATTCCGCTTATACTGGTTTGTTTTTTTTTTTTTTTGCGCAAGAGTGCTTTATAGATGACATGCTATACTCCTTATTGCATCACATCAGATGTTCCAAGGAGTATTAGTACTAGTAGTGTTGGTACTAGTAGCTGCTAAGTTTGATCACTTGATGACTACTGGATTGCCTTATTATACATACACGTGTTTCACTCCATAATTAATAAGTGATCTGTAGAATTTCAAGCTCACTTTTGGAGTAATTATTGTATGGTCAGGAAATGTCTTCCAAAAAAAAAAAAACCAACCAAAAACCTGGATACTGACTAGCCCAAGACACACTTTTTTTTGGTCTTATTTATGTAATTCTAAGCATAATGAAACCATAGAAATACAGCCTTTGCTGATTTCTGTTAACCTTTTAAAAATGATTTTATTTTTAAGGAGATTTTATCTGAATTATTGGTAACATGACCTGTTCACTGTTACTAGTAACAATGAAGTGTTGATGCAGATCTATCCATTTTCTTTAAAAGCTCAGGAATTTTAAATTAAAAAGATGTTTTCTGAAATATTTAATAGCTCATTTTCAAACCTAACCAAATTGAAATTGTCAGGTAGTGATGATTGGCTTAGCCGTATTTATGTTATAGAGCACAATGTAGTAGCGTTCTGTTTTATTTACCATGTAATTCTGAACTCTTTGAGGCCGATTGTGATATTTTCATTTTTTGCAAAGGTATAGAAATCCTCCATTAAAGAATGAATGTCACCAGTAAAGATAAGTCATTATCAAACTACCACTTAAATAGGGTATGCCACAGAACCGGTGAGAAGATTTGATTCCAACTTTTTGCATTTGTACATATACTTACTAGAATTATGTGTTTTGCACCTGGGTAGCTCAGCCATTTGAGCATCAGACTCTCGATTTCGACGCAGGCCCTGATCTCCCAGGGTCTTGGCATCAGGCTCAGCGGGTAGTCTGCTTGGGATCTCTCCCCCGCCCCCATGTGTCTCTCACTCACTCATAAATAAATGAATAAATGAATAAATAAATAAAAATGAATCCTTAAAAAAAAAAGAACTGCGTGTTTGTAGTTCAAAGAACAAGTTTATGGGGTGGGCGTGTGTGTTGGCTTCTGTTAGAAAAAATGAAATTTATATAACAGTTACAACGGTATGATCCCAAAGATGGAGCAAAGTGGTTATTAAAGTCAGTGGGAGAAATATCCTAAAGTGTCCTTAGAGGACAGGCAGCTTATTTCCTATAGTGGACGAGGGAAATGGGAAAACACTTATTCTTTCTTTGATTTTATTTTTCGTACATTGCCTTCTACTTAGAATCAGCTAGGTTAAGTAGACCACCTGGTGTCTATCTCTGAGTGAGTGGGAATATTTATGAGCAGGTTGAAGCAATTCTTAAGTGTCCACTTCTTCAATAGGGAGACTGCTTATTCCAAGCTCAGACATTACTTTTCCCACAGAAATTGCCTGCCATCACCTCCCTAGCAGTAGAATGACTAATTATGAACTGGAGTCTTAACATTTTTCACTGTTTTGACATTGTGTGCTTGGCAGGGTATAAGGTACTTCTTTACTTCTTCTGGGTGTCTATATTTATCAAATACAATGTACATGCCTTTATAATATTAAATATGTGATTTGTAACTCTTACCTTCCAATTTCCATCAGTAAGGCATAGCTGCTTAGTTACAAATCAGGCTGGATTAAACAATTTGTTATACCTTGTGGTATACTAGAGTGATTTGAAACAAAGGTTTACCAAGGGTGTAGGGCCAAATTTTTGCAGGTGCTTTTCCATGCCTTATTAGCTTTCATTTTTAGTGGCCACACTTCAGGCAGGTTCCCCAGTAGACTGGTATATAGTAGTGACCAGCCCTGAAGTTTCCTATCTCAGGGAGGAGTGGGAGGCTCCTAATGATAGTGTTCTAGATTGCCGTCTCTGGCTGATCCAGCGGTTCTAACTTTCTTTGCTGCTGGCAGTGATATAGCAGTTGAAAAATTCCTTTGAATGTGAGAGTAATGAATGAGAGAGTAAAAAAGGCAAGGGTAGAAATGGAACAGTAATATAACACTGGAGACACCTCATGGATGTTAGTTCTAGTGATGCAGTGTGCTGTGTCAAGGACAGAAAGGCAGCTGTTGACTCCTGGCAGATCTTATTAACCAGATTTCCCCCCTCTTTTTTCAGAGATTTACTTAGAAATCGATTTCTCTCAGCTTTCTTAAGGTGAGGGAAAATTATATCTTGGGTATCAGTCTCATTGGCAATTGTAGAGGCAAGCATTTTAGAACTTACTATCTATCTATCTTACTATCTTACCATCTGAGCATTATATTCTCATTCTGAGTTGCCTTAAGCAACCCAAGGTATGCACTAATGCAGTGAATGCTAAATAGCCACATTATGTTGGTTCCTGTTCACAATATTTTTGGGTTTCTTTTAATGGATAAACTTCTAGAATAAAATAGGAATTCCCTTTTTGAAAATTGCATTAGGAATGCACAGTGATAACTGTTCCTTAGCCAGATTGTTGCATAATTTAATTATGCAGTGGTGAAAAAAATATTTAAAGAATTCAATTACTGAGTGTTGATTATATATGTTGTGTAATGTACCTGGTGCTAGGGAAATACAAAGATGAATAAAGCAGAGCCTCCTTCTTGAATCAAAATGTATTTGTTAAGGGGTTCCCCAGTGGCCCAGTCAGTTAAGCGTCCAACTCTTGAAATTGGCTCAGGTCATGATCTCAGGGTCATGGGATCAAGGCTCCAACCCCCCCACCCCACCTCTCCCCGACTGGGCCAGGGCTCTATGGTCAGCACCAAGCCGGCTTGGGATTCTCTCTCTCCCTCTCCCCCTACCCCCACTCATGCATGCACTATCTCTCTAAAATAAGTAAATAAAATCTAAAAAAATTTACTTGTTAAAAAAACCTTGTAATGAGGGGCACCTGGGTGGCTCATTGGGTTAAAGCCTCTGCCTTTGGCTCAGGTCATGATCTCAGGGTCCTGGGATCAAGCCCCGCATTGGGCTCTATGCTCAGCAGGGAACCTGCTTTCCCCCTCTCCCTCTGCCTGCCTCTCTGCCTACTTGTGATCTCTTTCTCTCTGTCAAATAAATAAATCAAATCTTTTTTTAAAAAAAACAACCTTGTGATGAGTACAAAAAGTAAAACAAATAGGTAAAATGAGTAAAAATGTGTTTGAAATATCAGTAAGTCAATAAGTAATTTTTTAAAGATACTATCAAATTATTCTAAGTAAAAAAAAAATTTAAACAATAGGGCTCTTATAGAAAAAAATTTTAAAGACATTTTCAAAAGTTGCAGTGTCACCAACACCAAATAATCAACATAGAATATGTGCTTCTTTAAGATAATATTGATAGTTTTCACAGTACTTCTCAACACTGTTATCTGATCAACACATATATGAATAGAATATTAAACACTTATATTTATCATACACTTGTTATATATTTGTTATACTCTTTCCCTCTCTCCCTCCCTCCCTCCCTTCCTTCCATCCATCCATCCATCCATCACAGAATGTTATGAGTCAATTTTATAAGGGGACTCTTTGAGATTAGTAACTGCACCACAATTACAGAACTAATGGCTGGCAGAGCCTGGATTCAAACCCAGCAGTCAGATTTTAGCTCCTTTTATTTCTTGGACTCCATTAATCCCCTCAACTCCCATCCTTTTTTTGTTTGTTTTGTTTTGTTTTGTTTTGTTTCTGTTTTTAGTTGAATTGGAAGAACCTGCAAAACTCAATGTAAAGTAGAGAAATGCACTAACGTTTTTCTTCAAACTTCTATTGTGAAAATTTTAAAGGGAAAATGTGGCTAATTTCATTGCCTAAATCATTTTCTATATATTTTCTTTCAGTCTCTCCATAGGGACATATTTTTGCAATGTGTAGATATATTTTTGATGTTATATTTTACTATTTCTTTGTCATTCCGCTGGACATTTCACATACTTCTATTTTTTTTCCAAATTATTTTGAATTGTTACAGACTATGCCATTGGCCTAATTTATTCACATTTGCTCATCCATTTTCCTACTTAGGATTGTTGTGTTTTTCAGGTTTTTATTATTATACCTAACGTAGTAATGAACACTTTTTTTCTGCATAGAATATTTTTCTTCTGTTGAATTATTTTTATAGGATAAATTCTCAGAAGTAGGTTAGATATACTCTTGAACCTCTTAGTGTGTGCCTAACAATATCTTTATGATGTTAATTAGGGAGGAATAGATTTGCAGATCAAATGTGTTACATTACTTATAAAGTAATTTTGCATTATCCAGTCATTGCATATAAACAATAGAAAGAAGTTGAGTTGTTTATATTATTTTCTTATTTACATTGGGAAAAGTAAGAATTGGAGAGATAAAGACAGTATTAAATTAAAAGTGTTAAAGACATTTCGGTTTTATCATTCCTGGCACAGTCTTTTCATGTTTTCCTTTTCAGGAATGTAACTGATAATGATTCCAAGCTCTGTCAGGAAAATAGGGATGGAGAGAAAAATGGTATTGCATTGTTGGAAGAAGGTTCAAGAATGCCTATTGACTATGGTGACACTGAGTTTATGTCATACCTTCAGGACAGTAGGAATTTAGCCAGCTCAGATGCACAGTGGCAGAAGAGAAGAGGCTCAAATAAAAATATACAGGCATTTCATATACCTAGAGAGCCCCAAGCTAGCTCCTCTTTGAGGTTATGACAGTTACTGTGGGGAGAGGTAGCTGCTGAGGCAAGCTTGGGTGCCCTGTGAAGCATTTGTGGTGTTTTATGCACTAGGTGAAATGCTCTACTTCCATCATTGAGGGCCAAGAACACTGTTTCTTCCTTCGAATTTTAGTAATGTGCCTGGCACATGGTAGGCCTTTAGTGAACGTATGCTCAATTGAATTAAATTAATGGGTGAGCTTTGACAGGAGCGGCTAGCAGATAAGAAGTGAAAATTTTATTAGATAACTTGAGACTGTTTGGGCAGATGCACCAAGTTGGTGGGAAGAGATTTTGGTGGATAGTTAATCGAAGATTAATACTTAAGAAGAAGAGTTGATGCTAACTTCTATACCGTAGCTTCTTTTGTTGTTGTTTTAATTTTTTCTTTTTATCTTTTGACTCCCTTCACTTATTTCTCCTCAGCCCTACCCTCTGTCTCTGGGAGCCATCCGGTCTGTTCTCTGTATCTATGAGCTTGCTTTGTTTTTGTTTTTAGATTGCACATGTAATAGTGTTGTCTTTCTCTGATTTATTTCACTTAGCATAATGCCCTCAGGGTCTATCTATATTGTCACAAATGGCAAGATTTCATTTCTTTTTTTATGGCCGAATAATACTCCATTGTGTACAGACCCACACATTATTATTTCTCTTCCTCCTCCTCCTTATTTCATTTATTTATTTGACACAGAGAGAGAGATCACAAGTAGACAGAGACAAAGGGGGAAACAGGCTCCCTGCTGAGCAGAGAGCCCAATTCGGGGGCAGATCCCAGGACCCTGAGATCATGACCTGAACCCAAGGCAGAGGCTTTAACCCACTGAACCACCCAGGCGCCCCCACACATATCTTCTTTAACCATTCATCTATTGATGGACACAGGTTGTTTCCATATCTTGGCTATTATATATAATGCTGCAGTGAACATGGGGCTATAGGCAATCTTTTTGAGTTGTTTTTGTTTTCTTCAGGTAAATACCCAGAAGTGGAATTGTTGGTTCATATGGTAGCTTTATTTTTAATATTTGGAGGAGCCGCCATGCTGATTTCCACAGTAGCTGCACCAGTTTACATTCCCACTAACAGTACACAAAGCTTCCCTTTTCTTTCTTTCTTTTTTTTTTTTTTTTAAGATTTTATTTATTCATTTAACAGAGAGAGAGAACACAAGCAGGCAGAGAGGCAGGCAGAGGCAGAGAGAGAGGAGCAGGCTCCCTGCCGAGCAAGGAGCCCGATGCGGGACTCGATCCCAGGACGCTGGGATCATGACCTGACCTGAAGGCAGCTGCTCAACCAACTGAGCCTCCCAGGCGTCCCAAGCTTCCCTTTTCTCCACATACTTGCCAGCACTTACTTTTTCTTGATTTTTTAATGATAGTCATTTTAACGAATATGAGGTAACATCTCATTGGGTTTTGATTTGCATTTTCCTGGTGATTAGTGATATTGAGCATCTTTTCATGTTCCTGATGGCCATCTATATGTCTTCTTTGAAAAAATGTCTATTCAGATCTTCTACCCATTTTATAATAATTTTTTTTTTGAGTTATAGGAATTCTTCATTTAGTTTGGCTGTTAGTCCTTCTCTGATAGATGTGTCATTTGCAGTTATTCTCTCCCATTCAGATAGGTTGCTTTTCATTTTGTTGGTTTCCTTTGCTATGCAGAAGCTTTAAGTTTTTATTTTATATTTAAAAATATTTTTTATTTGTCACAGAGAGAGTGAGATTGAGTACATGTAGAGGGAGCGGCAGGCAGAGGGAGAAGCAGGGTCCCTGTTGAGCCGACGTGGTGCTTGATCCTAGGACCCTTGGATCACGACCTGAGCTGAAGGCAGACACTTAACCAACTGAGCGACCCAGGCACCCCTTTGCAGAAACCTTTTAGTATGATGTAGTCTTACTTGTTTATTTTTACTTTTATTGTTTTTGCTTTTTGTTGTTGTTGTGACTTTCACTTTTGGCGTCAGATTCAGAAATCATTGCCAAGACCTGTGTGTTTTCTTCTAGTAGTTTTATGTTTTTAGGTCTTAAGTTCAAGTCTTTAATTCATTTTGAGTTAAGTTTTTGTGGCATGGTGTAAGTAAGATGGTCAAGATTCATTTTGTGTATGACTCTCCAATTTTCCCAGTATCATTTGTTGAAGAGACATTTCCTGTTCCCCTTGTTTATTTTTGATTCTTTTGTAGTAAATTAATTGAGAATATACATTCAGGTTTATTTCTGGGCTCTCTTTTGTTCTGTTGATCTATGTGTCTGCCTTTTATACCAATACCATATGCTGTTTTGATTACAACTTCGTAGTGTAGTTTGAAATCAGTTAGTGTGATACCTCCAGCTTTTTTCCTTCTCAAGATTGCTTTGGTTATTTAGGGTTTTTGTGGTTTTATGCAAATTTAGAATTATTTCTTTGAAAAATGCCAGTGGAATTTAGATTGCTTTGAGTAGTAAGGACATTTTAACAATAATGATTCTTCCAATCCATGAAAACAGAATATCTTTCCATTGATGTGCTCATCTTAAACTCCTTTCACTAATATCTTGTAGTTCTCACCTACAAGGAGGTCTTTCAGGTCTTTGTTTAAATTTATTCATAGGTATTCTTTTTGACGAAATTGTAAATTGTATTGTTTTCTTTATTTCTCTTTGTGATGGTTTGTTATTAGAGTATAGAAATGCAGTTGATATTTCCTGCATTGATTTTATATCCTGCAACTTAACTGAATTTATTTAACGGTTTTTTTTTGTTTGTTTGTTTTTTCAAGGTTTTCTATATATAATGTCATGTCATCTACAGATAGTGACAGTTTTATTTCTTCCTTCCCAATTTGGATGATTTTGTTTCTTTTTCTTGCCTAATTGCTCCAGCCTGGACTTCCAATACTATTTTGAACAACAGTGATGAATATGGGCCTGCTTGTCTAGCTCCTGATCTTAGAGGAAAGGCTTTCAGCTTTTTACCATTGAGTATAATATTAGCTGTGGCTTATCATAAATGGCCTTAATTGTGTTGAGGTATGTTCCCTCTATACTCACTTTGTTGAGAATGTCTATCATCAAAAAACCTTGGAAAACTTAAAACCATACAAAACCCTGCACATGAATGTTATAGCAGCTTTATCATAATATTCAAACACTGGAAACAGCCAAGATATTTTTCAAAAGGTGAATGAATAGACAATCCATGGTACATTTTTTTTTTTTTTTAAGATTTTATTTATTTGACAGAGATAGTGAGAGAGAGAACAAAGCAGGGGGAGTGGGAGAGGGAGAAGCAGGCTCCCCACTGAGCAGGGAGCCCGATGCAGGGTTCGATCCCAGGACCCTGGGACCGTGACCTGAGCTGAAGGCAGACACTTAATGACTGAGCCAACCAGGCGCCCCTTTTTATACAATGGAGTATTACTCAGTGATAAAAAAGAAATTAGCACTCAAGCCACAAGAAAACATGGGTAAATCTTAAATGCCTCTTGCTGAAAGAAGTTGGTCTGAAAAGGCTGCACTGTCTGTGATTTCAGTCATAGTATGTTCTGGAAAATGGAAAACAAAAGTGAAGGTACAGAGGTTGGTGGTTGCTGGGGTTTGGGAAGAGAGGAGGAGGATTGACTCAGTGAAGCATATGGGAAGTTTAGGGCAGTGAAATTATTCTATTCTGTATGATACTAGAATGATGAGTGCATGCCCTGTGCATTTGTCAAAAC
This sequence comes from Nasua narica, assembly GCA_028533885.1. Classification (NCBI taxonomy): domain Eukaryota; kingdom Metazoa; phylum Chordata; class Mammalia; order Carnivora; family Procyonidae; genus Nasua; species Nasua narica. Next base: position 97,060,742 of record CM052802.1, read on the forward strand.
ACACAGAACTTTACGGCACAGAGAGTAAACTTTAATATATGCAAATTTAGAAAATCATTTAAGGGATTGGGAGAACCCAAGGTGGAAGACAGAGCGTGACAAAATAAGACACTGTATTACAAATGTAGAAACAATTTCTTTGAAGGCGGTAGGAGAAAAAGGTGCTGACTTAAGTAACTGTGGAAATAAGGGGAGCCTTAAGACTAAAGGCAGAAGATGTGCACTTAAGAACTATACTCCAGTTGATAAAGTTGTTTTTCCCATGGGGTACAGGTTAACAATTCTGATAACTGCGATACACATATACTGCAATTGAACAATAAAATAAATGGATGGTTGCTGGTTGAAGCCAGATTTCTTCTTACTGTTAGGAGTTTGCGTATCAGTGAGGTGGGGTGGTGGTGGTTAGAATGATCTATGTGCTGATGAATTAGATTTGGAGACATCAATAAGAACTCATGCGTAGCTTTGTAGGTGGTTACATATAGAAATGTTACAGATATGTGTACACACAGGTTCACATACACACATATTTTCTTGCTTTGTCAACTGAGAGGGCCTTACAAGTAATGACATTCCAGTAGTGACAAGCATACCTAGCACCCAGATCTTGGTTTTTAATCATATTCTCCAGTAACAGGAAGCAGGGCTTTTGGAGAAACAGCAGTTCCAGAACTGGGACAGGAAACATACAGGATGAGCAGGGAGTGTATTGTAATGACAGAAAGTAAAGGAAGTACTTAAAAAATAAAAACCCTCCCAAACTCACAATGATGGGACCCTATCAAAGGAACAGAGGAACTGACTGAAAAGAGCTCCCAGTAGCTAAAGCTGAAGGGACAAAATAAATAATTAGTAATGGATTTTAATGCAATGTATAAAACTCCGTGAGTCTATACTGATACAATTAGTAGTTGATTAAATAGAGCGGCAAAAGAGAAATTCATTGTATTATAAGAATTCAAAATTATTTATAGTAGCTATTACTCCCCCAAGGAAGGTGAGCCTAAGTCTCCACCCCGTAAGTGGGGGCTGTGAGTAATGACTTCCAAACAATACAATATGGAAAGAGGGAAGACGAGTAGCTTTAAAATGGAGAAACTTTATAAATACACCCTCAGCCAGGTGATCAAGATTAATATTAGCAGTGATATTTGATATTACTAGCATGTACCCTTGATATGATGTAATGCCAGCGACAGTTTACCTCTATGGTCTTTGGCCTCTAAGCCCATAATCCCAGTCTGACCAAGAAAAGCATCATACAAACCCAAACTAATAGACATAATCCAAAATACCTGTTAAGCACTCTTCTAACTGTCAGGGTTATCAAAAACAACTTTCATTGTTAAGACCCTCAGGAGGCATGACAACTAAATGTAGTGTGATTAAATGTAATATGGTGTCCTGGATGGGATCCTAGAACAGAAAAAGAAATTAGTAAGAGTTAAGGAAATACATGAATCAAGTGTGGACTTAAATTAATACTGTATCAACACTGGTTCATTAATTTTAACAGATATACCAAATTAGCATAAGATGTTAATGATAGGTCAAATTGAGTTCCAGGTGTATAGGAACACTCTATACTGTCTTAACAACTTTTCTATAAATCTAGAAATGTTTTAAAAATCTTATTAAATAGTATTTGAGTGGCATACAGCTAGAATTGTTTATGTTTATCCCGATGGAATTTAAATTTTTTTTAAATAAAAGTAAATTCAGATAACAAAGCAACCAAAAAGTTCCTGTGATGATCCTAGAGGTTGCAGTATGAGAACTGTCTTGATTCTCATATTTATTGCTTATAAGACCCAAGCAGCTTCTTTTAATTAATTATAAATTCCTTTAATCTAATTCTGAAATTGATAAATAGAAACTGGTTTTCACGTGCCCCCTCCATTACAAGTTTGTGAAAGAGCAAAAATTGCATAGACCCTGACTCTAGTTCTTGTCCTGCTACATTGTACTTAATAATTCTTTATTTTTATATATCAGTGGAAGTATTAATAAATGAAAAATTGTAGACACTGAATCTTCCTTTGATGCACTGAATAAAGCTCAAAGTTTGCTCTAATTACACTTGAAATAGAATAGGAAGAATGCAGGGTAATTTAGAAATGCAGGAATGCATGTATATCTTTTGGCAAGGGAGAATTTTTAATCTCCAAAATAAGCTCTGAGCCT
>CM052802.1:97063428-97102920 GCA_028533885.1 Nasua narica
AAAATGTTTGTTCACTCTGTCTACTTCAGTCTCAGTAAAGCCCTCTTCATCCTTTAATGGCTATCTCCGGTGTAACTTTGTGTATCACTCACCATTCCTGTGAACCATCCAAGTAAATATGTTCTGTGTTCCTAGTAGTATTAAACAATTTTAAATGTAGTACTTACTACTTCTTGCTGTAGTTATTATGTGTGTTACACAACAGGGTTTGACTTAATTTTAAATTACATTTTTATTTGGAAGAGACCTTTTATTGTTTAACCTGCTTAAAGGACTAGACTGATAGATGAAAACTATACTTTTATTTAAGGACGCAGAGGAAGAGGAGTATATATTTTACTTTTTCCTCTTATTATCTAGAATCTAACATTTAATATTTACCTTTAGGAAGAACTTTTATATCCATCTTATGTTACATTTGCACCCCCTTGAAACTTAAGTATTTAACTGTGCAATTGTCCTTTCTTTAAAAAAAAATAGTGTGGCTAGTAATTATGCAAACATGCTCAATCTCATTACTAAGCAGGGAAATACAAATTAAAACGAAAAGGAAATAATTTCACACTCATCATATTGGCAAAGATGTAAGTGAGTGGCAATACCAAGTGTTGGTGAGGATGTGTGGGTTCTGCTCTTGGTAGGAGTATGAATTGAATATCACTTTCATGAGCAATTTGGCAGTATTTAGTAAAGGTAGCATTCCTCTTAGCCTGGCATTTCTACTTCTAAGTCTGTTCCCTGGAAATGCTGTAATACTTGTGCAAAGGAGACAGGTACAGTAAGTGTTTGTGTTAGTTGAAAAACAAGAACTGTCCAGCATTAGGTGAATAGGTTGATTGCAGTTTGTTCATACACTAGAACAGTATGCATCTGTGTGTATGGAAGATACCAAAAACATGACTGAGTAGAAAAACAGGTTTCTAAATGATGCATATGTATGACACCTTTATATAAAGCTTGAAAACAAAGTTTTCAAAGTTGAAAAATCATGCCTTTTATGGATGCTTGTTTGTAGAAATAGTATAAAAACATGGCTTTGAATACAAAGCTTAAACCAAATTTAGGACAGTGGTTACCTCCTAGAAAGAGAAGGGAATGAGAGTGATTGGGGAAGGAGTACACAGAAACCTTCAGCCTGACCTGCAATGTTTAGTTCCTTTTTTCAGACTCTAAAGCAAATATAGTGAAATGTTAAGATTAGACAAAACTAGATAGTTCATCATGTTATTTTCTATAACTTTCCATATATTTATAAAACCTGTGATTAGATATATATTCAGGGCAGTGGTAGTACCATGAATTCAGTCACCAGTAGTAATTAGAGCAGCAGACGACCCCTTGCAGGTAATCGTGAGGTGGTTAAAGGCAGTAATCCAGAATTTAGGTTTTGGAGTCAAGTATATCTGGGTTAGAATCCCAGTTTATCCACTTAGCTGTTTCACTTTGGGCTTTATGTGAAAAAGTATGATCATCTGTGAAGTATAGCACCAAATTTACCTCCTAGGGATGGATTGTGAGATTTAAAATAGGAAAAAAAATTATTGGATGGGTAGTAACCGTTACTCAATATCTGAGAGTTACAAATTAGCCTTTAGTCACCTACATTAAGCAAATCTAATTCTGAGGAGCCATCCTTCTCTAGAGAATCATGGAGATGTGGGGAAAATGTGTTACATACACAGCATTGCTTGTTTTCTGTATGACTGGTGTGATTAAAAGCTTCTGGGGTGCCTGGTGGCTCAGTCGGTTAGGTGTCTGCCTTTAGCTCAGGTCATGATCCCAGGGTCCTGGGATCGAGTCCCATATCAGGCTCTCTGCTCAATGGGAAGTCTGCTTTTCCCTCCTCTTCTGTTCCCCCCGCCCCATGCCCTTACGTGAACTCTTTTTCCAATAAATAAATAAAATCTTAAAAACATTAAAAGTTTCTAGAGTACAGAATTCATGCCAAAACCTAGAAGCCACATTAGGTTATGTTTCTGTCCTGAGTTCCACATACAAACTTAGTTATGAATGATCACTGAGGAAAAAAAAGTCCTTTTTGTGAAGATGATATTGTTGGTGTTTAAAAAAAAAGTTTAGGGCACCTGAGTGGTGTAGTCATTTAAGTGTCTGACTCTTGGTTTTGGCACAGGTTGAGAGCTCGAGCCCCATGTCTGGCTTTGCACTCAGCATGGAGTCTGCTTGAGATTCTGCTGCTCCTGCTCATGCTCTCTCTCTCAAATAAATAAATTAATTAAAAAAAAAAGATTTTATTTATTTGACAGAGAGAGAGAGAGAGAGATCACAAGTGGGCAGAGAGGTAGGCAGAGAGAGAAGGGGAAGCAGGTTCCCTGCCGAGAGAGAGCCAGATGAAAGGCTCAATCCTAGGACCCTGAGATCGTGACCCGAGCTGAAGGCAGAGGCTTTAACCCACTGAGCCACCCAGACGCCCCAATAAATAAATAAATAAATCTTAATATATTTTTTTTTTTGTAAATATAAGATTACTGTTACTATTTTTTTAACTGTCTTTTGAGAACTAGTTTTAGGGATCTTTAGAAACATTGTATTCATTAGTCTAACTAAGACATCTGTGGGGGGGGGCATTCTTCACTGTGTGTAGAAAAGAGGAAGTAAACCTGGAACCTGGTTCTTTGTTTTGTTTTGAACTGTCTTAAACTTTCCTAACCTGGCCTTGCTTTCCTAAAAATTTGTCAAATTGAGAGGGCACATTGATAGCTGAGATTTCATTTTTAAACGACCACCCAGTGCCAGGGTTATAGGCATTACAGAGTTGCCGGTGTATGGCAGATGCCCAAAGCCAAGGGGGAACAGGGGGAATGGCTTTTTGAGCCCATCCAAGTGGTGGAAATGGATCAATTTCCTCACCCAACTTCTCCCAGTAGGTTGATCACTTCTAGAAACACTTTCCCAAAAGGTAACTCATAATTCACAGAGAAGCAGGAAGCTTTGGGGTAAGCACCTAAGAATCCATGGGAAGATGTAGACAGGGACTGCTTGGCATTCAGTTAAAAGCACTGCGTTTGCATTCCAGAATGACTTCAACTGGAATTTGAAGCTAGTTATTAGTGTGCCCAGTGAGCCGTAGATTCCTGAGGTAGCTCAGTGTTTCTGAAATAAAAGTCTGAAAGCTTGATCTGCTTAGTTCCACTAAACTACTGTTCATATTTTTTCGGAAGACGCTTTAGCAGAGCCTTACTAAACTGCAAAGTAAACGATGCTCGCAAAGTGTATGTACATTTTAGAATTTCTGTATTTGATACTTGAAAGGTTGGAGGGGGTAAACTACAAAGTAAACAATGCTCACAAAGTGTATATACATTTTAAAATTTCCATATCTGATACTTGAAAAGTTGGGGGGGCATGATGTTATTTGTGGCTCACCAAAGAGGGTTACCCCTATACTCATAAAAAGAAACCATACGTTTCTAGATGTATGTTTCTGTCTGACTTCCAGGGAACTTCCTTCATCTTTTATTTTCCTAGCCAAAGATATGGTGGGCCTGTTTTGGTTTTGTTTGGTTTTTGTTTTTGTTTTTCCCATCTGTGCTGTTTTTCTATGAAAATAGGTGTTAACTGAGTATATTTCCTCAAATGACAGAAAGCAACATTCATATCATCATTCTTGGATCCCTCATTTTGAGTTTTCTTGTCCCCCTTACTCCAGGTCTCTATCCCTTTGTTCTCATAGTATGTTTTTCCTACTTTCCTGGAAAACTAATTATAATTATTTATCTTCACTACTCATCCCCATCTTTCATAGGATTTTTTAAAGTTCTTGGTGTGGACTACCATAGCTGAAGAGCCAGTTAATGTGGCTTTAAAATAAGATGGCTTAGGTAATGTCACTTTCAACCTTCTTCCTAAATAATTAAAGCATAGTCTCTAAGGTGGTTCTTAGCCTTGCCATCTGTAATCTTCATTGCGAAAGACATCATGTAGTCCTTTATGAAGACTGAAGAAAACATTTTAGTTGTTTGCATTTTGAAATAAAATACAAAAAATTTTAAAATGTTACATCTTGCTAAGTGAAATAAAAGATGTAGTGTATGATATCACTTATATGTGGAATCTAAAAAAAACAAACTCAGACACAGGATAGGGTGGTGGTTACTAGAAACTAGAGTGTGGGGGGGAAATGGGGAGATCAAAGGGTACAAACTTCCAGTTATAAGATTAACACGTTCTGGGGGTTTAATGTACAAGATGGTGATTAAATCTCATAATACTATATTATATACTTAAATGTTACTAAGAGTGCGTCTTAAAAATTCTTGCCACAAAAAGAAAATGTTAATTATGTGACAAGATGCAGGTGTTAGCTGATGCTTTGGTGATAATCATTTTGCAGTATATAAGTGTTATCAAACCCGTAAGTTGGACACCTTAAACTTACACAGTGTTATATGTCAATTATATCTCCGTAAAGCTGGAAATAAAATATTGCATATTGTAGCATATCATAAATTAAGTTGTCTTAAGTAATATGTTTTTCCTTTTTCACTATCTTCTCAAAGCATATGCTTATTTTTTAAGTGTGAACACTAATTTATTTTTTGAACAGAAGTACATACATGTTCTGCAAAAATTTCAAAAGGTACACAAAAGGGTACCTCACAAAAAGAAAATCTGCTCTGGACCCCCATCCACAGTTTGCCTCCTCTTTATGTATACTTATTGGTTTTCATATTTACTCATTGTACTGGACCTTGTTCTTTCCATTCATTATGTTCTAGAAGTTATTTCATATCAGTACAAATAGAGTTGAAGTTGACTCATTTTTTTTTTTTTACAGTAGCATAGTTTTGTATTATACTATAATTTATTTAACCAGTTTCTTACTGTTGGATACTTAACGTGCCCACCCCCGTCACTTTTACTAAAACAGTATTGCAGTTATTATCAATGTACATTGGGCACTTTGCACATGCGAGATTATCGCTGTAAAATGAATTCCTAGTAGAATTGGTTGGTCAGAAGGTATGTGCATTTTAACTTTGATATTGCCAAATTGCTCTCCATAGAAGTTACAATTGGTACTTCCACTAGTAGTGTTAGAGTATCATTTAGTCCATTCTTCTGGCAGCAGAGAATAAACTTTTTGATCTTTGCGAATCTAAGAATTTTTTTTAAAATGGTGACTTTATTTTGTTTTAGTTCATATATTCTGAGGTTGAACATTTTCTGTGGATTTGAAGAGTGATTCAGATTTTTCTGTGAATTATGTGTTTATATCCTTTGTCCATTCTTCTTTAGGCTGACATTTTTTTTATTTGTAGAAAACCTCTTAAGGAAATGAGTCCTTTTTCTGTACTGTGTGCAATTTTTTTTGGTCATTTGACCATTTATGGCATTTGTTGAAATTACAGAAAGTTTTTATCCTAAGTAGTCAAATTTTATCAATTTTTACTTTTATGGCCTCTGAGTTTTGTGGCAAGACTTAATGGCTGTCCCTTCTCTGAAATTAAAAACAAAAATTATTGTTTTCTTTCAATATTTTCATGGTTTGGCTTTTTATGTTTAAAGAGGCTTATTCTTATCAGTAAAAGATATCTTAAACATTAATATCGAAATAACTATCTTTGGTTTTCTCATCGTAGCTTTTGCTGTTTAATTGCAGGACGGCATATATGGCATAGACTATAGATCCAGAGAGGCTTATGGTCAGATCATAGCTCCATTACCAAACTGTTCTGTGAAGTGAGCAGATTAATGTATCTAAGTCTCTGTTTTCTCACATGTAAAATAAGGATAATTGTACCTACCTCCAGGGTAATTATGAAAACTAGAAGATAATGTGTAATATCCTTAGAGCAGGCTGTCACAGTTTATAATCTGACACGTGCTAGATTTCTTCCCATTTTTGACCTGAATGTCAGTGCTGGGGGAAAAATTAAAAGGGTAGAATCTATTGATGATAACATTTCAGATTATCTCATAAAATACTATGCTTTAGCAACACTTTGATATTAACAAACAGATCTCTGATCTGTTTTGTCCTTTGCATCATATATTTATAATTAGTAGCATTTGCTTTCCAAAGAGGAAGTAATTGCAGGCTTGTATGTTAAAGCGAGAAAGCTACAAAGTAGCGTGTGGAAAAAAAAATTTTATGCTTCTTTCTTAAGAGAAGTTTAGAAAACACATCATCTTCTTTTACCCCTTTCTCCATTACACAGTCTGATATTGTTCAGATTGCTGTGGGTCTTCTCACCAAATGAGTTTGGTATCTCTCACTTAATTTTCTGCCAGAATCACTTCAGGCTGATGACTGTGGTGTTTGTGTATCCATTAAGCACACTGCCAGGATACGTCCACTACTTTCCACCTCTCCCATTAAACAGCTGTCAGCAGGTTTACAGTGCTACTCCCCTGTTCTGCATTAATCGTAGGGGGCTACGGGATGCTATGTAGAAGGGTCCGTACCTTAAGTATCACAGAAGTTCCACACAAATCCTGTCAGCAGCTTGGTCCAATTTATTAGTGTTTTATACTTAATGAATAAAAAGATGAGAAAATGAGTTTCAGTTTTTAAATTCTGTTTCTTGGTTAACCTTTCCCTTGCTTCATTTTACTCCACCAGTAAAATTCAACAGTTCTGAAGAAGCACGTATTGGGGGAGTCTTTGGTAAGAAGCTCTCATTAAAGTTGTATATAGCACCCTGCTGAGCTTTACAATTGGTTTTGAAATGAAAATCTGTTAGATTAGAGCAAACATTATCCTAGCTGTGGTGATGAGTAATGTGGAGAAGCTTAATGATTTGTCTGTGAAAGCCAGCGGGCATTAAGTCAGCTACTGTGCCCTTTTTTAAAAGGTGGAGGTGAGAGAGGTGACAGGGAAGAAGGAGGGACCATAGCTTTTCATGGTTATGCTTATCTTTATATGAATTAGTGGTTCCCTAGCTCTTTTTCCCTTGGTAAACCAAGGACACTTTAAACTTCAAGTGTAGCCCCAAGGACTAGAATTTTTCTTTGATTGCATAAAATAGGGTAGAACCTAGAAAGAGGAGGAGTTAGAAGAAAACACTTCTCTTTATATAAATTTAAAACTTCTCACTTGGGCCTTCCTATTGGTGATGCAGTTTTCCCTGGATAAGTTGTGGTATTAATGAATTCTCCTCTTGGGGGGCAGATGTCTAAAGGTGAATAGGTGAAAAATTGGTGGTGGTAGAGGTGTAATACCTTTCCTCTTTACCCATGCGTGCGTCATTAAAAGTAAAATTGAGTTACAACTTTATTGTTTTTAAAGATTTTATTTATTTGACAGAGAGAGAGAGCACAAGTAGGCAGAGAGGCAGGCAGAGGCGAGAGAGAGGGGGAAGCAGGCTCCCCGCTGAGCAGAGAGCCCAACGTGGGGCTTGATCCCAGGACCCTGAGATCATGACCTGAGCCAGAGGCAGAGGCTTTAACCCACTGAGCCAGCCAGGCACCCTGAGTTACAACTTTAGATTCCAATTTAGAAAGACTGCTGCTTCCTTCAGCAGCAAATGCCTCTGTTTTTGGAAATGTTCAGCGTGAGGTGGAGAGAGTGGTACCAGGATCATTGTGAGTAGTATGTACCCTGGCAGAGAAAGACCGGCTTAGACGAATGTTCCAAAAAGTATCAGTACTTAACTCTTAGTACAGATCTATAGATCATAGCAAACCTATAATGGTGTCAACACCATTTAGTCTTATGATTTAAATCTGCATCAAAGTTAGGTTTGCTGTTGTTGTCTTTGTTGTTTTTTGAATGTGGTATCCTGTAAGCCCTTGGTATTCAAAATATGATCTCCAGAATAGCAGCTTCCTCATCACCTAGAAGCTTATTAGAATGCAGAATATCAGGCCCTACCCCAGACTTACCAAACACTAAATCAGAATCAGCCTTTTAACCAAGATCTCCCAAGTTATTTGAATGTATATTAGCCTTTGAGAAGTTCTGCTATAAACCATATCCTGTTTTTCTAAAATTAGCATCTACTATGTTTTTCTCTTTGATCATAGTAGGCAAGAAGGTTTGAAAAGAGAAAGAAAGAAAGAAAGAAAGAAAGAAAGAAATGCCTTTTATTTTATCAGCAGTCATTGTGATGCCATGTTGTTTGGTGCTGTTTCTGCCTCTTCCTGGAGATGCTAGTTATAAATGGAGTTATTTCTACCTAATCTCTATAATAGGAATAAGTCAGCTCTTTGTTTTGCATCTTTTTTTTTTAAGATTATATTTATTTGACAGAGAGTGATCACAAGTAGGCAGATTGGCAGGTAGAGGGAGAGAAGGAAGCAGGCTCCCTGCTGAGCAGAGAGCACAATGTAGGGCTCTATCCCAGGACCCTGAGATCATGACCTGATCCAAAGGCAGAGGCTTAACCCACTGAGCCACCCAGGCACCCCATGTTTTGCAGCTTAATAACAACAGCAACCATTTATTAAGAATTTGCTGTGTTCTAGGCACTATACTAAGTTTATGAAGTTCTCTGATTTAATCCTTACAATAAAACATCCTCCGTTTTCTTTCTTTCTTTTTTTTTTTTTCTTAATGAGGACATAAGCCCAGAGAATTCTAATGTGTCTTGGTCAGGTCACACATTTCTTAAGTATTAAAGCTGAGGGTCAGACCTAAATTTGTCAGAGCCCTCAGCCATTTAGCCAGTGTACTTTTCTATCCCTCTGCCATTTGGTTAGAAATTATCCAAGAACAGGTAGGTGAATTGTATAATTTTTACTGATTCAGAATATTGGGTGAGGGTTATTCTTTTGATCTTACAAGGTACAATGCAGGTTATGTCGGAACAGCCTAAGACTGGAATTCAGGAGATCAGGATTCTAGTGCAGTCCTGCCAGTAACTAACTCAATGACTCTTTGTTGGCCTTGTTTATTTCCTTGTAAACTTAGGAAGCAGGTATATGGAGGGGAGGGGGCTAGCTTTAAAGACAAAGAATCTGCATATCCCTTGCAAATAAGTAAAATAAAATTTGCTACTCGAATGTATTTTACTTCTTGAGTTTTTCAGTTTGTAATTTGCTAGGGGAAAAAGTGTTTGGGTAATACCTTTCTTAACAAATCTATAAGGCTAGAAGGGGCTTTTCAGAGCTAGCCAAATAGTCTGAAGAGGAAGATTTCATCTTTCTCATAATTTGTATTCAGAAAACCTCTCCAGAGAAGGAGCTATACATGTGTGTATAAAATGTATTTTAAGGTAGACAGTCCCCTTTTCATTGAACATTAGTTTGTCTGATTGAGGTATTATTGCTAACAAAACATTTTAACAATAATAGTGTGGAAGTTTTTATATTTAAAAAGAATCAAAAGTTAATTCTTCTAAAGAAGAATCCAGAGTGTTCTGTCTTTAAGCTGCCAGTAATCTGACTTTTTGGCATAGGCAAGGAGGAAGCTTTTCATTTTGGCAAGAGGAAAATATCCAAATGTAAGAGCAGTTTCATACACCCACAAGAAAAATGTCATTACTTGTCTGGAAAAATCAGAAATGATTCAAGGAAAGAATAGCTTTTAAAAAAAGATTTCAAGTAATTTAGGTGGTATTTCTACCTATTCAGTTTGATTTCTAGTACTTTGTATCAAGTGTTTTAAGTGTAAAAAAATAATGAAGCCATTATTAGGAAATAATCAGATTATGATATTGGCCAATTGTAGAAATCACTGTTTGTATTCAATATTCCTTTATTTAGCCTAGCAATTCTACTAGCTGTATACATCCCAGATATTGAAAACAGGTATTCAGACAAGTACACGTACATTCACCTACATAGCAGCACTGAGCCAAAAGGGAGAAACTGCCTACTTTTCTTACCACTGGATGAGCGGATAAACTGTAGTATATCCATACACTGAAATATTATTTAGCCATCGAAAGGAGCCAGGTAGACATGTGTGCTACAATGTGGATGAACCTCAAAAAGATTTATGCTAAGTGAAAGAAACCAGACATTAGAGATCACATATTGTATAAAGACAGGACTCAGATTGGTAGTTACCAGGGGAAGTAGGGAGGGCGGTTAGGGAGCAATAACTTAAATAGGACCTGATGAAAATGGTTTGTAATTGAATAGAGGGGGTGGTCACACAACATAATATATTAAATGCTACTGAACTATTCACTTTAAAATGGTTAGTTTTATGTCAGTTTCACCTCACTAAAAAATAACACGCATTATTCATTATTTCCTTTTTGGTTTAATGTATCTGGTGTTTGTTCACAAGTCACAGAATTGAGAGAGCCTCTTCTCAAATTTCAAAGTTTAGTACATTTTAATATCAGACCCACATATTACATTCTTTTGCTATAGAAATAAATTTCATTTTCTAACTCAGGGGTGTTAAGTTGCCAGAAACATGACATCTTAAAAAAAAAAGTTTGTCCCCTCCCAAGAATTTATAAGTCATGTACTTTTAGGCGTCGACATTACTAAGAAGAAGTAGAGGTCTTCCTTTGGTCACATCAATGCATTTTTCATTACTTAGGATGCTTTCACTTCATAATTAGAAGTAGTAATTTATTTTCATTCCCTTTTTAGTAGGCAAAATGTCCAAGTCAAAGAAGAAAAAGGGCATATCATGTACATCAAATGAGGGAGAGAACTTATGAATATTTTTTAAGTTTTTAAGCATTAATATTGCAGTCAGATTATTAAAAGTATATGCAAACACCATTGCATCATTCTTGTGAACATATAGTTTTTTTTTGTCTATTTTGTTCTTATGAAACATGTAATTATGCTGAATTTGTGATATTCATGACTATAAAATAGCCTTTAAAGAGAAGAAGAGTCTGACGGGTACCTGGGTGGCTCAGTCAGTTAAGTGTCTGACTCTTGATTTCAGTTCAGGTCATGATCTCTCAGGGTCATGAGATCAAGCCCCACACTGGGCTCAAGACTGGGCTTGGAGCCTACTTAAGATTCTCTCTCTTCCTCTTTTCTTTGTCCCTCCCCCCCAATTTGTGCATGCACCTACTCTCTCTTTCTCTCTCTCAAAAAAAGAGAGGAGTCTGACAAATAAGTTGCTTAGCTTATTCATCTTTTAGTCAGTCTTACCCCTACAAAGAATATTTATTCACCTGTTAAAAGGAATGAAGTCCTGATTCACGTTACAATGTTAATGAACTTTGAAAACACTATGGTTCATGAAAGAAGTTAGTCACAGTAGACCATATATTGTATGATTCCATTTTCCTCAAATGTCTAGAATAGGCAAATCTACAGAAATAGAAAATAGATTGGTGGTTTCCCAGGAAGGTTGGAGGGAAAGGTGGGGGGGGGTTACTGCTAATTGGTACAGAGTTTCTTTTTTTTTTTTTTTTTTAAGATTTTATTTATTTATTTGAGAGACAGAGAAAGTGAGAGAGAGCATGAGAGGAGAGAAGGTTAGAGGAAGAAGCAGACTCCCCGTGGAGCTGGGAGCCCGACGTGGGACTCGATCCCGGAACTCAGGGATCATGACCTGAGCTGACGGCAGCTGCTCAACCAATTGAGCCACCCAGGCGCCCCTGGTACAGAGTTTCTTTTGGGGGTGATGAAAATGTTCTGAAATTGATTATGATGGTTACACAAGTCTGTGAATATACTGTGAGCCATTGAATTGTATACTTTAATATATTGTATAGTATAGTATGTGAATTTTATCTCAATAAAACTATTGCAAGAGAAACAATTTTTTATTTAAATTATATTATTTAAATTTTAAGTTATTGTCAAATCCTTTTCTAGATCTCCACTTCAAAATCCTGTTCTTAAGGAAATTTCTTCCACTAAACATTCATATATCCAATTTATACGGGATCATTTTGTACATGATACATTGTTTTAATAACTTTTCTTTATGAATCCTACTTCTCCAGTCCCGAATCTTAGAATGGCTTCTTTTGCACCCTGTTTTAACACTGTGATCAGGGTTTTGCTACCCACAGATGGCATTAGAAAATGTTTCATAACAGTATATGGTCTCAGAGTGTGCTTGCTCAGCCATGAAGTTCTGCACCACATTTTGGATTGTGTAAGCATTTATTATTTGTATTATTTTAGCATCTCTTTAAAGTGCTTTTAAAATTTGACAGTGAACATCTCTTACCGTGTGTGGTAGATATTATGGTTTTTTATAATTTCATAAAATAACTTGATCATTTAGATAAATGTGTGTGTGTGTGTGTAGTATAAAATGAGATATTGCTTTCAAGGTATATATGTTGTATTTGGAAAGCAACTTTAGTTTGTTTTGGCCTGCACATTAGATAGTTTTCTCTCTTCTGGATGAAATTCCAGGTCCAAGTTTTTGTATTGATTAATGTTTATTAAATAAAGAATTGATTTACTAACTTCCCTCCTTTGGAACTGAGTGAATTCCTATCCCATTTACTACATATTTCCTTTAGTCCTCAGTCCAGGATGAGAGACCTTCAAGGGCCTATAGGGCTCTAAGGACATGGGCTCTAGTGATGGATAATGAATAGTGAGCACAAGCAAAATGGTGTTATGTGTGTACAAACATTTGTTAATTTCTCAAAATAAGGGATAGTTAAGAGAGTAGATTATAGTGATTTTCTTCCATGGCCTTTTACCTCCTGCTTTTAAAATATTTCTCCTAAATATAAAGTCAGCAAGCCTTTAAATGCTTCATTGTTTACGAATAGTCTATGGTCCTTCAGTCCTTATTCAGAAACCCCATGCTGAATTTTCATGGAATCTTTAAGGTTCTTCTCAAAAGAACCAAGGAGCCTTGAATAGCATATGGAGATACCTTTTCTCAAGGTTAACTTTTCCTTTTATAAGTATATTTTAGCAGCAGCTTGCCCTTCTAAAGGTACTTCTTTTTTTAATAGAGCATTTTTAATAGAATACATTGTTTAGCTGCCTTGGAATTAAGTCTATAAAATATTAATGAATGTACTAAGGCTTGAAAAACCCAACGGTGTGTGTGTGTGTAATTTTATCTAGCTTTCAGTAGCTCAGAGAGAGTAGCAAGGAATCAAAGCAGAATTTTGAAGAAAAACTGTTCTTCACGGCTGGCTGCCTTGGTAGATATAAAATATTAATATTTGTACAAAAGGCTGACGTTCTCAGCAGAGACTTTGAAACCAATCTGGATATCTTAGGAGGGTGGAAGGTGTGGTAGGGTGAGTAGGAGACTGACTCAGCAGAATATCTCAGGGAGCCCAGCCCTCAGCCACAGGCCAGGATATGAGGTGCACAGCTGGTATCATCCTTGCTGCCAGTGGAGCCCTGCTTTTGTTTTCTTTGTAATTTATGCAGGCCTCTTCTTGCAGAGATTGGGGAGGCTTTTCAGACTTAAAGGTGATTAAGGAACATTCCCAGGTCATTGCTTGCTCTCCCCAAGTTGTCACACCATTTAGGAGGGCACATTTGCTGTCAGAGTGTTTAGAAATTGTCTTTAGGTCCTTACTTTGTAGAGGTCTGTAAAGCCTCCTTTTAGCCACTGCCCTAGAAATACCATTAAGCCCAGAACAGGCTGAATCAACCTTTTCTTTTCTCTGTTCTGTAGTTTGTGCCTCTTAGTAAATATTAGCAAGGAGTGTTTAGCATAATTTTGCAAGATAACAATATGTGTGAATAAGAAAACGTAGATCTGGGGCACCTGGGTGGCTCAGTGGGTTAAAGCCTCCCCAATCAGTGGGTTAAAGCCTCTGCCTTCGGCTCAGGTCATGATCTCAGGGTCCTGGGATCGAGCCCCGCATCGGGCTCTCTGCTCATCAGGAGCCTGCTTCCCCCTCTCTCTCTACCTGCCTCTCTGCCTACTTGTGATCTCTCTCCTCTCTGTCAAATAAATAAATAAATAAATAACCTTAAAAAAAAAAAACATTTTAAAAAAAAAGAAGAAAATGTAGATCTGTAGCCTCCATTATAAATTTTGGGTAGGGTTTGTAGGACCTGAATGTGTGGTATAGTATTAAGAGAGTTTTAGGTAAATATTATACCAGATTTTCTGTACTGTCATAGAATTGAAAAAAAAAATCCTTTCTTTTACTTCATGTAAAAAAAAAAAAACCACTTCATCTCTGGGTAGCCTTAATGAACTACAATTTGAATGTATAATGGTCTATATACCATTCTTGTATTTGTTGTCTGGTCAAGATATCTTTTCCAAATTAATTTCTTCAGACAACTGCATATCTGCTTAAGTTTAGAAGGTGATCTCCCATTGCAAGTAAAGCTTGTCTGACCTAAGGTACTATGGTAGTAAAGAATCCGCTTACCTCTCCTCAACAGTATGGCAACAAAATAAAAATAAAGTCAAAGTTAATGTACTGGTGAGTAAATTCCAAGTTGTAGCTTTTTACCCTGCCTTGCAGTGATGCTGTAGGGTCTTGGCCTGACTTCTTGGTTTATCATGGGTAGACTGTTATACAACATAACTAGGTGACTTGACTTTTTCTTTTCTCTATGAGGAAAGGATGGAGCAGAATAACCCACCCTAAATCAAGCTTCTGTTTTCTGCTATTAAGGAATTGTTTTAATGAACTCTGATTAGGTGTGTTTTCAGTGAGGTTGACCTTTACTCTCATCACAGACACATCTGTTTCTCTTGACCATCTTGATGAAGCCTTACTTAATAGCCAGTGGAGGAATTGGGAAGTTAGTAGGATCTAGATCTTCCATCTTGGTCCGGCCTAGCTGTTTCAGTTTTATCTGAATTCCTTCCTCAAGAAAATTAGGGTTTATAAAAGAAGCCATTAAGGTTCAATTAGGGCCTTTTTACTCACCTTCTTTAAACAGTAAAGGGTTTTTTGTTTTTCTAAGATTTATTTATTTGAGAGAGAGTGTGTTAGTGGAGAGCAGGGAAGAGAGAGGGGGAGAGAATCTCAAGCAGACTCTCTGCTGAGTGCAGAGCTTGATGAAGGGATCAGTCTCACAACCCTGAGATTGTGACTTGAGCCAAAACCAAGAGTTGGATGCCTAAATGACTGAGGGACCCAGGTGCCCCTGAACAGTATAGTTTTTAAAAATACTTTTTGTAATGTTTCCATCAAGACATATCCACAAACTATTGCGGGTGGGTGGCCCTCTTTCTGACTCCCAACCTAAGGTTTTCCAGTCTGACAATCATCTTATAAACTACAGATTTTCAGCTTCTGGATCTCAGGAAAGCTAGGACTTCTGACTTTACCATTTGGTTTTATTTCTACTATAACCAGTTTCTTTGTTACTAAATATCAACAAGTAAAACATAAATATGTGACTGTAATAAAATGTCTTCCTTGTGATTTTTTACCTTATTCTTAGAATAAAGTATTCATTTGGATCTAATACCTCTGAAATAGCACAGCACTGTGGTTATCATTGGTTGTAATCTTTCCAGCAGTGACTAAAGTAAGGACTCATATCTTTACATAAAGAATACCTTACCTACAGGGGCGCCTGAGTGGCTCCGTGGGTTAGGCCTCTGCCTTCGGCTCAGGTCGTGATCTCAGGTCCTGGGATTGAGCCCCACATCGGGCTCTCTGCTGAGCGGGGAGCCTGCTTCCCCCTCTCTCTCTGCCTACTTGTGATCTCTCTCTGTCAAATAAATAAAATCTTAAAAAAAAAAACAACACCAAAAAACACAAGAATATCTACATATTACTTGGGGTACGTGAGTTGGTCATTCGCTTAAGCATCTGACTTTGTCCAGGTCATGATCTTGGGGTCCTGGGATCGAGCCCCATGTTGGGCTCTGTGCTCAGCCCAATCTGCTTGCCCTTCAGCCCCTCCCCCAGCTCATGCTTGCATGCGTGTGCTCTCTCAAATAAATAAAATCTAAAATCCACCCTCCCTGCCCCCGGTGTGAAAAATACAACCTTGTAGGTAAATAGGCAAACACTGGACACTTTGTAAAAGGGGATATTCAACTGGTCAGTAAATATATAAAACATAATTTCTAATCACCAAGAAAGTATTAAGAAAGTGTGAAGTGTTGGCGAGGGTATATAGCCGACTAGAATTCCTTACACATTTCCAGTAGAGGATGAGTTGTCGTATCTTTTACTTGGCTATACATAGGCTATAAACACCTAATACTTTGCTACTGTTTTTGCTTTAAGCAGTCACCTATCTATTAGAACAAATACAAATAGGGAAAACATTAAGTTTGTATTTACCTTAAATTCTGTATTTAGTGTTCATCATTCCTATGTGTAGATTCAAGTTTCTAGCTGGTACCAAATTCTTTCTGCCTTCAGAGCTTGCTTTAACATTTCTTGTTGTAAGGTCTACTGACAGTATGTCTTTAACTTTGTGTGTGTGTGTGTATATATACGAGAAAGTCTTTGTTCATTCTTAAATTTTAAAATATATTAAAATATTTTGAATTATACTATTTTAAAAATATATTTTACATATATCTGTACCCCCATTTTATTACAGCATTTTTTTTTAAAGATTTTACTTACTTATTTGACAGAGAGAGACACAGCGAGAGAGGGAATAGAAGTAGGGGGAGTAGGAGAAGGAGAAGCAGGTTGCCTGCTTAGCAGGGAGCCCTTTGCAGAACTCAGTCCCAAGGATCCTGGGATCATGATGTGAGCTAAGGGCAGACTCAATGACTGAGCCACTCAGGCGCCTCTATTGCAGTATTACTTACAATATCTAAGATACAGAAACAACCTAAGTGTTTATCAGTAGATGAAGAAAATGTGGTTTATGTGTATATATAGTGGAATATTCTACACAGTGGGTTATTATTCTGCCATAGAAAAGAATGAATGTCTCCATTTGTGACAATGTGGATGGACCTTGAGGATGTTATAAGTGAAATAAGTCAGAGAAAGTCAAATATCATATGATCTTAAATGTAGAATCTTTAAAACAAACAAGACAAGGTCACAGACACAGAAAACAGATTGGTGTTGTCAGAGGCAGGGGTGAGGGTTAGAGGAAATGAGTGAACAAGGTCAAAATAGTTGCAGACTCCAATTATAAATAAGTTATAGGGATATAATGTATAGCATGATGACAGTAGTTAATACCATATTGCATATTTGAAAGTTGTTAAGAGAGTAGGTCTTAGAAATCCTCATCACAAGGAAATAATTTTTTTATAACTATGTATGGTGACATGTTAACTGGACTTACTGTGGTGATCATTTTGCAATATGTACACATATTAATAAGTCTTTATGTTGTGCAACTGAAAGTAATATAATGTTGTATGTCAGTTTATACCTCATTTTTTTAAAAGGTGGAAGAAAATGTAAGAAACTGATTTTCTAACCTTTCATGAGAAAAACTGTTCTACATTCAATACCAAAAAAAGAAACTAATAAGAAAAAGACTGGGGCGCCTGGGTGGCTCAGTGGTTAAGCAACTGCCTTCGGCTCAGGTCATGATCGCAGGATCCTGGGCTCAAGCCCCGCATCGGGCTCTCTGCTCAGCAGGGAGCCTGCTTCCTCCCCTCTTTCTGCCGGCCTCTCTGCCTACTTGTGATCTCTCTCTGTCAAATAAATAAATAAAAATCTTTAAAAAAAAATTAAAAAAAAAAAGACTGAAGAATTTTTTTTTAAAAAAGATTTTATTTATTTATTTATTAGGAAAGAGAGTGAGAGAGAGCATGAGAAGGGAGAAGGTCAGAGTGAGAAGCGGACTCCCCATGGAGCTGGGAGCCCGATGTGGGACTCGATCTCGGGACTCCGGGATCATGACCTGAGCCGAAGGCAGTTGCTCAACCAACTGCGCCACCCAGGCGCCCAAGACTGAAGAATTTGACAACATAAACTTTTGTGAATGCTTGAGGAGAAACTAATACCATAAAAATATTTGAAGAAGTAAATGTCTAATTGGAAATATTAGCAACATATGTGCAAAGGTTTACTCCTGTTAATATATAATTAGCTTTCTCTAATTAAAATAAGATGAAAGTTCAACAGAAAACCTGGGTAGGATTATAAATATTAAACTAAAAATACACAATTTGCATAATATAAGAAAAAATTCAGCATCCCTAATAATAGAAGAAATTAGGTAACATTAATCACCGTTGAATTGGTAGGTTTGATTTGCGGTGATGTAGTATTTATAAGACTTTGGGCTTCTCTATCATCCTTGAGAGTATAACATTCTTTCTAAGAAGTGATGGTTATCAAAATCATTAAAAAATATAGCTGTTTACCTAGTAATTCCTTGTAAGTAATTTACTGTGAAAAATAATCAGATTTTTATAAAGATTTTGGTATCAGGACATTCATTATAGCTTTGTATAGAAAATTGGGGTGGTGGAAGCCAAAATATTTTTTCTGTTGGTATAAAATTCTGGGTTGGCCATTTGTTTTCTCTTTTCAGCACTTTTGGTTGTTCTGTTTTCTCCTGGCAAAGTTAAAGATATGAAGGTCTGCGGTGATTCTTATCTCACTCTTCAGCAAGTCTTTTTTCCTTTAACTGTCTTTAAGATTTTATCTTTATTCTAGGTTTTCAGCACCTTGAATAGGGTATGCCTAGGGTATGTGGTTGTAGTGGTGGTGGTGGATTATCTTCATGTTTTCAGAGCTTCTTGTACTGGGATTTGGTGTTACTCATTGTGGAAAGTTTTTAGCCATGATTTTTTCAAATATTTTTGCCTCATTTTCTCCCTCTTATTTTTCTAATTAGAATTATACACAGACTGTTTATTCAACTTCCCTTGGATACTCTGTCCTCTATTTTTCGTGCTTTGTTTCCAATTGTATTCCAATTTTTGTAATTTCTGTTTAGCTCTATCATGAAAACGTTGAGTACAGAGACACCACACCAGTGCCTATCATAGTAGAACTGATTTTGTGCAGCATGGAGATTGGGTGACAATTGCCGTAAAACTGCTAAAAACAAAAAGTATTCATGGAAAAGGACACATTTTATTAAAAGTTTTGAAGCAATATGAAGACCAACAGAAATAATGAAGTTCAAAAAAAAAATAATGAAGTTCAGAAGGCAATGGGATGGCATCTTTAGAAAGTCTGTAAGAAAATAGTTGTCAAATTATAATTCAAACACAGGGAAAATATCCTTCAAAAATAAGAGCGAGAACACATTTTCATGAAAAACAAAACCAAAAACAAACCAAGGGAGTCTTGTCACCCACATACCTCCATTAAAAGAAATATTTAAAGAAAAAGAGAAAAGAAAACCTTCAGGCAAGAGGAGGGACAATGCCAGACAGAAATGATAGAGGATGTGAATAGCAGGGGACGAAATAAAGTTGATTTAATTTAAATGAATAGTGACTGTGAAAATGAACAATTTCAGCATCATCTAGAGTTTAAAATAGTTGAACCAAAATGAATAACAATAATAAGATAAAGGAATAAGCACAATACATGGGATAAAAACCTGCTAAGTTTCTAGTAGTATCTAAGATAAGGTAAAAATAATAATTTGAATAACAGTGTGATAGATTAAGAATACAACCATAGAAGAAAGCTGTCTCCCTTAAGGATATATAGCCAGGATAGAACCCAGGCCTTTCTATATCCAAGTTCCAAGTTCCTGTTTTTTTCACTATGTGATGTTTTTGTTTCTTCTTGGATCTTGGTGCTACCACCTGTTAGATTCCTTGTTTATGCCCTGTCTTTTTCCTTAAAATGACATACAGTTACTCTGTAATCCTATACTTGGATTTTACTGCAGTTTTTATTTACTGCCTGACTGACTACCTCAGTACTTCACGTAGTTCCAGGTTCATCTTCCTTAAGTACTATTCTTCTGCTCTTCTGTGCATCTGTGTTTTATGCCTCAAACGTAATTATATTTAGTGATCCCACTATGCTCAGCCCTACCTTTTCTTTCCTTTCTGGAAATGACAGGCTTCCCTTAGCATGTTCAGTCCTGTTCTCAGTTCAAGGGTTAGTTGTAAACCTTTCTCAGTTCTGACATTTTTCCTTGGTGCATGGAGGAAGTGCTCAGATTTTGGAGTCCGATAGACATGATGAGTACTCGTACCCCAACTGTGCCACTTTTCGCTCTGTGAGCACATTTTCTAACCTCCACGAGCCTTGGTTTCTCTAACTGTAAATGTAGCTAGTTTTAACTACCTCAAAAAGTTGTTGGTTAATTCATCTAACAGTTAATTGCCCAACAACTTCTCCCTAGACATTTTAATATTTTATATAACTCCTTTGTTATATAATTTTTTACAAAACTGGAATTCTACTTAGTTTTGTATAGTGCATTTTTAGTAGTGACCTGTCATGAGCATTTACTATGTTAATGTTTGTAATTTTGTTGTAGATTATATTATAATATATTCAACATATTATGATATGTCAATATGAAAAGAAAATAATCTTTGGAAGTATTCTTAATGGTGGTCTAATAATCCAGGCTGTATGGACATGCTATGCTTTAATCTTTTTTGCAATGAGTATATTAATTATTTGAGAGTTTCACCAATAAAAATTACTTTGTGGAGAACACATTTGCCAAAATCTTTTGAGACAGTTAATGTCATTTGGTCTATGCTCCGTGGTGGTGGAGGTGTGATAGGAAGAGCCATAAGTGACAGAGCAAGTTATAGGGAGACATGGATCTCAAAAGAGAACAAACCTCTGAGCATCCATCTTCTTTAAAATGTACTGAGAAACTACTGGGGAAGGCAGAAGTCTGGGTTGTTTTCAAAAGGTGTTTGATAAATACCCTCTTTTTTAAAAGCTGGAATTAAAGGCAACTGAGAGAAGTTTCTTCTCTAACAACTCTTGTCCAGGAGTTCATGGACTTTGTTCAGCTCAAGTGTACCTGCAAAGTAGGAGCCAAAGTTATAAGCAAACTTCGTTGCTTATAACCAGCATTTGGTTTATGTGTGAAGGTGTGTTCTGAATTGTATTATTATTATTTATTCAAATCTAGGAACTTAGAAAGATCAGACCTGGTTTTGTGACTGAATTTACTATGCAGAACTCATGTTACTGCTCTATGTATGAGACCCAGGCCTTGGTTGTCTGCTCAAAATGGGAATACAAAACCTGTTTATAGTTACTTTGTTGGCAAAAACATATATCCTTTTGGTGTAAAGCTAATGAGAAGCTTCTTGAAAAGACCTGGAAGCCTGCTGCCTGAAAACTTTAAACAAAGTTAGCCTTAGCGCCAAAATGGCTGCAAGTAAACCCTTATCCAAGAGCTAGATTCCTGAGATCTATGTTTGAAATAACTTATTTAGTTCTAATTGTTATGCCCAGATTTTGAGATCCCCAAAGATCACCAGGGAGCCGAGTCCAATGCAAAAAGCAAAGAGCCTTTATTCGAACTAGCTCTAGCTCGAGAGTCTCTCACACTCACGGACGCAACGGCATGATGTAGAGAAAGAGCGAGTTTCAAAAGGCGCAGCAGTTTTATAGGGGCCAGTGGCCAATGAGATTGTAACCCACACAGAAAGTTGCATAGTCATGTTAGGGCACACGCGGGTGGCCAATGGAATTACAATTTACCCTATAGTAGCTGTTTGAACTAGCCTATCGCTCTGATCAGAATTGACGCGCAAGTTTGGTGGGCAAAAGGCGGGGTTTACATTCTTTGGCGGTTAGGGGTTCTGCATTACTATTGGCTAACTCAAACTAACTCAAAGGCAGGCTGGGTCAGGGTTGGGCAATTCAGAGGCGGGCTAGGCAATATTCTGACATTCTGTGGTTTTTCTCAGGAGCAGGTCATGTGGGGGTTATACACAAGATGGTGGGTGTAGCACAAAACGGAGTTAGCCCTGCTCTGCTCTTTCATTAATATGAGAAGATAGGTAAGGACCTAGCTTGGATTTAGTTTACTCTTCATAGAAACTGTAGTTCATACAATACAGATTCTCTGGTTAGAAAAGGGACACAATTCAGGTCAGAAAATACCAATCCAGGGTGCACCTTGGTGGCACAGTTGGTTAAGCATCTGACTCTTGATTTTGGCTCATGTCCTGATCTCAGGGTCCTGAGATTGAGCCCTTTATCAAGCTCCGTGCTCGGGGCGGAGTCTGCTTGAGATTCTCGCTCTCCCTTTCGTCCCTCCCTCTATATTCGTATGTACTTCTCTCTCTGTCCCTGTCTCTCTCTCTCTCTCTCTCAAAGAAATAATAAATAAATCTTTTTTTTTTTAAGAAAAGAAAATATCAGTCCAACTTGGCCAGTCTTCTTATTGCATGTTTTTTTAAGGTGGAAGTTTTGCATTTTTGAGTGTAAATCAAGTTGAAATGTTTTTCTAGCTGGAGCTGATGTCATTGCACCAGCTGCTTGTTTGATCTAGTTAATGGAACTTGTATTTATTGCAGTGCTCCCCTCCTTACCTCATTGTGAGACTAAGCTTGTCATTTGTAGGAGGCTCAGGGGAATGGTATGCAAGCTGCTTTAACCAGGTAATTAGAACAGCATGTGGGTGACAGCCAGTAGTTTAAAGCAGTAATTCAGCTCTGTCTGGCAGGATTATTTACCCTTACATTTACTCACATTTCTCTATTTGTACTGAATTTTACATGCCAATCCACAGTTTTCCGTGGTAATGTACTGTACTTATTACACAATTAGCAACTGTGCCTTGAGTTGTAAGTTCTTTCATCTTGTATTTTAGTGATAGTCAAGAAGCAGGTATATTTTCATGTTGTCCCTAGAAGGCTTTCCAGGATCTCTCAGTCAGTCACATCAGATGTCACATATACACATCTCTGTAACAATTCTCATGACATTCATCGTATGATACTTGGCAAAACAATTAAAATGAATAGCCTTTGATATTTAAGCAAGCAGAGTTAAAGTTTTTGTTTAAATACCTTGTAGATACTATTTGAAAATATTATTTCACAAATGACTGAAAACTCTAGGAATTAAGAAATAAAACCTAATGGAAGAATATTTTCTAGACTGTGCATTGGTTTTCTAATCTTCCATCTGCTTTGGGATCTGAGAAAGCATTAATACAATATTGTTCTTTTTACTGAAACTGGTTTTCTCAGCTTTTTAAAATAGATTTGAGTTTCCTGGTTACATTTTACATTTAATTTCAGCTTTTGTGTGAACTCAGATGTGCCAAACTCCATGCTGCAATGTGTTGGGGTTTTTTTTTTGGTTTTGTTTTGTTTTTTTTTGAGTGTGTATGAAATAAACTAGTCCCCCCCCCATCTCTTTGTATTAAGTTTTTACCTTCCCCACCTCTGCACTAGCCGTTGTGAGAAATGAAGATGTTAAAATACAAGAAAATAATCCGGATTAAGAAAGAGGAAAGTCCATCGAGATTGGCCTCACAGACCTTTGCTAAATCTACTTTGATGAAAAACTACCCCATACATTGTAATGGGCTATGCCACCCTTTTCTAGTTATTTTATTAGAAAAAAAGTATTTTGCATTTCTAGTTCAAGAAGCCAGCAGAGGGAGCACATCCTGTGTCTGCTGAGTTAACTTTGAGAAGAAAATATGCAGTGTCTTTTTGAAGATTATTGACAAACATAATTAAAAATAAACAAGATCATCTTTTCAGTGTGGGGTCAAAATTCATGTTAAATAAAACCAGAAGAAAAAATGTAAGGGATTCTCTGTTAAAAGCTGATAGTGGGTTTTCTCTGCAGAGACTTAAGGCATATGGAAAACTATCAGTTCTAAAGAATGATTCTCAGAATAGAATGAAGTTAATAAGTACTTTAAAATAAAAAGAATTAAATTGAACAACCAATGATAAATGTCCTTTATTTCCTGAGTGATATTTATTTTATAGATAAAACATGTAATTTTATAAGTCCCATTTTTTTTAATTTAAAATTTTATTTATTTCATAGAGACACAGAGAGGGAACACAAGCAGGGGGAGTGGAAGAGGGAGAAGCAGGCCTTCCCACTGAGCAGGGAGCCTGATGTGGGGGCTCGATCCCAGGCCTGGGATCACGACCTGAGCCGAAGGCAGACTTAACGACTGAGTCACCCAGGCTCCCCAATACAATTGTTTTACTACTCCCTAAAATGAATTTTTAAAAAAATATGCTATAAGGAACTGTGTTGACCTTCAACACAGTTGAATATTTATAATATAATATATAATTATAATAATATAGTATAATATTATAATTAAGGGTTTAATATTCTAACAGTATCAAGTGTAAAGAGCAAATTAATAATGCTGATTATAATTTAAAATCTTGGATTCCTCAAGGAAAATAACTGTAGGAGTAAAACTTTATTTATTTCTAGACTAACTTAAAATCAAGTCTTGTATGTTAAGTATGACCGGGACTGATAGAAGGTTTACTCCTCTTCACCAGTATTAATTACCAAGCCAGTTTTTCATGTCAAGGAATTTTACGTCGCTGGGGACCATATGGATGCTTTAAGGAAATCACTTTACAATAGTATGTTTCCTGGGTGTATGTCCTGTTTGTTTCTACCCCTTATTAGCTGTGTGGCTGAAGACAAATTACTTAATCTCTGTGAGCCTCAGTTCCTCATCTCTGTGAGCCCCTGCTACCTTAAAACAGGGTAAAGTCACTAGCCACAGTGTCTGACCCTCAATAAGCAATTGCTTGTGAACAGGTGGTGGTTTTGAGTCATTAATCCTTGTAGTATGGGCATTACTTCCTCTGATGTTGTTAATACTATATGTACCTTTTCCTGAACTTAAATCAAGCAAAAATGTCTATCTGGAGAATCTTTTTTTTTTTTTTTTTTTTTTCGCTCGACCATATTTTTTAGAGAAGTTTTAGGTTCACAGGAATATTGAACGGGAAGTACAGAGATTCCCGTATATCCTCTGCCCCTACACATGCACAGCCTCCCCATTATCAACATTCACCAGCAGTGGTATATTTGTTTCACTTGCTGAACCTACATTGATACATCATTCTTACCTAAAGCCTGCAAGGTTCACTCTTAGTACTGTATATTCTGTGGGTTTGGACAAATGTGTAATAATACATACCCAGCAGTATAATAGTTCTGCTGTCCTAAAAGTCCTCTGTGCTCTGCCTATTCACTCCTTCCTCCCTGTAACTTCTGGCAACTACTGATCTTTTTTTTATAGTCACCATAGTTTGGCCTTTTGCAGAATGCCATATAGTTGAAATCATACAGTATGTAGCCTTTTCAAAAATTTTTTTCACTTAGTATTATGCATTTCAGTTTACTCCATGTCTAATCATGGCTTGATAGTGTTGTCTCTCTTTCTCTCTCTCTCAAGCACTGAATAATATTCCACTGATTGTCTGGATATACCACAGTTTATCCATCCACTTACTGCAGGACATTTTGGTTGCTTCCATTTGGTTGCTTCCATGTTTTGGCAGTTATGAATAAAGCTCCTATAAAATATATACATCTGTGTATGGGTTTTTGTGTGGACACAAGTTTTCAGCTCCTTTGAGTAAATGCCTGTTGGGAGCATGATTTCTGGATCATGTGGTAAGAGTATGTTTAGTTTTGTAAGAAACCAGCAAACTGTCTTCTGAAGTGGCTATTCCACTGAGTAAGTGTTCCTGTTGCTCTATATCATCACCAGCATTTGACATTTTCAGTGTTGTGAATTTGGCCATTCTAATAGGTGTGTGATGGTATCTTATTTTTAATTTGCATTTCCCTGATGACATATGATGTGGAACATCTTTTCATAAGCTTATTTGTCATCTGTATATCTTATTTTGTGAGATGTCTCTTAAAGCCTTGGTCTGTTTTTTTATTGGATTGTGTTCTTACTATTGAGTTTTCAGAGTTGAGAGTACAAAGAGTTCTTTGTATATTTGGATAACAGTCCTTTATCAGATAAGTCTTTTGGAAATATTTCCTCCCAATCTACAGCTTGTCTTCTCGGTCTCTTCACAGTGTCTTTTGCAGAGCATAGATTTTTAATTTTAATGATATTCAATTTATCAGTCTTTCATGGGTTGTATTTTTGCTGGTAACAACTAAAAAGGCATTGGAAAATCTGAGGTTATCTAGATTTCTGTTTTGAGAATCTTGAATGAGAAAGGGAAAAGAGCAATGTTTGTGGGGTTAAGGATGAAAAGAGCTTTTTGTTTGGTTTTTATTTTTTAAAAAGATTTTATTTATTTTAGAGCACACGTGTGTGTGAGTGGGGAGGGGCTGAGGGAGAGGCAGAGAATCTCAAGCCGACTTTGAGCTGAGCATGGAGCCTGACACAGGGCTTGATCTCATGACTCTGAAATCATGACCTGAGCTGAAACCAAGAGTCAGATGCGTAACCTGCTGAGCCACCCAAGCACCCCTTTTTGTTTCTCATTTATTTGCTGATGGTAAGGAACTAGCACATAGGAGGAATTGTGAGGTGGGGAGGAGGCTGATTGGCTCAGAGTGGCCCTACTCGGTTGCATAGATCTTTCTAGCAGAATCTGGCAATCTAGGTTAGGAGCAGATTGTGGGACTGATTCAGGGTTGGAGGCTTATTTACAGGGCCTATAGAAGAGCTGACAAGCTTTCAAGGGAGTTAAAGATTGGTGACAGGAGTCCAAATAATGGACCATAAGAAATTTGGGTTGGGTTGGATAAGGATGTAAGTCTGGCAAGAAACTGATTACTTAAGAACTGGGAAAAACAGTAGGAATAAAGGAAAGGAGTATAGACTGTGGAAGGAAAGGCGATTGTGGTGAGAGTATGTGATGGTAAGTTTCAGATTTTCTGAAATGGGCCATTTGGGGTTGTGAGGATTGGCTTATTGCCTTGGGAATGGTTAGCTGAAGTAGAATGGAGATAAATATCATTAGAAATGAAGGGGCACCCGGGTGGCTCAGTGGGTTGAGCTTCTGCCTTCGGCTCGGGTCATGATCTCAGGGTCCTGGGATCGAGCCCCGCATCGGGCTCTCTGCTCGCCGGGGAGCCTGCTTCTCCCTCTCTCTCTCTGCCTGCCTCTCTGCCTACTTGTGATCTCTCTTTGTTAAATAAATAAAAATAAAATATTAAAAAAAAAATGAGGCGAAGGCCCTTGGTGCCTTCTCTGTTGGAGAGTTTGTAGGATAAGGATTGAGGATAGCAGTTTCTATTTATTGGGTGTATGGGATACTGTTCTGTGTGCCTCACATGTATTAACAAAGTCAGATTGGACCCTAAATAAAACTTCTCTAGCCTTAGAATTAGGCTGAGTAGGAAATAGTCCATTTCTTAGGAATTTCAGACTGTTCATCTTGTGTATTAAGAAATCAGAAGAACTAGTAAATGAAAATCAGGTTGTACGCAGACAAGAAGCACACAGCCCCCTTTGCTGACTTTAGAACAAAAAAGGAGGAACCATTACCCTTTTTGGGTGGTGTAGCCTTTCCTTCTTTTATTTGATTTCTGTACATCTAGGGAAATGAGCACCATTTGCAAATTGTATAAGTCTCCTGAGACTGGTAGTTCACAAATGAACCATAAAAGTCCCAAGGATTTTGGAAATTTATATGATGTTTTGTATTGATTTCTAGAGTAATTTTCCTATCTACTATAAGAAATGGTAATTATTGGCAACTTTAAAAATTATGTTACTCATCCTTTAAAAAAGAATGGAATAGAACATTCTTTGCTTGCCTGAGAAATTATTGCTTTAGCCACTTGCTTTTTCAATTTATTATATTTTTATTATGCTTTGTTTCAGAGGAAGTTGAGTATGAAAATTCAGATACACATGTGTCTTCTGAGAGGCTAATGATCCAGAGTGAATACTAACAATTAGAAATTATATTCATTTAATTATTAAAAATCATTTTTTGTTTACATACAGCCAAATATAAATTGTGATGGATAGTTCATAGATAATGTAAAGTAGATGTTTCCTGTATGTGATCAGAAATACTACATTCTTTGCAGGGTTTCTTCTGTCATTTTAATATCCTCAAATTTGTAATTGCCTGTTAAATGCATAGAGTTGTTGATGAGTTGCCTTACATCTGATTCATGCTATTAAATAGTCAGAATTGAGTGGAAATTAAATTTTTACACCTCCTGAGCCTGGTGTAAAGTTGATTTCACATTGACCTTTGGGGTTCATAAATATAGGTCAGCTTTTCTTTCTTGGTGGTTTTTTGACACTTTGATGCATGGGGTTATGGAAATTTTGTTCATGCATTATAATTGTTCTTTTTCCTTGGTGAAGTACAACTGAGTTGAAGTCTGTATCTCAGGAGTAGTAAGAATTAAAGTGCTTTGGAGAAGACATCTTTGCATGTGACATCCTAAAACTTCCATTATGTTTGCAGTTACAAGGTAACTCATAGTTTCATTTTCAAAATATATAAGTATAGCCAAAGCATTTTCCCTGAACCTCTTTTTAAAACAAAGGGTTCTTTCTCTCTGCTGTTCTAATTTTGTTTATTCAGCCTATGCCTCATGGTTTCTAAGCAACCAAGATGATACATGGCTGGGCATGTATGTCCAGCTTTTAAGTGATAGTGTATTTTACCTTTGAAACCCTTAAATATAATCCTCAAAAAGGGGGAAGGGGTACATTCCTGATATACTCACGTTCTGAGTTTTCAATAATATTTGTATTTAGGCACAGACAGAATAAACTTACATTGCTTAATTAATATATGAAAGTTCTTTAGTAACTTCTAATTGTGAAGATTTCTGCATTTTCTTTTTCTATAATATAAACTGTTATATATAAACAGTGTTGAATTATTCAAGAACGGAACATATACCACTAATTTAGGAAAGGTGAAGATTCTATCATCTCCTATCCATATTTTAATTTCCTAGAAATAGTTCAGGCTGGGAATTTCTGGAATGGGTATATGAGAATGTTGGTGGACTCTCTCCCAAGTGTAATACTCATCTAGTGAAAATTATTATTTTTTTTTAATTAAATTTCTGAAAGTTGTCCTGAGGGTGCACAATAAATGGAGAAACACTCAACACAGTCAACTAAATCTTGATAAGAATAGGAAGAGCCTGTGTCCTCTGAGTCACAATCTGCTTCTGTCCACTACCTCTCATAGCTCCCTCTTACAGAAGTAGAGGCAGGTATGGCCAAGGGAGGTAAGGAGTTCTTTCTTCCTCCAACTGCAAGTCTAGAGAAACAGTTTCATCCAGTGAGGGACAGACAGCTAACATCTTTTGTGTCCTTCCATCCTCATATTACAGATGCACTGTTTTGGGCAAGGTGGGCTAAGAGGACTGGGGCTTCCTTCTCCAACCCCGCTCCTATTCACAGGGCAAGGACTCTGCCTCAGATGTAGCAAGACAGAGCTACTGGACCTCTGATTGCCCTTGCCCCACTTTACTTAAAGAGCAGAGTTTCTATACTAAGGGTCAGCCATGATGAACCAGGGTGTCACTTTGGGAGAAGTGAATTTCTCAACCTCAGCATCTGTGTAGTGGTAGAGGTTCTGCATGGGTGTGTATATGGCAGGAGTGACGATTACTGACTTTATTTGGTACAAAGCCTAGGAAAGTTCATATCTAAGGGCATACATTGGAAACAATGTCAAAAATAAAAGGGTAAAGGTAACTCTGCGATACTAGTAGCAATGAATGAAAAGGCAAACCAGCCAGAAATTTAACAGGACCAAGGAAAAAGCCAAAAGAGCCCTCCTAGGATCTCAGCCATTTCTTGGGTTCTGAAAGGCTGTGCAAATACACTAGGGGGTAATTTGAGCATGGTGTGGGATGGACCTGAAAGCATTCTCCAAGTCACACATAGATCCATCAGTGAAATGCGGAGTCTTCCTGGCTTAAGGGGCTTAAGCACAATCTCTGAACAAACTCACTAAACAATAACTTAATCTGATCCAGAGGGGATGCCTAGAAAGCCAAACCTGAAAATGGAATCAATATTCCACATGTTGAAGGCTGGGCATGCGTAAAGGCACCCCCTTAGTGGTTACCAGAGAGAGAACCCCTCAAGCTACTAGTTCCTGGCAGAATGCAGGACAAAATCATAAATTCCTTGAAAAGTGAAAGCAGTCTCAAAGCCACACATATAATTCAACAGTAAAGGGTGAAAAACTAACTGACTAAGGAGGCTCAAGCATAAGTTTTCATCAGTAAGGGATATCTGTATGGACACAGCGGTGATCCCTAGGAATGTAGGCTAAAAGATAGAAACTAAGGGAAAGTCTGAGCAGGATCATCAGAGACTATACCCTGCAGAGTAAATGGATTTCACAGATTTAATCCCCCCAAACCACTGAACAAATAACCACCCAACCAAATAATAAGCCTCCCAAAAATGGGGAGAGTAAGTAATCAGAGTTGGTACAATGTATAATCTAAAACACTCAAGTTAAAAGAAATTTTCTTTAATTAAAAAAGTCAAGTTTTGGACAAAAAGTTACAAAATATGCAGAGAAGGAGAGTGGCTGGGTAGCTCAGTTGGTTAAGTGTCCAACTCTTGATTTTGGCTCAGGTCATGATCTCAGGGTTGTGAGATCAAGGCCCATGTTGGGATTCTTGCTGGATGTGGAGCCTGCTTGAGATTGTCTCTCTCCCTGTGCACCCTACCCTCCTACCTCACTCATCCCCATGCGCACACACTCCCTCTTAAAAAAAAAAAAAAAGAAAAGAAAATGGAAAGTGTGACATTATATAGGAAAAAGAAGCAGACAGTAGAAACTGCCTTTCAGGGGGCCCAGATGTTGGACTCAGACAAAGACTTCAAATTATATTTTTAAGTTATATAATTATAAATAAGTTTAAAGGAAGGTATAATTACAGTGATTCATCAAATAGAGAATAGATCGAAATTACAAAAGTGAACCAAATAGACTTCAGAAGCTAAGTTGGTAAGCAAACTTTAATATGTAATAGTAAATTTATGAGTGTCTTTTAAACAGTAAACTCTCTGATGGGATTTCCAGAAGCTATAAAATCCGAGTTCATTTTCTATATAATGTGTACTTTCCTCACTTAGACAATTTTTTCATTAAATTCTACTTATTTCATAACATACTAAGTTGCTTCAGAATTTATCTAGAACACAGTATAGTTTTTGCCTAAGGAGTAGGATCTCAATTCTAGTCATCTGATATCCTGCTAACCTAACATTTTTTCTTTTTTCTTTGAGCTACTCAGTCTTCTAGGGGACAGAGAAGAGGTCTCTACCCATGGCCATTTCTAGCTTAGAACCTCTTAAAGAGGTGTAAAATGTAATGGGTAAGCACATAAAATATTAAGAAATGAGTAGAAAATGTTTTTAGTGTTATCTGAAGGATAGCCAAGCCTTGATGTGGTCTTCCTGATGTTGGACAGAGCAGGCCATCTGAAGTTCAGCAGAATAGAATTTCTGTTGTGGGTAGCTGAGTGAACTTCACCTATCAGGTTGTCAGTAAACACTGTTTCTAGCCATATTCTCATCTCAGATTTTTCAAATAATGAACTATAATCTGATCAGGATAGGCATGATTGGAGTACTATAGCTAGGCATATCCACAATGCAGAAATTCATTATAAATAAGAATTGAAAATCTTTTTTCCGCCCTCTGTGTCCTGGTGTGTCAGATATTAAATAAATACAGTAACTTACATTTTCTAATAAGGTGACCCAGTATTCACTTATCTCCAGGAACAACTTAGATTATATCATGGTTCAAACTTTTTGTTATCAGAGCAGTGTGATAGTGCTTATTTAACAAGCGTTGTAACTGCCAACCCATCACCATCTTAGAGGTAAATGCTTCAATAACATTTATTAATAAAAAGTTTCCTACCATCCAGGTTGCCCATGCACTTAGGTGATGATGACAATATAATTAATTGAAAGGTATCAGTTGGAAGGTATATGCTTTAATGTAGACAAAGGAAACAACCTGTCCATATCCAGAGCAGGGGGCTCAGTATCACTTCTCTTGGGGAGGAGCCACACAAGGGCCCCAGTCACTGCCACTGTTCCTTAATCAAGAGGAGGACTCTTTGGGTCCTTTAAGCTCACCTACTTCTCCTGGGGGGTGGTTATAAAGGTCGTGCTCTCTTGTCCCCTCCTGTCTATTTTGGAGACCAGCCAAGTATCTTCCTGTTGACCAAGAGTAAATAATTGATAACAAACCCAGCATTTTCCTGATTGTGTACTGCAAAATTGGGTGAATCAAAGATTAATTTCCCAGACTGCACATCCTTAATCTTTTCTTGTAGGGAGTGACTCTCCTTCACATGATCTTAATACACGGGGGTGTTGTGTGGAAGGATAAGCTAATTAATACAAGTGCCAAAGAACAGAGGGGATAGAGAGTTAAAAGCAGAGTGAAGGGCCACACTCTCCTCCTTTATGGTATTCTGCATATTGGAGAAGGGGGCTTTCTAGGGCTGCTCTCTAGCCTAGCCAAACAGGATTAATCAACTGGTTGAAAGTCTCTGGTTATAGCTATCTCATCCTGTCTTTTTCTCTGCCATTGCTGTATTAAGGACCCTAAGCTTAGAGGTAGCTTTGCTACAAAGCTCTTTTACTCTTAGCCTGTTGATGACATATTTTACTTTCTCCTGTATGGTAAAAGGTAGGAGTGGTACTTGTACTGTAGCTCTTTGCTTGCAATCAAAACAGGAGGTTCTGCTTAGCATGTTGGTCCATTAGCTCTTTATGAAAGGGCTCATGACTTTTTATTTCACACAGATATTTTTAAATGTGTGAACTTTAAATGAATCTTACCAACTAAAACTCAAGTAAATGTAGCATTTTAATTGTATTTGGGAAGGATGTACAAGAGAAATTATTTATAAAATGGGGTGTTTTAAAATGGCAAGGTTCATCCTAGGCCTCCAGGAAGCATTCTGAGGCAGAGTCTCCAAAGGTGTTCATATAGGAAAAGTCAGCTGAAAGTAATTTCTTCCTACCTATACTTCAGTTTTTTTTTTTTGTTTTTTTGTTTTTGCTTAAGAGGGGAAATAAAGTGTTTCTGGCATAATATAGAAGATTCAGAATTGTCATCTGTACCTTTTCAGTGTCAGTAGACCTTAACAATCATTTGTCTTTGCAAAATAACATTAGTCTCAGATGTTTAGATGTCATTCAAGAAGCAGAGGTTTGAAAGCAAGGCACACCAGAAAGGAGCGGAATCTGTACCATGTAATCAGCTTTTGGGGCATCACTCTCTCTCAAAACTGTTGGCTTGTACCCTTAAACGTGCTTGTTTTGAAGCTCCTGCTAACTGGGATCTGGCTGTTTTGGGGGTTTTGAGGTAAAATAAGCTGCAGAGATTTAAATGAACAGGTTTAGGGTTTTTGTTTTATTTTTAATATAAAATTGGAGATTAAAAACCTAGATCAGGTTTTTTTA
Organism: Nasua narica; assembly: GCA_028533885.1. Taxonomy (NCBI): domain Eukaryota; kingdom Metazoa; phylum Chordata; class Mammalia; order Carnivora; family Procyonidae; genus Nasua; species Nasua narica. Next base: position 97,096,522 of record CM052802.1, read on the forward strand.
GTCTGGGATCAACAGGCTATATTGTCTGTGTTCCAAAATTTCCTAAGTTTGAGAAACCCTGCCCTAAAGGAGTTTACTAGTTGTCTTTTTGTCTAAGAGTTTTCTTGCATTTTGTCAGTAAAATTAAAAAGATGTGGGGTCTTGTTTCTACAAGTTAGTATGTTATCCTCAAAATTTCCTTCCTTACCAAAAAGAATCAATTTTACAAAACTGAAAATTATTTGGGAAGACTGAAAAGATCTAAGGGTATAGAGAATTTCAGAGTTTTGCCTGTCTTCAGTCAATGATTCTTAGCAACTTGAAGGTTAAAATTGTCCATAATTAGCTTTCAAACATATATGGAAGAGCCTAATTGGCCTCATTTCCCTCTTTAACCTTTTCCATATATATTTTCATTCTAGCTTTTGTTAAGGATTTGTAGAGTTTTTTGAGGATTTGTCTCAGAAGTGGGGAGGAGGAGAGTATATTCATAAGATGGAGTAGTATTTAGAAGTTTAAATGAAAAACTTAGATGCATGTGTGTCATCATGGATATATGCCAAACTAACATTGAGGAAAAGCTAGTGATAGTATGAAACATGCAGTATAATACCATTTATGTAAATTTACTTTTCCTTTGTTTTAGAGGGGCGGGTAAGGGCAGAGGGAAAAAGAGAGAGAGAAGGTGAAGCAGGCTTCCTGCTCTGTGTGGAGCCTGACATGGGGCTTGGTCTCATGACCATGAGAGCATGACCTGAGCTGAAACCAAGAATCAGACACTTAACAGACTGAGCCACCCAGGCGCCCCACTATTTATGTAAATTTTAAAAACCAATACTATATACTGCATGGATAATGTCAGTAAATACATTATTTGTAAGGAGGCCTTCCAAATCCATGGTACTGGTTGGAGCAGAACAGCACTAGGATAGAGAACACTTTACCAGTAATACTTTTTTAAAAAGTTTACACACACATAAAGCAAATACAACAAATATTAAAATTAGTTAATTCTAGGTGGTGCAAATGCAGGTTTTTGTTATATTTTCTATGTTTTGTTTTAAACATTTTAAAAATAATGTTATTTTTTAATTTTAAAAAACCAATTATGACATAATTATAGAAAATAATATCTCCTTCTCAATTCTACCACTTGGATATTACCACTGCTAAACTTATGGTGCATCTCTATTTGACTTCTTGGGGAGAAGTGGATAAAAGAGCTAAAAAAAGAATTAGAAATTTTAACTGTTATATACAGATGGTATATTAAACATACTATTTTATAAACTCAGATTTTTCAGTTTCCCCCCCACTTTGTCTGTAAGATAAAGATCTACTTCATCTCCTCGTCTTGGTGATTAACATTGTTGGCAGAAAAGATTGTAGTGACTATTATATACATATCTTAAAAAATTCATTACGTTTAGAATTTTTAAATTGTGACAGCATTCATATACCATAAAACTTCATCTAACCATTTTTAAGTTTATAGTTCAGTAATACTAAGTACATTCATACTGTTGTGCAACCAGTCTCCAGAACTCTCTTCACCTTGCAAAATGGAAATTTGATACCTATCAAATAACAGCTGTCCATTTCCTCATCCTTCCAGTCTTTGGCAACCACCATTCTACCATCTGTCTCTGAGTTTGACTATTCTGCATACTTCATATAAATGGAATCCTACAATATTTGTCTTTTTCTGACTGGCTTGTTTCACTTAACATAATGTCAGAGTTCATCCACATTGAAGCATATGACAGAATTCCCTTCCTTATTATGGCTGAATAATGTTTTACCATATGTATATGCCGCATTTTGTTTATCCATTCACTCATCAGTCACACTTGAGCTGCTTCCCAATTACATACCTTTTAAAAACTTTTAATTTTGGTACAATTTCATATTTTCTATGTGTAGAGTCATCGTTTGTTTACATTCTCCATTTGTTTTATCATTCTATATAAGTATATACGGGGACACACACATTCACACATCTTTTTCTGAACCATCTGAGCATAAACTGGAGACATTGTGCCTTTTTATCCTTAATGTCAGTGTTTATTTCCTTAGGGACAAGGATATTCTCTTATATAACCACCATTATCAAAATCAGGAAATCTAATATTGATACTGTTTTATTATGTAATCCCTAGCCTATATTCACATTTCATCAGTTTCAATAATATTATTATCTAATCCATAGTCTATATTCACATTTCATCAGTTGTTTCAATAATATGTTTTATAGCAAAATCTTCCCCTGGATCAGAGTCTAATTCATTGCATTTAGTTGTCATGTCTCTTCTTGCCTCCTTTAGTCTGGAGTTGTCCCTCAGTCTGTTTTTGTTTGTTTTTCTTGACCTTGAAATTAGTGTGAAAGACAGGTCAGTTATTTTGTAGAATGTCCTTCAGTTTGTATTTTTCTGATTTTTTTTCACGATTAGAGTGGAATTAAACATTTTTGATAGAGATCTCACAAAAGTGATCACTGTATCTTCATTGCATCCCGTCCAGAGGTATGTGATTAAGGTGGTGTCCCCAGGTCTCTCTACTATAAAATTACGGTTTCCTTTCTAATTAATAAGGAATTTGTGGGGAGATGCTTTGAGACTATATAAATATCCTGTTCCTCATCAAAATTTCACCCACTAGTTTCAGCACCCATTGATGGTTTTTATTAACCACATTATTTCTTCTGTATTTATTAGTTTTCTTTCTTTTATAACAGAGAGCTTTTCCTTCTCTTCCATTTTTAATTACATCAGTATGAACCCATGAATTTCAATTTTATTCAGTAAGTTATAATTCATTATTATCCCCCCCCCTTTTTTTAATGCTCAAATTGTTCCTGTTTGGCCACTGTGAATACCTCCAAGTTGATTTTTGTGTTCTTTTTGTTATGTCACCATTATTTTCTTAATACATACATTTTTTTTAACACTTGTTTTGTTTTCCTTAAACAATTTTCTTAAAGTGGAATTGCTGGATTGAAAAGTATGCGCATTTCAGGGACGCCTGGGTGGCTCAGTTGGTTAAGCAGCTGCCTTCAGCTCAGGTCATGATCCCGGCGTCCTGGGATCGAGTCCCACATCGGGCTCCTTGCTTGGCAGGGAGCCTGCTCCTCTCTCTGCCTCTGCCTGTCTCTCTGCCTGCTTGTGTTCTCTCTCTGTTCAAATAAATAAAATAAAATCTTTTAAAAAAAAAGAGTATGCACATTTCAAATAATGTATGGAATGAGGAAATCATACCTATAGCCAGTTTGAGGTTGGGGAAAGTACACTCATTTAAACCTTTGGTATGTTTCTTTGAGCTGCTTTTTAAGAAACACAAGGGGTACTTGGAAAAAAAAAAAGCATAAGGAGTTTTTGTCATTAGTGGTTTTCAGCTAAAAGAAATAGTTGCAGGGGGTTGGGGGAGGGAAATGAAACAAGATGGGATCAGGAAGGAGACAAACCATAAGAGACTCCTAAACTCAAGAAACAAACAGGGTGGCTTGGGAGCAGGGCGGGGTAGGGATAGGGTGGGTGAGTTATGGACTTTGGGGAGGGTATGTGCTATGGTGAGTGCTGTGAAATGTGTAAGCCTGATGATTCACAGACATGTACCCTGGAGCAAATAATACATTATATGTTAATTTTAAAAAGTAAAAAAAAATAGCTGCAGGAAAAGGAGATAAAGAAAGGTTTATCTTTCAGTGCCAATCAGGAAAACTTTCTGAATGGCTGAACCAGACTTTTAGGGTGTATTTTAGAGTAGATGATTGACAATATATAACTTCTATTAAGTGACAAAACCTATTCAGGAAAGTTACGGATTAGCATCCGTAGTGGCAAGTGCATTTCCCCCAGAAGACTGTGATTTCTTCTCTGTGCCTCACTTTCCTCATATATAAAATGAAGACGTATTAGATCATTGGTTTTGTAACTGTGTTTTTACTATATCCTAGAAAAAGTACATTTTATTGTGATCCAATATATACATATGTACATGTATAATACATACATGTGTATGTATATGTGTGATGTTTTTATATATATGTTTTATATTTACATAAATATATTTATTTATATATATTTATATTTATATAAAAACAAAGTCAAACATATGTTTTATATATGTTTTATATTTATATAAATATATTTATATTTATATAAAAAAACAAAGTCAAAAGTTTTATAAAGTGGGGCACCTGGGTGGCTAAGTTGGTTAAGTATCTGTCTGCCTTTGACTCAGGTCATGATCTTGGGGTCTGGGATTAAGCCCTGCATTGGGCTCTCCTCTCCCTTTGCCCTTCCCCACCATTTGTGCTCTGTTTCACTCTCCCTTTCTCAAATAACTAAAATCTTAAAAGTTTTTTTCTTTTAAGATTTTATTTATTTGACAGAGATAGAGAGATCACAAGTAGGCAGAGAGGCAGGCAGAGAGAGGAGAGAAGCAGGCTCCCTGCTGAGCAGAAAGCCTAATGCAGGACTCGATCCCAGGACCCTGAGATCATGACCTGAGCCGAAGGCAGAGGCTTTAATCCACTGAGCCACCCAGGCGCCACCTAAAAGTTTTATAAAGCAAAATTTAACCTTACTGTCTGCAGTGCACTCTATTTCTATTCTATTTCTTTAAAATGCTGGTGGTACCTTTGAAATTGTTTTTAGATTGAAAACCTTGTAGTAGATTATTTCTAAAAGCTCTTCAGCTCCAAAATCACATGAGTATATTCTATGAAATTATTTTAAAGTGACAAGGTAAAAAATATAGATTTTACGAGACAAAGTCTCTCATGAGAGTAGTCACAAATAACGGTTTCTCTTGTATAGATAGTTGTAGTTGATTCAACAAAAACCAATCCAATAAAAATCTAGTCCAGAGTCTTTACTCTGTCTCTACAGTTATAATCACTGTGAGTATAAGCCAGTTTTGCTCCCCCATTCCGCACACTAAACTGACCCTCTTCTACCCTTTTCTTTTTTTTGGATCCATAGCAATATACTACCGTTAACCTTTGAACAATGTAGGCATTGGGGCGCTAGGCCCCACACAGTCAAAAGTCTGCATGTAATTTTTGATTCCTGCCTATTATCAACTAGATGTCTTACCAATAACATAAATGGTTGATTAACACATATTTTGTTTGTCATATGTGTTACATAGTGTATTCTTATGATAAAGTAAGCAAGAGAAAAGAAAATGTTATTAAAATCATAAGGAAGAGAAAATATATTGACCATACTGTCCTATATTTATGGAAAACCATCTTTGTGTAGGTGGACCTGTGCAGTTGAACCCCATGTTATTCAAGGGTCAGCGGTAGTTACTACCTCTGTTGCATTTATTTCTTCCCATGACTTATGTGTAATGGAAGAGATTGATTGAAAAGCAACGACAATAGCAAAGTCATTGCTGGATTTGCATTTGGTTGAAAGTAAGACCAGTGCTCTTAGTTTTTAAAAGATTTGTGGAAAAACATTGTTATCTATGCAAATAAGTAGGTAACTGTCATGTTTTCCCCTTATGAGATGAATAAAATGGGAACAAAGGCTCATCCGTTAGCCATCTTGCAAAAGAATTTGAGCTCCTGAACTAGAACCACAGTTTACTCATGAGTAGGCCAGCTCAGCAAGAACTTGGCTGTAGAGAATGTAATTTTCCTTGTCACTCTCAGTTTTAGTTTTTAGGAAAAGAGATGAATGGAGTTAAACATTGATCAAATTGATAAGCACAATATTAAAAGAGAAATTGGGAATGTGCCGCAGTCTTCCTTGACATGCTAGCCTTTCCCCTTGAGTTTGCACTACAGTGTTAACTTGCACAGAGAGCCAAGTGAAATGGTAAATCACTTTCATGAAATGGGAGCTTTGGGGCTGGTTGTGGTGGGGAAATGCTTTTGCTCTTGATAAAGTACATTTGAAAATGCAAAAGTAATTACTCTTTTCAGAGCATATCTTTTTAGGTTCGTATGATTTGTGCTGAGACAATTGAAGGGTAAACTGCAAGGGAAATTGTTGTACTGCTTTGGCATTGTTTTACCTGGCCTCCAAGCGTCCTCTGTTCATTTTTGTTGGTCCAGTACTTCTCAGCTTCTCACAGTCTTAGATCTATTACTTCGATGTGGCACGGCTTGCCTTAAAACCTGTTCAGTTCTATTTATTTCATATTTCCTCTGCATGTATTCTTTGCCCTGAAAGGTAAAATGGGGAAAAAAAAATCTGTGTTCTACTCCTAACAGAAATTCTAATGTAATTCCTGTAGAATTTTATTCCTAATACTCACACGTTTTTTAGAAAATTTCTCCTCTTTTGGTTTTATTAGTAGCCTGCACTTAAATATAGATACAGACATATGTATTATTTACAAGTGGTTATCTTCATGAAATACCCACATAAAATGAGATTGTGAGATTTAGTTTTATTTATTGCTGCT
>CM052802.1:97103420-97128285 GCA_028533885.1 Nasua narica
GGGCCCAATTCCAAGACTCCGGAACCATGATCTAAGCTGAAGGCAAGACGCTCAACCGACTAAGCCACTCAGGCACCCCCAAATTTCACCTGTCTTAAATAAATTTTGGGCAAAATCAGACTGGATTATTTGGTTAGTATAAGGCAGTTGGTTCCTATCCAAAGGACTTTATAATAACTTGTTTTTTTATTTGATAGGGAGCTGTAAATATTTCAGTTCACTGTCTTAGTAGCCTTTGCCCATTTGAAAATCAGGAGGCGAGCCTGAGTTGAAAAAATATGATAAACAGCATGAACTTGTTAACTTAAAACACACAAAATTTTGAATTAGGACCACACTATCTTGTATTTCATAAAGGGTTTTCATTTACCTGGAAAACACAGTTTTTTCAGGTAAGACTTTATTTACAGTAAACCAGTATCAGCCTATTATAGTTTTACTGTGATTCATAATCTCAGATTTTCATTAGGCAATACTAGAATTTAATGCTGCCTGGGAGAAAGTTCACATCATTTCCCTAGCACACACTGTCCAGTAACCAGCAGCTGGGAAAATCAGAGTTAGAACTATTGTACTGATCTATTATAAAATCAGTAGTAATGGTTAGTATATTTGAGACCTGACTTTTTTCAAACCCAATCTGATTTATTTTAGACCATTTTGGCCTGTACTTTTCAGAACATAGTATGTATGCTCCATTTGCTGAGGGAAATAATGGGTCTGTATGCATACACAATAATGCATATAATTTCATAAGATTAACCCAGAATTAAATGCAAAATTTTCTGGGCACACATATTATAAACTCTATATTATCATTTCTTTGTATTTACTGCTCCTTCTGGTGGGAGGATTTTATTTCCCTGTCCTCATCATCAGGCTTGGCCATGTGATACCTTTTAACAAATAAAATGTGAATTTAAAAGTTCAAATGCCTCTTGTGAACAGAAATTTTGTCAGGTTGTAGTTGCCTCTCTCTTTTCCCTCTGCCAGAAGACCAGAACTGTTCCAGTTAGAGCCATTCTTTCATTCTAGATTCCTGGAACAAAGACACAATTGAACAAAACCAACAAGGTATTTTTGTTGTAAAGCCTCTAGATTTTAGGGTCGCTTGTTAGCACAGCCTAAATTAGCCTAAGCTGACTCACCATAAAAGAACCCCATGTTAAGAATCTCTATTGTAGGTGAATGTTTTTATATTTGTTATTTATTTAAAAATTTATTCAACACCTATTTTATGAAGGATAAAATGAGTAAATAAGTATGGACTTTGTTATGGACACAGCTTCTAAGTAGCTTAGCCAGAATTCAAACACAGGTCTGTGAGATTCTCTTGTTATCTCTGTACTTTCGTATTTGCTCTTTGTATCAATTTAGCATGTATCAGATGAATCATTTCTTTACCAATATGTGGAATTAATAATGCAGCATGTAAAAGTTTTATATAATAAATATTTTGTCTCTCTTTAAAGATTTTTTTTAAGATTTTATTTATTTATTTGAGAGAGAGACTGAGAGAGAGCATGAGGGAAGAAGGTCAAAAGAGAGAAGCAGGCTCCCCACTGAGCAGAGAGCCTGATGTGGGACTCGATCCTGGGACTCCGGGATCATGACCCGAGCCGAAGGCAGTGGCCCAACCAGCTGAGCCACCCAGGCACCCTTTTGTCTCTATTTAAAGCAGAATTCTTAAACTGTTGACTTGCAGGGCACAGATATGTTGTATTTGAAGGTTTTTATTTTTGTTTTTATGTTTGAAGTCACATGCCCTTAAGTGAGGCTTATATTTGCCACACCAGCCTCCTGGTGGTATGCAGTAACCACACCACTGCATATTGGTTTAAGCCAGTTGACTTTGTACATTTATTTATAACTACTGGGTCCCTGAAAACATCTGAGTTTATAACCCCCAAGATTGGTTTATTTTAGTGTACATTGTTAATGAAGCTGAGTTAGGTATAATTTCTACTGGTCATTTATTGGCATCAGCGAAATTATTTTTCATTGCCAATCTCACACTAGCAAATTCTTAAATTGTGTGCAGGGAGGCAGAAAAGAATAAGAAAAATTAGTTAATTTGAGACTTAACATGTGCCAGGCATTGTTCAGAGACTTTAACACAGTATTATCTAACATAGTCCATATAGTAACCTTATAAAGGTGTCACAGTTACTATTTTCATTAATTTTTATAGAAGATAACTGAAGCAAAAGAACTTAAGTGACTTGCCCAAGGTCACAAGGCAATTAAGAGGCGGAGCCAGGAGGCACCTAGATGGTTCAGTCAGTTGAGCGTCTCACTCGTGATTTTGGTTCAGGTCACGATCTCTTGGGATGGGGCCCCGAATCACCTTGGGCTCTGCACTCAGTCGGGAATCTGTTTGGGATTCTCTCCCTCCCTCTGCCTATCCCCCAACTTGTGCATGTGCAAGCGTGCACTCTTTCAGATAAATAATATCTTAGTAAAAGAGGCTGAGCCAGGATTTGAACTCAGTCTGATTCCACACTCCTAAACACTGTGCTGTGAAGGGGGATATAGATAACTGTATGAGCACTTTTCTCATGAATGAAGAAATCTCTTAGAACTTTCGCTGATAGCTTTTATGTAAAGGACAAGATTTTTCTTATATTCTACAGCTTTTTCACAACCAGCCATAGTCTTCTTCAGTAAGAACATTTATTCTTTCTACTAGTAGACTGATGATTCTAAATCATAAAAACATCATCTATTCTTTTGCTACCTTGGGTTCATTGGTTAAAAGTTAGTCAGTTAGCCCTGATCTTTGGATCATGTGAAAATCATGATCTTTTCTGAGTATCCCCTGATATGTGTTATAGTAGGTGTCATAAGAAAATATTTAGTAAACCCATCACTTCATCCTTTAAAAAGTTTTTTTAGCAGTTTAAAAAGTGTGGAGTTTGTTACTCTTTGGGAAAGAGATTGACATTCTTAAAATACACCATAGTGCATTGTTTGAAAAAGAGTTATTCTTACTGAACATTCTGCAAATTTTATCTTAAGGGAAAGTGTATCTCAAAGGTTACCACCACCATCTTGAGTTGAATTTCCTGAAGCAAACGAAGTGGTCAGGTTGGTACTTGGGTTAAATGCAGGAGGTTGGTGGTATGTGACCTGGTATGAGATGGTGAGGCTGAGAATTGAGTGGAAATGAAGTATTGGGGTAGGGATAGCTCACTAAAGGTAACAGGTGCTTTCCTGAATGGAGGGAGGCAAGGACTAGAGGACCAAGTTTAGGGGTATCAATGGCTCAAGCATGAACACAGGTCCGCTGTATATATTTTAAACTTGTCTGAAAATACCAATTATTATCAAAGCAGTATCAGTCAATCTTACTGTTCTGAGATTAGTGAAGACAGTCTGAGTTTTAAAGAGGAGGAATCATTATGAGAATGTAGGTGAGAATATGGTAAAGTTTTTTGTTGTTGTTTTCTAAGAAGCTAAAAGAGATTAGTAATGAAAGGAAGTTTAAATGAACCTAGCCACATTGAGTAGATCACAGTTTTCTCCATAGGGTAGGACCCAAAGAGAGTGCATTTTAAGGTTTTAATAGAAATCAGTCCTTGGTTCTTGCTAATTTTTGTTCAGACCAGTTTGTTTTTGCTGAGGCTTTTAACCCAGGTTAACATCCAACTGGTAGAATTTTTATTAAGATTTTTAATCAGAAAGCTAAAACTGGTTTATAAATTGGCTGACTACTGCTAATGGCTTTGTATCTTTTAAAAATAAGGTATCTAAGGTTTATGATTGGGGTGGGGATAGGAATGTGCAACTTTGAAAACCTAGAAATGCACTTGTGAAATGAGGCTCTAGCCTATTTAGGACGTAAATTGGAGGAAGGGCTGGAGAGGAGGAAAAAGAAAACCTGTTCTTTTAAAGGAGATCTTTATACAGTGCCTTACATGAACTAAACTTATAATCAAATTGCGTTTTTATTTGCAACATTTCCATTTTACTTTAATTGGCTACTTGAAACACAGGTTTCATGGTGTGAAATGCTAAAATAAAGTTTCCAGTGGGACATGGCATTGTAATCTGTGATGTAGAGTGAGGTGGAATTGGAAACTGGGATGGGAATGTGGGAACTGGAAAAGTAACCCCTATAGGTTGCAAATTGCTGCATTTTGATAAGCTGGGCAGTGCTTGCTTCAGTGATGCATGCTGTAGTGAGGAGAGTGTGGACCTTAGTGTTACGCAGACCTGGGTCTCAAAACCCTAGCTCCAGCACTTGTTGCATGCCCCACTGTCCCTCTGCTGAAGTATGGGGATGACATCTGCTGCCGACTTTATTTTGAGGATTAAATGAGAAAAGTGAGAAAATGAACATAAGGCTTCTGGCGGAGTACCTTGCTCATAGTAGGCACTTAGATCTTAGTTCCTCTTTCACCTCCAATTTTATTTTTTTTTATACCCAGCTTTAGTGTTTATAATAATGATGTAGAAGTCTTATTTCTGGCCATATAAACTTAGCAAGTTAGAACAAATGCAGTTCACTTTCTCATTTCTACTAATTAATTATGTAAATAGAAATTCACAGGTATTGAGTACTTACTTCATCTTTTGAAAACGCTAATCCAGGTGATGCTAAGCATGCCCTTGAAGGCACACAAGATTGTGAAAGGCTTAAAGTGACAGTAAATAATTTTAAACATAATCCAGTGATAGGCTTTCTACAGGAAAACATTTGGCTACTTACACATTCAGTTAACATTTATTGAGCAACGTTTTTATATTGTGGGAGACTGACAAGTGCACAGTTGTTTCTTAACATGCCATAGTAGATCTTGTGCTGTGGAAAATCGCAGGGTATTGTGCCAAGAGAATAAGACAGTGTGACCAAATGCTTTAAAAATGTGCATTCAGGACGCCCAGGTGGCTCAGTCGGTTAAGCTCCTGCCTTTGGCTCAGGTCAGGATCCCAGGGTCCTGGGATTGAGCCCCGCAAAGGGCTCTCTGCTCAGCAGGGAGCCTGCTTCCCCCTCTCTCTCTGCCTGCCTCTCTACCTACTTGTGGTCTCTCTCTGTCAAATAAATAAATAAAATCTTAAAAAAAATAAAAATAAAACTCTGCATCCTTCTTACCTTCTAGCCTTCTACTTAGAAGGCTAGCCTTATGACCTAACGAGTTTCAATGGAATCTTGCTTATAATAGTGGACAGTTGGTAACTGCACAGGTAGAACAATAGCGAGTTGGTTTAATTGCTGTATTGTAAGTGGACAATACTGCATACCTACCAATGATCACACATGTCTGTATGTGACAAAAAATATTCATGATATATTGCTAAGAGCAAAAAATAGTTTATGAAGAGGGTTTTTTAAAAATATATTTAAAAAAGATTTATTTATTTATTTGTCAGCGAGAGTGAAGCAGAAGCAGGGAGAGCTGCAGGCAGAGCAGGCAGAGGGAGAAGCAGGTTCCCCGCTGAGCAAGGAGCCTGATGCAGGACTCAATCCCGGGACCGGAGGATCATGACCTGAGCCATGCAGGCGTCTCTGAAGAGAGTTTTAGAAAAGGAATTTATTTTCAAAGAAAGTTCAGTGAAATCCTTTTTGTGTATTCTCTGCCTTGAAGAAGTCATTCAAAAAGACAGTTATTGTCACATTCTAGAAGTAGGGTGGGAGTTAAATGAGCTAAGCATCTTGCCAAATCTGTGTAGTACCTCTGAGAGAGAAAAGTTGGGGCATATACAAACCAAAGGTAAGTTTTGAGTAATGACTAGATAAGGTATAGTCCCAGTGAGACTGCCCAGGTGAATGGGCTTGTCAGCAGAGCAGGGCGAGGTGGTTTTTCAATGCTCTTAGTGTTTTTGAGGTACACTTTATGGTAAGATTGACTTGTGAGAAGAATCATTCTGAAAACAATGGTGAAAACTATGTCCGGTGAGTTGAGTATGATGGCAGCTAGCCGCAGGGATTTCATTGGCCATTTTGGCTCATTTGGCTCATCATTTGGTACCATTAGGTCATTTTCTTTGTCTTGTGGAAACATCCCATTTCTAGATACTTCAGATTCCAAGAGTACCTTTGTTAAGAAATTATTTTTCCCCGTAGTTGATAATGAGTTAAGCTGCCAAGATGGCTTCTGTGCACCTTTGCACAGCGATCCCATTAATAAAATTCAAAAGTTTTTACTCAGGTTTTATAAATAACTGTTTTGGAAGGCTTATTTACATTCACCAAGTGTACACCTTTGGATATACGATTAACTCTCCCAATTTACAATAATACATAATTCCTATTTTTTTCTTACAGAGGTTGATAAGCTTGGAGATTTCTAGTTTTCCCATTTATATGAGAACTGTACAGCAAGTAGAACAAGACTTTACTGTGACTGCATCAAATGAAGTGACTATTTCTGCACCTTTCCCTTACCGCTTTCCAGAGGAGAGTGATGAGAGGCACTCTCTCTGCCTGTTTCATTGTTCACTTTTTTACATGTGATGTAAATTTGCTCCCAGACCTTGGAGTAGACTTCTGGGACTTTGTTTTCTTTTTCTTCTTTTCTTTTCCTTTTCCTTTCTTTTCATTTTCCCCCCATTTCTTTTCCTTTCTTTTCTCACCCCCCCCACACCAGTTGTCAGCAGTTGAATACCAAATGATTCAGCGAGTGAGGAGCATGAGAGTAGGAATTATGATGCAAATATCAGCACCAAAAGGAAGAGATAATTCATGACCCTTTCTGTAAACTAGGAAAATACCTTTTATTTTTAATGGCGATCATTTGTTGAGTACCCATGTGCCAAATAAGTACGTTGTCTTATTTAATTCACATTACTATGAGAGATAGAAATAATTCCCTCCTCTTATTTTACAGACAGAGCCCCCCAAAATTAAGTAGTTTGCTTTTAGCCATATGCCCAGTAAATAGCAAAGTTAAGATTTAAATCCAGGTCCAACTGTATTAAGATTAACTCCATGAATTTCTGGTGACTTGCATTAGCTTTCTTGGCTCTTGTTTTCTTTATAAGGTGAGAGGATTGAGCTGGACCTTTGAAGTTAATTCTGACTGTAAAATTCTGTGATTCCTTGGCTTTTATCGAATTCAAGCAGAGAATGTATAGAGCTTCTAGATTTTAAGTGTGCAGCCAGTTTGGTTTGTAATGAATACTGTTAGTCTGATGATTTTTTTTTACTTGATCATCCTACGGAGGTACAGAGAAGTAATCACGGGAGAATGGGTTAAAAGAAGGTACATTGTTTCAACTGAAGAGTCACAAAAGAAAACTTAAGGAAAAATATTTGAGCCTGAAGGAGTGCGGCAAGCATGGGCTAGAGATTGTGTGGGTAGGACCTAGTTATTGTCTGTACACATTGATGCCATTTACTGTTAAGTATTATTGTGCCTGAGCAAGTGAGTTTGTATGCCTGTCTCCAGACATTGGTGATTGTGCTAGATGGCAAAAGGATGACTCATTTGCAGTTCTTTTAGGGCCTTGTAACATTTCCACTTAAATGGTGGAGATGGTTATAGGAGGGATACAATGATTATTGACATAAGAAAGCTAATAAGATGACATAATATAAAAAAGAAGTGTCATTTTTACATTATTATAGTACTTTTATTCCTTTTATGTAGTACCTTTTTCTCTAAAGTTGCTGCACAAATAACATCGAGATAATAAGCCATTTTAAAATGTCAAAACACCAAAGAATGAGAAAGCTATGAGAAGTAAATACACAGAAAAGAAGCAGTAGAGGCTTTAGATCATTGATCAGCACAAAAGTTACTGATTCTTTGGGTAAATCCATTGCACTCACCATTAGTTTTGTATATCAGTGGGAGCTTTACATGGAGGCCTTTTCCTTGAGCCAAACTAGTGCCCACCATTTTACATCCTGTGGTTCTGATTGAACACCATGGGTTTTGGTGTCAGATGTACTTGCATTTAAATCCTGATCTTGCTACTTACTAACTAGCTATTAACTTGGAACAAATTACCTAAACTTTCTCAGCCTCTGTTTCTTCATCGGTGAAGTGATATATGAGTATATAATGATACTTCCCTCCTTAGGATTTTCTTTAGGATTGAAGTGAATGAGTTATACACATATAGCATTCAGTTCAATGCCTGGCACATGATAAGTGAAAAAATAAATAATAACTCATTATGTGTTAAAACAGTGATTCTGGGGGCAGCTGGGTGTTTCAGTCGGTTAAGCATCTGCCTTAGGCTCAGATCATGATCTCAGGGTCATGGGATGGAGCCCTCTGTTAGATTCCCTGCTTAGCTGGGAGTCTCATTCTCCCTCTCCCTCTGCCCATCCCCCTGCTTGTGGTGTCTCTCTCTCTCTCTCTCTCTCTCTCTCTCTCTCTCTCTCTCTCTCTCTCTCTCAAATAAATAAATAAATAAATAAATATCTTTTTTTTTAAAAAAACACACACACACTGATTCTGAGGAGGTAATAGAACATAATAGTACCTTCTCTGTGGTTTAAAAGGTAAGGCAATGTGGGCCCCTGGGTGGCGCAGTTGGTTGAGCGACTGCCTTCGGCTCAGGTCATGGTCCTGGAGTCCCCGGATCGAGTCCCACATCGGGCTCCCAGCTCCATGGGGAGTCCGCTTCTCACTCTGACCTGCTCCCTCTCACTCTCTCTCTTTCCTAATAAATAAATAAATAAATAAAATCTTTTTTAAAAAAAAAAAAGGTAAGGCAATGTGGAGTTGTCAGATTCACCTTCTCTGAATTGATATAGTATAATCTGTACTTTACCATCAGACTTTTAAATGAAACATACAGAGACTATACCTAATAATTTTAAGTTATATACCCACTGCCACCTTTAAGAAATGAAAAATTACAGATAGAATTGAAGATCTCTGTTCCTTCCTGCCTTTTCCTCCCAGTATAACCATTGTCCTTAGTTTGATTTATCAGTTCCACACATGTCATTATATTGTAATTAAAGTATTATACTGTATATATCCTTCCATAGCTTTTCTCACTCCACACTGTATTTAAGATATTTTTGTTGTATATGTAGCATTATTTATTAATTTTAACTGCCATGGAGCATTTCCTTATACGAATGAATTTTAATCTATCTTGTCGATGGACATTACCTATAATTTTTAATATTTCTGTGTACCTCTCACCTTCATATCCCCATTCTTCAACCTAAGAGGCAACCACTAACCTGAATAGTGTTATTATTTTTTAATGGTTTAAACATACATATTCCTAAAAATATATTGAGTTTTGCCTCTTTTTAAGGTTTATGTAAATACAATCTTACCATGTTTTTTAGTGACTTTTTTCAGTTTTATGACTTTGAGATTCATTCATGTTGATGTATGTAGCAATAGTTGTTTTCACAGTATACATTATTCCATTATATGAATATAGTATGATTTATGGACCTTCAGGTTGTTTCTGACTTTTTACTATTGCAAGCAATGTATAATTAACATTTTTGTCATGTGTGTGGGGATTTAGCCATATACCAAAGTGAAATGATTGAGGTATAAATAATGTTACTTGCATCTTCATCTTTACTGGATATCGATAAGTAGTAATTCATTATCATTTATTTATTTTCTAATTTCTGATTTGACCCATGAGTTTAAATTTTTAAAATTTTTAAAATATTCTTTAAGTTTCCAAAATTATATAGAATTTTTTTTGTATCAATACTTAATTTACTTGGCCTGTGGTGAACTAATGATGTTTTTATCTTGCTAATTCTTTGGCATCTGTTAAGATTTTTGCTTTTTAGCTAGGTTTTAGTCAGTTTTTGTATATATTCCTCGTGTTAAAAATAATTCACTAATTTGTTGTTGAGTACATGAGTCTAAACTAATCTTCTCTAATTTTACTAATTATTTTGGCTAAGACAAGTATAGTAAAATCTTCCCATTATGATAGTAATTTGGTCAGCTTCCCATAAATGCCTTACATATTTTTTGCTTTACATATTTCGAGGCATTGTTATTAAGTACATACAAGTTTAAAATTGCTTTATCCTCCTGGTAAAGTCTGTTTTTGGATATGTTTGTGTGTGTGTGTTTCATTTTTTGTTCTTTTTTTTCCCCCCCTCACTATTATATAATGATTCTCTTTTTTTTCCCTCTAATAGTGCCTTTTGCCTTAGTCTCCATCTCCTAACACTACTGTAGCTGTTACTGGCTTTTTTTTTTTTTTTAAAGATTTATTTATTTATTTGAGAGAGAGAGAGAGATGGGGAGCAGGAGCAGAGGGAGAGGAAGATTCTCAAGCAGCCTCCCCACTGAGCATGGAGCCCAAAGTGGGGCTCAATCCCACAATCCTGGGATTGAAACTTGGGCTGAAATCAAGAGTCGGACAGTTAAACTGACTGAGCCAACCAGATGCCCACTGTTACTGGCTTTTTAATCATATATCTTTGCTAGTACTTTTTTTAAATATACTTCAAAATTTTCTTTAATGTTCATGTTTTTAGTATGTCACTTGTAAACTTCATAAAATAGGACCTAATTTATTTAATTTGAACATTCTCTCTTAATGGCAAAGTTTAGTCAGTTTACAATTATTACCATTACTAACATCTGTATTTATTTCTACAGTCTTATTATGTGTTTTCTGTTTACCCTGCTTTTTTCTTTGCTCTTTTTTTCCCCCTTCAAACCTTTCCTCTGTTGGTTTGAATAACTTTTCTTTATTCTTTTTTTTCTTCTCCTGACTACCCCTAACATTTGAATTGTATTTGGCTTTGGAAACTTTTATATAAAACTGGTATATTTAAACATAGTGATTCCAAGGGACACACGCACCCCCGTCTTTATAGCAGCAATATCCACAATAGCCAAAATATGGAAAGGGCCCAGATGTCCATGGACAGATGATGTGGTGTATAGATACAATGGAATATTACTCAGCCATCAAAAAGAATAGAATCTGGCCTTTTCAACAACATAGATGGAACTACTAGAGGGTATTATACTAAATGAAATAAGTCAGAGAAAGGCAAATACCATATAATTTCACTTATGTGTATTTTAAGAAACAAAACAGATGAACGTGGGGAATGGAAGGAAAAATAAGATGAAAATGGAGAGGGAGACAAACCACAAGAGACTCTTAACTCTAGGAAACAAACTGAGGATTGCTGATGGGGGGTTTACTGTGGGGGATGGGGTAACTGGGTGATGGGCATTAAGGAAGGCACTTGATGTAATGAGCACTGGGTGTTATATGCAACTAATGTCTCACTAAATTTTACCTCTGAAACTAATACTATATGTTAATTAAATTAAATTTAAATAAAAAATTGGTATGTCTGCCTTATTTCTGAATAATACAAGGACCATGGAAAGCTTTAATTCCAAATATCTTCCACCAATGGAAAGTATATATATGTTTTTGACCAGTATTTTACTTTCTTTTTTTTTCATTCAGAGTAGTCTTTATTATTGCTCCTATTACATTTAATTTTTATTTTTGTACTTTTGTTTTCTAATTCCCAAGGAAATTATGAACTCCTTAACTAAACTGGTTATATCACTCTTTCTCTTTAGATTTTCAAAAGAAACAACCAGACGATGATTCCGCTCCAAGTACAAGTAACAGCCAATCAGATTTGTTTTCTGAAGAGACCACCAGTGACAACAACAATACCTCTATAACCACGCCAACTCTTAGTCCCAGCCAGCAGCCGCTTCCGACAGAATTGAATGTAACTTCACCAAGTAAAGAGGAGTGTAAGTGCCCACATCTTTGCAGTGGTAGAGAAAGCAGCCCAAGAATTGTATCATGAGCTTCTTAGTAATGCTTTGTCTCAGAAAAAAGGATAGCAGTTCTTCTAAATCAAGGTTAAGTGTTAATGTGTAGGCCCAAGTCAACCAGTTAGGGAATAAGTTTTAGCTACTCCATAGAGCTTAAAGTCATTTTAAGAGATAGCTTTTTTTTTGTTACCTGTGAAAGTATGAGGTTTTGAACCAGTGTAGGGGAGTGGTTCTCAGTCCTGGCTGCAAAATAGAATACACTAGAGATTTAAAAAAAAAAAAATTACAATCTTTAGCCCCAAACTCTGACTCTAACTTTATTGACCTGGAGGGAGACCCGGGGATTTTCTTTTTAACTCTGCAGAGGATCCTAACCTATGCTAATTGATGAGAACCACTGGTCTAGAGAACTTACTCCTAATTTAGGAATCTTGGATTGAAGCCTTACTTACTTCTGTCGCTTGTTGGGCCTTGTATGTTTCTAGGCAATTAATGGAGTCAATAACACTATGTATTTCATAGAACATAGGGTATTTGAAGAGAGGAGGAAATGATTTCTGTTATTTTCTTGTAAATCCTCAGTGATAGAATGTTATTGTTATATATGTGATATGGAAGTCCATTGTCCACTTAACTATTTTGCTGCTATAGCCAACTTCTTTAGGGCACAACTATAACTAACAGTGTCTGTTGAAAATTTTAGGCACATTTTGACATACCAGTTTTTGTCTTTTAAAAGCTTTAAATTAACAGGTTGAAATTTGATGTTTCATATTTCATGAACATCTAGAAATCCTTGGAATATGGTAGGTTAGAATGTTCTGCCTACTAACTTTGGAAAGGTTAGCAGAGGACAATTATTCATCATAAACCAGTGTACTAGGTGGACACTGAGGATATAAAAGTAAAGACATGGACCAAAGTCCATGTCCTCAAAGAATTTACTCATTATCAGGGGACATTAAATATATTTGTTATGTCATCGGTTCTCAACCAGGAGTGATTTTGCTCACCAACCCCCCCCCCCCATGCTACTAAACATCCTACACTGCATAGGATAGCCCTTCACAACAAGAAATTATCCAGCCTAACATGTCAGTAATGCCAAGGTTGAGAAACCCTGATACATGGTTATATGAGCCATTTTAATGATTCTTCTAAATATTAAAGACAGTGATTGTTGAAGAGGGGTGTTGGTTTACTGGAGAAAATTTTGCTGAAGACAGATACAAGCCAGTGAAAAGACACTCTAGAAGAAGGTAGAATGAGCTTTGTAGGAAAGCTACATGTGGCAAATGACCCCTTTAGGGCCATTTATAGAGGACAAGGCTGCAAAGGTAGATGATGATCAGGTCAGAGAGGTTTAAATGCTCAGCTAAGATATTTAGATGGTAGACAGTGGTCATGTTTTTGACCAAAGAAAGTAATATTATTACAGTTTGGAGAAGTAACCTGGCAGTAAATGAAAATGGGAAGGACTATACTAGAATAACATTGCAGAGGAAGAATTTTAAAAATATTGTAACCTATTGAATAGAGGCTCAGGGGAAAGTATAGAAATAAGAGGAGGAAAGCAGAAAAGATTAAAATGGTAGTAATATGGGGCACCTGGGTGGTTCAGTTGTTAAGTGTCTGCCTTCAGCTCAGGTCATGATCCCAGGGTCCTGGGGTCGGGCCCTGCATAAGTCTCCCTGCTCAGTGGGAAGCCTGCTTTTTCCCTCTTCTACTCCCCCTGCTTGTGTTCCTGCTCTCACTGTGTCTCTCTGTCAAATGAATAAATAAAATCTTAAAAAAAAAATGGTAGTGATAATTTAGGGTAATAGGTTTTGTTTTGTTTTAAAAAATTTATTTGGGATCATATACTTATTGAGAAACAGATAAAAGATATGGTCTCATGTCTCAGAAAAATACACACCATCCTTTTATACCCAATTTTGACTAAAATGTTTTTAAGTTCACTGTGGCCTTTAGGTGAAGGACTCGTTGTCTAAGGGAAAGTTTAGAGCTGGTCAGGATCTCATCTGATTGGATTCATATATACCAGGATCAGGCCACAGCAAACCAAGCTGAGTAGCCAAGTTGTGTGTGAGACTGAGATGACAATAGCTATCATTTATTGAGCGCTTTGTGTAAGACATTATTCTGTATGTTTTGCACATTTTCTCTTAGATGCTTCAAGATAATCCAGTGCAGTAGATACTATCATTATCCCCGTTTTAGAACTAAGGAAACAGGTGCAAAGAGATCAAGTAATTTGTCTGTGGTCACTAACAACTAGGTATCAGAACCAGGATTCAAATTCAGGCATTTGGCTTCAGAAACCATGCTTTTAATCAGTTAATTCACCATGGGAAACTTAATTGCCACAGAGAATAGAAATTTTCACATTGCCAAGATCAACACTTCCTCTCTCTGTAATTAAGGTATGTGGACACTCAAATCATAACCAAAAGTTGACTTTATTAATTCATCATGAAAAATCCTGTAACAGGGATTGGAAATAAAAAAAAAAATTTGACAGAGAGGAGAGAGATCACAAGTAGGCAGAGAGGCAGGCTCCCCGCTGAACAGAGAGCCCGATGCGGGGCTCGATCCTAGGACCCTGAGACCATGACCTGAGCCGAAGACAGAGGCTTAACCCACTGAGCCACCCAGGTGCCTCTGGAAATAAAAATTTATGTGTAGGACTAAAATGTTTTTCTGGAGGCAGACCTTTCTGGGAAGCTAAACCATACAAGGATTTATATAGCAAATGGCAAAGTGTGGACTCACCAAGTGGAATTAAAATGAAGTCAATTTTTAAATGAGTCAGGCTGATTATGAGGTATACTCTAAGTATATATAATGAAGGTCTTGCATTCTATGCAAGATTCCATCTTCATACCCTTTTCTCCCTCCTCTGTCTGGACTTAGACCTGCTCTGAGCTTTGGAGCCCCTAGGACACAATACTTCCTGTGATTCCGTAACTTGCCCGTCTAGGCTATTGTACACTGCCATGTTTTTTCTTTTGATAAATAAATACCTTCAATCTGAGTAAGGATTTCTACTAGTTCTACTAGCTTCAGATCTATTCTCTCAGATGACATCACTGCTTTAAACCATTATGTGTTTATCTTAAGTTAAACTGCAGAAACTAATCTTATTTCCTAATCCTGATAAGGCTCCTTATTATAATTCTCAGGTTTTCACAGATCTGAGGAATTGAGATTTGCTAATCTGAGATATGATGATGACTTCATGTTTAAGTGGGCTGGTTGAGTTGGAACTCAGAAGAGGAGCTCAGAGTTAGCTTCATGCAGTTGGGAGATGATAGTTGAAACCTTACTGGTTAAGTGAGATTGGTAAGGATGACAGCAAGAAAAAGCAGTGAGAATAGAACCTTGAGAGTGAAATGAAAATAGAGGAGGCAACTGAAGAAGTTGGAGAAGAGGAGAATGATAGTGGGCAAGTTCACAGAGGCCAAGGAACAAATTGCAGCTTATGTGTGCCCTTTCATAGTAATAATGAAAATGTAAGCTCACATTTATGAAGTGTTTGCTATTTTCTTAGCACTTTCCTAAGATCTTTACATGTACTAACATTTATTTTTCACAGGGTCTTATAAGGTAGGTGTTTTTATTATCCTCATTTTTCCAAATGAGAAAGATAAAGCATAGGAGGTTCAATGACTTCAGTCCATTGTTCCAGAGCTTCTGCTTCTCAGTATAGTTCATGTTCAACCCACTAATTTGGCTCCAAAGCCTATGCTTGCAACCACTAGAGTATATTACCTCATTGTTAAAATGGTGTTGACTGTCAACTGACGAGAGACATTTGGATTTGATGATGATGAGATTGATTACCTAAATGTAAGCTATTTAATAATCTAATTGCAGATTTTTTGTATATTCATTTAGTGGTCTTTGCTGAGAGCCTCCTATATTTAGGCACTAGGTTAAGTTCTGGGTACAGAAATGAGTAAGATTAGGTCTCTGCCCCCAAGGAGGTCACCTTTTCAAATATATATGCCTCTTCCCGAAATTCTGGCTTGTTCTCCAACACGGGTACAGAAGAATTTTGGGGTATAAGGGAGGAGGCAGCAGGAGCAGTGGTCAGTCATTTGCAAAAGCTTTCTCTTCGAGGTTGAAACTATGTGTGCCTGATTTGTGGGTAGGGTATATGGATGAGAAAAGTAGGGAAGTCTGTTGAAGTGTTAAGGCAGATGCATTATAAGTCAACATGAGACAATTAAAATAGTGGCCAAGTAGCAATGAAGGAAGACCCCAGTGAGAGTAGACAGCCTGATCCATAGGCACCTGGCAGATTTCTTCAGCTGTGATGTAAGTCCTAGAAGCAGTATGGAGGAAGAGAAGGCAGGAGATTACATACATGGATCTTTAGCATCCTCGAGGACCAGAATTTCATCTGTTGGTTCTTCATAGCTTCTTTAATACAGAGGTATGGAGATGTAGGGTGTGGAAATTGCTGGGAGATGGATTTGGGATTACAAATCGAAGTACCACATAATTTGTTAACTATACAGTAATTATGGATCTGTTGTTATTGTGTAGAATTGTGTATTCTTTAGGACTTGTGAAAAGGTTTTACTTTTCCTGTAATAAGAGAATGAGTATTGTTTATATCTGCTCTTTGCTTCTCACTGTCAAATGAATATACAAAAAGAAAGGTGGTGCCATTAATGCTGTTTTGAAAAGGCTGCAGGTAGAGTAAATAATTATGACAAGAATGTATAAAGCAAAGACACAGGACAGATTTTTATCCAAAAGAATTTCTTAAAACACCTGACTGAAGGTCAAATAAAACAGATACTAAAACCTCCAAATAATATATTTTTTGTCTGAACACACACACACACACACACACTTCTTCCTCTCCCATTGTGTGTGTCTACAGAAGAGTCTATGGACGTTCAGTCATTAGAAACTTTAAAAAAAGAAAAAAAGTCAGTATAAACAAAACTCAAATGGTGTCCAGAGGGCTTGTCATAGCATTTAAATGCTATAATAAGGGTAACAGCTAGTACTAGAGTACTCATCAAGTACCAGGCACTGTTCAAAATACTTTATCTGTATTAACCTACTTTGTTGTCACCATTACCCTTGTATGGTGGGGACTCTAACCATATCTGTTTCACAGATGTGGAGATGGAGGCATGGATGATTCAGTATCTTGCCCCAAGATCACAGAGCAGCCTGACTTTCTGGCATCACAGGAGAGCTTCCTGTCTCTTTAGTGATTTATAGTGTAAAGGACATTGCATACAAATGTAAACTACGGAGGAAGGAGAACAAAATAACAAAAAAAAACCCAACGTTTTTTTTCTGCTTTTGCTGTTATTCATTGTTTTCCCAATTTCCAGGGTTTTCATAGAGGCGATAAACTAATTTGTATTTGTTTCATGACCCAACTTTTAAAGAGAGAAAGGATACTGTTAGATTGTAGATAGAACACTGGAAGCGGTTGTTGATTTTTAAATGACTGGCATGTTGACTGGTCACCTTAAGTCAGAGTCGTATTAGACCGGACTTAAAAGATGAAAAAAATGCCCTTTCTCTCTCTTGTAAATCAGCTTTCTTGTTACCCTGGGCGTCTCTACTTAAGACATGTTTTGGAGATTTCTGATGTGCATGCCTATGTAGGTTTTGTGTTTTGTTTTTTTCCGAGTCACACTACATATTGGATAGAAATTGAGGTGTTACAGGAGAGTTGGCTGGTCTGTTTCTTTCTAGGCAGGAGAGGAAGGAAACTAATAGCCAGACAGAGTTGATACCATACCTGCTACTGGGGAAGAGTAATGGCAAGAAATGGGCTTGTTTTCAAATATTCTGATGTTCTAATCTAGCAATTAGAGAGGGCGCACCCCATACAGAATGCTTACCTAAGCTCTGTAGAGGCACATAGTAAGAAATAAACAGTAGCCGACACTTTTATAAAACTATAACTTCCAAGAGGAATTGGCAAAATACAGCCCGTGGGCTACATCCAGACCATCTCTTGTTTTTGTATGGTCTGTGAGCTAAAAAATGATTTTAGATGATTGGAAAAAACCCAAACAATGTGACATTTAAAAATTATATGAAATTTAAATTTCAGTGTTCATAAAGTTTTATTGGAACACAACCATGCTCATTATTTATGTATTGTGTCTGTGGTTGCTTCTGCTCTACAACAGCAGAATTGGGTGGTTGCTACAGAGACCCAGTGGTTCTTTATAGAAAAAGTGTGCTAACCACTGTTTAACAAAGCACTTTAACATTTTCCTGGGATCATGCTGACAGTGTGCAACATAGGCATCGGTAGATATTCTCCTTCTTATTCTACAGATGAGAAAACGGTTTGCATGGTAATTTCCTTTGAATCACATGACAGGACTAGCACTGAACTCTGGGCCTTTTTCACCCATAATACTCAAGACTTTTCGTACTCTTCTCTATTGCATCTACTCAAGAGATGCTTTTGTTTTGGCCAAAAGAAAACATACAGAAAAAGTGAGAACCATACTAACCGGAATGTTAATGAAGATTGTTAATGATGAAAGCTTCATTTCCAAGCACTGGCTGGATTTTCTTTTAATTATGATAGTGATTCCCAAAATAGAAATTTGAGAACATTCTTTATCTGTGGTTAAATTAATTTGGTTGAATAAGGAGATTTCCATTGTTTCTTTGGAAACTGGTTCCTGGTGGTACCCCAGCTCCCTCAGGTATTTAGAAAGTAAAATAAAATAGTACTGTACTTTAACAGATGTCCTTGCTAGACTGCCCTTGGGTCTCTTTGCACATGCATTGGGGTGGGCTTCACTGACTACTAGTTTTCAGTCCTGTCTGACAAGCCCTTATCGGTCCCCTGGAAAATTAATATCACGCCTACCAAGTAGCTAGACTGTTTGTTTTTACCAATTAAATTTCTGATAATCTTGCAGTGAAACTAGTTTTCCCTTTTTTTGGACGATGCCGACTTTAGAAGACCAGATAGATAGCTATTGGGCAAAACAGGCTGGCTTATTCTAGTAGAACATTTAGAAAATATTACCTATTAAAAAAATACTTTATGACTTCCTGCTGGGCTGGTTTTAAGTGAAATATGGTGGGGGGATTTATTTCCAGTTCTCTCTGTATGTGTCTTTCTTTCCCCTTTTCTCTAATGAAGCTCGAAGCATCAGGCCGTTTATCAGAGATAATTATACAACAGATGGAGCTTTTCTGATACATAATAGTCTCAAAGTGGAAGATTCTTTCTCATAATGAATAATGCCCAAACTTTAAATGTCTCTTTTGATTTTAATTTAAAGGTATTTTTTCTCAGTGCATTTATTTATCCTAGAGCTGATTCTGTAAAGCATGCTGCTTTTATTATAGCTGTGTACTAAAAAGATTGATACTTTGCAGTGCTATGATAACATACAGTTATATCCTGTATTGAATTGAATGGCTGTAATTTACCAGGAATCAATGTATGGGATCATTAAATTAACCCCTGTCAAAAAGCAGAAGGACGTGAGCAGTTTAGCAGTGTTTTTTAATTAAAATTATTTCTGTTCCATGTTGTTAGCTGGGTTAAAACTTGTTGAGGCACGTATACTATCTTCTGACCTTCAACTTGTAGACCAAATAAAGACCAAATTAAAGTAGAACCATGGTTTTTAAATCACTCATTTGCTGGTTTTTTGTTCTTTAAGAGTATTAATCTTAAAGTATAATAATCTTAAGTATACATGTAAAACAGAGACATACAGGTTTATATAGAATAGAAGGTGAAAATACTCTGTTCATACCTCTATCCCCAGTCCCCCACTAAATTACCATTTTTTCCAAAGATAATCACTGTTTATTCATTTTGGGTTGTTTATTCTTTTTTAGTGCAGTTATATATATGTTTGCACACATAAGATTTTCTTCATTTTTATACAAATAAGAGCATACTGTATATTATTTATAGTTTGCTCTTTTAATTTAACCAAATATGTATTTTTGATGATTTATTTATCTTAGAGAAGAGAGCACGAGCTTGAGCACACAGATGGGAGGGGCAGAGGGAGAGGAAGAGGGAATCTCAAGTGGACTCCACGCCCTGTGTGGAGCCAGTGCCTGGCTTGGTCTCACAACCCTGAGATCGCAACCTGAGCCAAAACTGAGAGTCAGGTGCTTAACTGACTGACCCACCCAGGTTCCCCAATGGTATGTTTTAGGGATCTTTCCAGGTTAACCATAAAGATCCGTGTAATTCTTTTTAAACTGCTTCAAGGTATTTCTTCTTCTTCTCCTCCTCCCCCTCCCCCTCCTCCTCCTCCATTATTTCTCTCTTCTTTTCAGACATTTCTAATACTCTGCTACTATAAACCATATAAAGTAGACATTTTTGTACATGACTAATATGGCATGTGTGTCATTTTTCCATGATAAATACATGGAGGAGGAAACAAGAAGTCAGAGAATATGTGTGTTTTAACTTTTGATGTACATGGGAAAATTCATTTCCAAAATGATATTACTATTTTATAGTATGTGTTTTAAGAATAGTGTTTGAGGTTTCCCATGCTTTTACCAGTGTTAGGTATTGTAGGGGGAGGGGGCAATACATAAAAGAATAGCTCATTTTAACTTACATTCCCCTGACATCTCCTGGTAGTGAGATTGAGCACTGGTGCATATGTTTCTTGATTGTTTATGTCTCCAGTAATCTATCAATATTCTTACTTATTTTTTAATTACGTATCTTTTTCTTACTCATTTGTAGGAACTTGCAAGTCTGTGTTGCATATCTTGCAAATGTTTTATTCTGGTGTGTCACTTGACTCATAATTTTTTATTGTTAGAAAATAAGGAGATGTGTTTTATTAGAAAATTTACAGATTTTAAAAAAAATCAAGTCTTTGGTCTTTTGTCTTCTACATTTGTGTCTTTTTTTAAAAAAATTAACATATAGTGTATTATTTGTTTCAGGGGTATAGGTCTGTGATTCATCAGTCTTAAACAATTCACAGCACTCACCATACATAGCACATACCCTCCCCAATGTTCATCTCCCAGCCACACCATCTCTCTCACCTTCCTCCCCTCCAGCAACCCTCAGTATATTTCCTGAGATTAATAGTCTCTTATGGTTTGTCTTCCTCTGGTTTCATCTTGTTTCCCTCCCTTCCCCTATGATCCTCTGTTTTGTTTCTCAAATTCCTCATATTATATGGTCATATGATAATTGTCTTTCTCTGATTACTTATTTTGCTTAGCATAATAACCCCTAGTTTCATCCAGTCATTGCACATGGCAAGATTTCTGTTTTGATGGCTGCATAATATTCCTGTGTGTGTGTGTGTGTGTGTGTGTGTGTGTGTGTGTGTGTGTGTATCACATCTTCTTTATCCATTCATCTATTGATGGACATCTAGGCTCTTTCCATGGTTTGGCTATTATGTACATTGCTGCTATACACATTGGGCTGCACATGCCCCTTCCGATCACGTTTGTATCTTTAGGAGAAATACCCCGTAGTATAATTGCTGGATTGTAGGGTAGCTCTATTTTCAACTTTTTGAGGAACCTCCATACTGTTTTCTAGAGTGGCTGCACCAGCTTGCATTTCCACCAAATGCAGGAAGGTTCCCCTTTCTGTGCATCCTTGCCAGCACCTGTCATTTCCTGCCTGGTTAATTTTAGCCATTCTGACTAATGTGAGGCGGTATCTCACTGCGATTTTAATTTTTATTTCCCCGATGCCGAGTGATGTCGAGTACTTTTTCATGTGTCTGTTGGCCATTTGGATGTCGTCTATGCAGAAATGTCTGTCCATGTTTTCTGCCCATTTCTTGATTGGATTATTTGTTCTTTGCGTGTTGAGTTTGATAGGTTCTTTATAGATTTTGGATACTAGCCCTTTATCTGATATGTCATTTGCAAATATCTTCTCCCATTCTGTCAGTTGTTTTTTGGTTTTGTTGACTCTTTCCTTTGCTGTGCAAAAGCTTTTTATCTTGATGAAATCCCAATTGTTCATTTTTGCCCTTGCTTCCCTTGCTTTTGGTGATGTTTCTAGGAAGATGTTGCTGTGGCTGAGGTCGAAGAGGTTGCTGCCTGTGTTCTCTTCAAGGATTTTGTTGATTCCTAATGTCTCACATCTTTCATCCTGTCTTTCATCCATTTTGAGTCTATTTTTGTGTGTGGTGTAGGAAATGGTCCAGTTTCATTCTTCTGCATGTGGCTGTCCCAACAGCATTTTCCCAACAGCATTTGTTGAAGAGACTGTCTTTTTTCCATTGGACATTCTTTCCTGCTTTGTTGAAGACTAGTTGACCGTAGAGTTGAGGTCCATTTCTGGGCTCTCTATGCTATTCCATTGGTCTGTGCGTCTGTTTTTGTGTCAGTACCATACTGTCTTGATGATTACAGCTTTGTAATAGAGCTTGAAGTCTGGAATTGTGATGCTGCCAACTTTGGTTTTCTTTTTCAATATTCCTCTGGCTATTCGGGGTCTTTTCTGGTTCCATATAAATTTTAGGATTTATATATAATTTTATTCCATATAATTTTAGGATTATTTGTTCCATTTCTTTGAAAAAAGTTGATGGTATTTTGATAGGGATTGCATTAAATGTGTTGATTGCTTTAAGTAGTATAGACATTTTCACAATATCTTTTCTTTCAATCCATGAGAATGGAACATTTTTCCATTTCTTTGTGTCTTCGTCAATTTCTTTCATGAGTGCATTATAGGTTTCTGAATACAGATTCTTTGCCTCTTTGGTTAGGTTTATTCCTAGTTATCTTACGATTTTGGGTGCAATGTAAATGGGGTCAACTCCTTAATTTCTCTTTCTTCTGTCTTGCTGTTGGTGTATAGAAATGCATCTGATTTCTGTGCATTGATTTTGTATCCTGACACTTTACTGAATTCCTGTACGAGTTCTAGCAGTCTTGGAGGGGAGTCTTTTGGGTTTTCCACATGAAGTATCATATCATCTGCAAAGAGTGAGAGTTTGACTTCTTCTTTGCCAATTCAGATGCCTTTTATTTCTTTTTGTTGTCTGATTGCTGAGGCTGGACTTTTAGTACTGTGTTGAATAGCAGTGGTGATAGTGGACAGCCCTGCTATGTTCCTGACCTTAGGGGAAAAGACCTCAGTTTTTCCCCATTGAGAATGATATTCATTGTGGCTTTTTCATAGATGGCTTTGATGATATTGAGGTATGTACCCTCTGTCCCTACACTATGAAGAGTTTTGATCAAAAAAGGATGCTGTACTTGGTCACATTCTTTTTCTACATCTATTTAGAGTATCATATATTTCTTATTCTTTCTTTTATTAATGTACCATATCACATTACTTGATTTGTGGATGCTGAACCAGACTTGCAGCCCAGGAATAAATCCCACTTGATTATGGTGAATCATCCTTTTAATGTACTGTTGGATCCTATTGGCTAGTATTTTGGTGAGAATTTTTGTATCCATGTTCACCAGGGATATTGTTCTGTAATTTTTCCTTTTTGAAGGGGTCTTTGTCTGGTTTTGGGGTGAAGGTAATGCTGGCCTCATAAAATGAATTTGGAAAGTTTCCTTCCATTTCTATTTTTTGGAACAGTTTCAGGAGAATAGGTATTAATTCTTCTCTAAATGTTCTGTAGAATTCCCCTGGGAAGTCACCTGGCCCTGGGCTCTTGTTTGTTGGGAGATTTTTTTTTTTTTTTTTTTTTTTAAGATTTTATCCATTTACCTGATAGAAAGAGAGAGATGACAAGTAGGCAGAGAGGCAGGCAGAGAGAGAGGGGGAAGCAGGCTCCCTGCCGAGCAGAGATCCCGATGCAGGGCCCGATCCCAGGACCCCGAGATCATGACCCAAGCCAAAGGCAGAGGCTTCAACCCACTGAGCCACCCAGGTGCCCTCTTGGGAGATTTTTGATGACTGCTTCAGTCTCCTTCTGGTTATGGGTCTGTTCAGGTTTTCTATTTCTTCCTGGTTCAGTTTTTATAGTTTATATGTCTCTAAGAATGAGACATTTCTTCCAGATTGTCTCATTTGTTGGTGTATAGTTGCTCATAATATGTTCTTATATTGTTTGTATTTCTTTGGTGTTGGTTGTGATCTCTTCTCTTTCATTCATGATTTTATGAATTTGGGTCCTTACTCTTTTCTTTTTGATAAGTCTGGCCAGGGGTTTATCAACCTTACTAATTTGTTTAAAGAACCAGCTCCTAGTTCTGTTGATTTGTTCTACTGTTCTTTTGATCTCTAGTTCATTGATTTCTGCTCTGATCTTTATGGGTTTAGGCTTTATTTGCTGTTCTTTCTCCAGCTCCTTTAGGTGTAGGGTTAGAGTGTGTATTTGAGACCATTCTTGTTTCTTGAGAAAGGCTTATATTGCTATATACTTTCCTCTTAGGACCGCTATTGCCACATCCCAAAGATTTTGAGCAGTTGTGTTTTCATTTTCTTTTGTTTCCATTAATTTTTAAAATTCTTTAATTTCCTGGTTGACCCATTCATTTGTAGTAGGATGCTCCTTAGCCTCCATATATTTATGTTCTTTCCCACTTTCTTCTTGTGGTTGTGTTCTAGTTTCTAAGCATTGTGGTCTGAAAATATGCAGAGAATGATCCCAGTCTTTTGGTACTGGTTGAGACCTGATTTGTAACCAGGATGTCATCTATTCCGGAGAATGTTCCATGTGCACTAGAGAAGAATGGGTATTCTGTTGCTTTGGGATGGAATGTTCTGATTATATCTGTGATGTCTATCTGGTCCAGTGTGTCATTTAAAGCCTTTATTTTCTTGTTGGTCTTTTGCGATGATCTGTCCATTTCAGTGAGGAGGGTGTTAAAATCTCCTACTATAACTGTATTATTGTCGATGTGTTTCTTTGATTTTGTTATTAATTGGTTTATATAATTGGCTGCTCCCATGTTAAGGGCATAGACATTTAAAATTGTTAGATCTCCTTTTTGGACAGACCCCTTAAGTATGATATAGTGTCCTTCCTCATCTCTTATTATAGTCTTTGGCTTAAAATCTAATTTATCTGATACAAGGATTTCCACCTTGCCTTTCTTCTGATGTCCATTAGCATGGTAAATTGTTTTCTACATACTCACTTTAAATCTGGAGGTGTCTTTGGGTCTAAAATGAGTTTCTTGCAGACAGCATATTGATGGGTCTT
>CM052802.1:97128785-97163262 GCA_028533885.1 Nasua narica
TTGCCTGAACCTGATTTGGAACAACTTACTTAATATTCTTTTATTATTTCCTGTGACTGTGCCATTCAGTATCCTCAGGATGAAGCAACTCTAAAAGGCAGTTTCCCTACCAAAGTTTGAAATTTGGTTGCCATGTTGTGGTGACAGTTCATCTCTTAACCACCAGAGCTTTTGGAATAATGGAAGACTGATTTTCTCTCTCTCTCCTTCTCTCTCCTTCCCTCATTCCTCCCTCACTCCCTCCCTCCCTTCCTTTTTTCCTTTCTTTTACAGTGCAAATAGCTACTTGCTTATTGTGAAGTAACAGTTTTTGCTTATAGTATTTCTTTTGTTCACCTGAATTTCCCCCTTCAGGATTCTCCTTTGCCAGACAGAAGACTAGCCGACTTTAAACAGTCATGTTTAAGGCTCCCTTAAGAAGTCTGCAAATCTGAAAGGCTTATTTCGCATAAAGATTTCATCAGGCACCAGGCACTGATATTCAGACTAGGTTTTGAAGCAACATTATCACTGCCCCCCTCTCTGCAAATGCAGATTTTTGTTTTATGTTCTTATTAAATGAAGTTCTCTGTACTTTGCTATGAAAGTAAAGGTCACCGTGAACAACTACATTTCACACAGCTTTAGCCCTTTGCAGTTGTCATATTTTTCTTTCATGTAGATACAGGTAATGGGTGACACTGTGCTGAATCCAAACTAAATGTGAGCTTTATTATGACAGAAGTGTATGGCTGAAAAAATCATATTATAATAGGGCATCTATTTGGGTATGTTAGAAATAGTTATTTTAACCTTATATTTTAATTGTGTTTGTGAACTTCTCCTAAAATTCAGAGCTGCCAGTGCCAAAAATGACTACATATAACTTCCATTTTCTGTTCACATGCTCTGTGGTTTCATAAGCTATTTCACTTTTTGATGTATCAAAAGGACAATTTTTTAGATTTAATAAAAACAATAGGATGCTATCTTTGTAAGGATGTTTTTAAATTCCAGAATATCAGTATGAACACTTTTCTACATGATTCAAATCGTGGCATTTTCATCTGTTACTTTTGTAAAGAGAGGTCCCTTTAGCAAGACCTGCTAGCAGTCACTTCTATAAAACAAGAAGGTTGGGTGCAAGTACCCTCTATTCAGTGTCGCTGTGGGCACCTTGCCTGCTGTAGTACAGTGACCTGTGGGGGAGGCTCACCCAAAGACCAAGGAACAAGGGTCCTGCATTCAAAATTCTTTTTAAATGTCCATAGGGCAATACCAATGGCTAAATAAGTCTTTTTCCATTTTCTCCAAAGCTCCTTGTGAAGAACATGCACAAGTCACCTCCCTTTCCGAGGAAGGCATTGCAGCCTTTCAGTTGCTAATGCGGGCCAAGATTTATGAGAATGCTCTTGGTAGCTGAACTATATCAAAAATAAAAGCTCTTTAAAAAAAAATAAACAAAACAAATCTCTTCTAATGCTGAGTGGTTTCTCCATTAATGTTGTTATGAGATTCATGCTCATGTTGATGATAAAATGCAAATATAGAAATCTGTGTTGGGTGTTAGTTATGCCTGTAAATAGTCAGAACTGAAGCTTAAATTGAAGAAGTGACAGCTCCTGATTTCATATCCATATTAAATATGCTTTATCACAGAGAGAAGCAAGTATCTAAAAATAGAACTATTAGCCAGGTGGTTTTTTTTTTTTTTTTTTTGACCTCTCAAAAAAAGAGTTCTAGTTTTGATCCCTAAGATGGTGGTGTCTTAGAATTTCAGTGTTAATTGCTATTGGACTTCATCACATTTTGGAATTTTGATATCAGGCGTTTGTCAGTTTTTTAATATATTAGAAACTCTGTTTTAGTTATAAAGGTTCTGGGTGAGAGATCACATCTGAAAAACTGAAATCAAACATTTAACGGCTCAGAAATTTTTTAATTCCTTGAAATTTGTTTTTACTCTGTATATAAGTAGCAGAAATGGAATATCGTGGGTTGAAATTATGACTGTAGAGTTTTCCACTACCCCTTACCTTTCTTTGTTTCCTTAAATAGTCAACATTTTGTTGAGAATAGGCTAGACATTTTACTGTTCTTAATGCTGGTGCATCTAGTTGGTCTCTGTAAGACCAGAATAAGCCAATTGGCATGTGGGGAAGTATGGAGAAATTGGAAATTATATTAACCTTTAGGTTCATTGTTTCGTTATATACCAGTGGTTCTCAAAGGGGACCTGTAGAGGTCCCCAGGACCCATTCAGGGGTCCATAGGGCCCTTCCTTTTCCAACTACATGTCTGTGGAAGGGTGGATTTTCTTGATAGCCTGCATTTAAAATTGAATGCACAATGTGGATGTGAAGGTCCGATGTTTTCCTTTAAGACAGGCAGCTCTCATAATTTTTTAAAAATTGTATGATTTCTTTTTATAACTATGTTTTTATGTTGACATGTAGTTTGTGAATTTTAAGTGAAGTTATATTTCTAAAATTTTTTCAGCTTTAATTTCAGATCCCACATAAACAAACTTGTTAGTGTCTTTAATAATTTTTAAGTATAAGAAGATCCCAAAGGGACATGTGGGTGGCTCAGTTAGTTGAGCATCTGACTTGATTTTTTTTTTTTTTTTTGACTTGATTTTGGCTCGGGTCATGATCTCAGGTTTCCAGAATTGAGCCTCACATGCCCCTCTACGCTGAGCACAGAGTCTATTTGTCCCTGTTCCTCTGCTTCTCCCCCTACTCCCATGCTCTCTCTCTCTGTCTCTCTCTTTCTCTCTCTGTCTCTCTCTTTCAAGTAGATAAAAAATTTTGGGGGGTTGGGGGAAGGTCCCAAGACCAAATTGTTTGAGAACTGCTGTGCTAGATCAACATTTAACTGTGGTGAAAGTCAACTATATTTATAATAGTTCCATTTTCCTTCTGAAGCGTTTTGTATGTTCAGTATTTGCTTTTGGCCTGGATCATTTTCATTCAGCAGTGAAAAATATATTTTTGAACACCTAATGTGCTAGATTACTAAAATGAGTAAGACTTTGCTCTTGCCCTTGAGGCTCATTCCATTTAAGGCCATTGCTGGGTCACGAGAGAATATTTCTTCCTAAACACATCCCTTGGCCTAGCAGGGATATCCACTTTAACTCCTCTAAAAGAGTCCATCAATACTAGGCAAATGGAAAGCATTCCTGATTTCTTTTTTTTTTTTTTTTAAGTGTTGTTCTCTGGGGAGGGTGGTGTGGGAGAGTTTTAATTTTATTTCTATTGAGCAAATAGGCTAATAAGCATACTCACACACAAACATATGCTAACATTTGCAGAGCTGCCCAGCACTATAATTTATTTAGGGTAGCAGGGGTAGAATGGTAATGAAATTTTGTTGAGAAGCCCTTTATGAGCAAAACAGATAGCTACTAGTAGCAACTTCTGACCCACTTGAAAAATCTCCTTCTCGTGAATCCCTAATTTAGATCTAAATGGTATGAGAGATCATGCAATAAGTTAGGATTGGAACTTCTGAGAAAGTAACGCTTAGATTCTGTAACAGGCTTTGTAAATGGTTTAATTTGGTAGTTTCATTTGGAGAAATGGGAGGGCTATTATCTGTGCTGAAGATTTTCTGTAAACTTAGATTCCCACTCATTATATCTTTATGTATCCTTGTTTTTAATCGATGGTGCTTTTCAAACTCAATTATGTAGACAGATTAGGTGTGTTCTTTCTGATTAAAACAATTCATGAATTGCATGTTTAAGATGAGGTTGGAGGATCACCTTTTCTTTTCTGAAGGTGATGACTTATTTTCTTGTATCTTCTGATATATTCCTGATATTCATTTTTTACTGCTTATTTCTTACCATTTACTATTTTATGTCTCCATATTGAAGACTTTTAAAGAAGGAATATTTTGCTAGTGAAGAAATACAGATTTTTTTTCAAGATTTTATTGATTTACTTGAGAGAGAGTGCGTGAGAAAGAGACTGCACAAGCTGGGTGGGGGAGGCAGAGGGAGAAGCAGACTCCCTACTAAGCAGGGAACCTGACGCAGGACTCTATCCCAGGACCCTGGGATCATGACCCTAGCCAAAGGCAAATGCAGCCAAAGGCAAATGCTTAACCAGCTGAGCCACCCAGATCCCCTAAAATACAGATTCTTTGAATATTTTTAAAAGATAATTTTAGGGGGGCCTGGGTGGCTCAGTTGTTAAGTGTCTACCTTCTGCTGGGGTCGTGGTCTCAGGGTCCTGGGATCAAGCCCCGCATCGCGTTCCCTTCATGGCGAGGAGTCTGCTTCTCCCTCTCCCACTCCCCCTGCCTGCGTTCCCTCTCTCACTCTTTCTTTCTCTCTCAAATAAATAAATAAAGTCTTTTAAAAAAAAAAAGATAGTTTTACAGGGCACCTGGGTGGCTCAGTCATTAAGCGTCTGCCTTCAGCTCAAGTCATGATCCCAGATTCCTGGGATTGAGCCCTGCCTCAGGCTTCCTGCTCAGTGGGAAGCCTGCTTCTCCCTCTCCCACTCCCCCTGCTTGTGTTCCCTCTCTCGCTGTCTCTCTCTCTGTCAAATAAATAAATAAAATCTTAAAAAAAAAAAAGGTAGTTTTACATTCTTAACATAGCCATATCAGGAGACAGTGTAGAGTTTATTTTGCTGTCTCCATCGCAAAGGGGTTTTTGTTTTGGTTTTAAGTCGCTTCATCAAAAAACTCTTGATAAGATTTTATAAATCTCTTGAGAGGGAGGAGAATTGTATCTCTTGAATCTGCTGTCAGAAAACACCTTTTGAACACTGAGCCTAGAAAAGTGAGGTTCTGCATGGTAAACAATGTGCAGATTATGAAAGAGTGGAATTGACAAGCTGGTTAAAAAAGGATGATGCATTTCTAATTAGCCCGTAGTGCCTTTAGTTGGAAATTAATTAGATACTGTTATGTAAATGTCATGTTAATTAAGCAAGAATATTGAAGTGTTATAAATCTGCAAAAGGAATGGCTATTTTTGTGTATTATAAACTCTGATGTTTTGTAGTTACCATGAAAGAGCTGATAGTAGGATATTTGTTTGATTATTGAGCTTCTGGCAATTTTTAGCTGACTGACTCCTTGACAGTCCATTTTTCCTAATTGATGTGCTTTAACACGTGGTGTAACTGCAGCCGATGAAGGCTGTGGATCCAGGAACCAAAAATAACCAGTCATCATAGCTGTTTGAAGAAAACCTTTCTGGTTAGATTATTGATCTCTATTATTTTCAAGGAGAAATACTATTTTTCTGTATTTACTCAGCCTTAGATTTGGAGTGCCTAAGATGCTTGCCATCCTAAACACAGCTGCCTCCAAGACTATATTCTCTGCTTCCTCCTTGAGTCATAGTCTTCAACCAGTCTGTGGGATTGACTACTACATGGGTAGGCTCCAATTTTTTTTGACCAGTAACTCTATAGGAGGCTGACAGAAAATTTGAGAATTCTGTTACTTCAGCTTGAAATATGAGTGTTGGTAGTGAATGGATACCTTTATTCAGTCCTTCTGGATTTGCAGATTATAGTGCAGTTAGTATGCAGATTTGACCCCTGTCAGGCCCCTGTACAGGCCTGATATCAGTACTGTCTCTCCAAGAAAATCCACTATGCTTTTAGAAATGCTATAAAGATTTCTTGTTGGGAATACAGCTGAAGAATTTTATTATTTTTTTTTTAAGATTTTATTTATTTATTTGACAGAGAGAGCACAAGTAGGCAGAGGCAGAGGGAGAAGCAGGATCCCCGCTGAGCAAGGAGCCCGATGTGGGACTCGATCCCAGGACCCTGGGATCATGACCTGAGCTGAAGGCAGCTGCTTAACCAACTGAGCCACCCAGGTGTCCCTGAAGAATTTTATTTCATACCTCTCATGTGGAATTGCAAATGCAATCCATAGTGCTACATTATGTATGACACCTTTAATACAAGAATAGAAACATCCCTAGAAGACAAAATAGTGTATTCAGACTTCTGAAGCCACAAACTATCACAGACATTATTTACTTGCAAATTCCAGGCTCTAAATTGTTGAAACTTAGGAAAAAGTCCTTTGAATATAACATTAAATGCAAAATGATAATCTGTCATTAAACATCTGCGGTAGTGAAGAAGTTTGAAAAAAGATATTTAATATACTATAGCAAAAGAAAGCAAAAAGGACTCATAGTAATTGACTAAAAGTTAGTTTGGTTTGGTTAATCTTGATAGCATCTGGTTCAGAATCCCCAGAGAGCCTTTTGTTAAAGAAGGAACTTTTAACTGTGGTGTTTGTTTTTTTTTTTAATGTTCAAAAAGCCAAACTTACTTTTCCAAACTCAGCTGTCACTACCATACCACTACAGGGTAATGGTGTAAATAATTCTGTGCTTAGAAATGTATTTCTTTTCTGAACTATGATCACACTGAACATGTAAAACACATGCATATACACCTACATCATTCATTTATGGAACGTAGTTATGAAGAGGCTTCCTCACTCACCTTTCTCTTCAGTTATTAGCTCTGTCTACCCTGTTGTTTGCAAAGAAGAGGAAGAAGGTTCAAAATTAGGAGCAGGGCTTACAGTGACTTATTGGACCATTTGCTACCCTCAGGCATTAGAAAACTCAATAAAGAAAAGCCAACTCCATTCCTTGATGGGGCAGGTGCCCTGATTTTGACCCTTACTCTTAACTCTCAAAATATTTTGTTTGCTATAACCACATGGCATCCATGTTGTATTTTTATTGTTGTGGACAAAGACCTGAAAAGGTTCCCTTTGAGTGGTCCTTAATTTTCTGTATTCATTTTAACAGAGTTGATTTGGAATTATAGATGGTCCCTGACCCAACAATGGTTCAATTTAGGATTTTTAGACTTTACGATGGTGAGAAAGTCGTATGCATTGAGTCAAAACCATACTTGAACTTTGAATTTGGATCTTTTCTCGGGTGGGCTTTGAATTTAGGTCTTTCCTCAGGCTAACGGTTTATGGTATGAAACCCTCTCATGATGCTGGGCAGCTGCAGGGAGAACAGCTCCCAGTCAGCTACCTTCACAGTGGTAAACAGCCATACACTTAGAACTGTTCTGTACCCACACAACCATTCTGTTTTTCACCTTCAGTGTACTATTCAGTAAATAACATGAGATATTTAACACTTTAGTATAAAATAAGCTTTGTGTTAGATGATTTTGCTCAACTGTAGGTTAATAATGCAAGTGTTCTAAGCACACTTAAGATAAGCAAGGCTGACTAAATATTTAGTAGGTTAGGTGTAGTAAATGCATTTCCACCTTACGATTTACAACTTACGATGGCTTTATTGGGACATAACCCCATTGTAAGTTGAGGAAGATCTGTAATTGTGTAAAAGTAGTTTTAATCTCCTGTGACGAGTATTTTTATTTGAGAGTATAGAAATTTTGTATGACAGCACAATTAGTGTAGAATGTATGTGTAGTGCTCATATGCATCCATTCTGGATTTTAAATAGTTTCTTTCGTAGGTTATAGTCTTCCAGACCAAACTGAATTCCAAGCTTTCTGTTTATAATATTGTCCAATTATCAAAGGTAGGGTATATTATCACTGCTAGTCACTCATGCTGTCAATTTGTTTTGGTTCAACTGTGGTTCTATTTGTACTTTACTGTAATGTAGTGAATACATTGGAATAGGTTGTTAGTTTAACAAGCTCTCTGGAGAACACTTTCATGATGATGCATGTTGAGATGTGCTAGGTAGCCTTAAAGTTTTTTGGGTATTTGCCAAAACCTACAGAAATTCATTCATTAGGAATTTTAAAAAGGATCAACTCTGAAGCTACAGATTGAGGTAAAGATTATATTTATAAATATGGGAGTGTTAATTCATAAGTCCCAGCTAAATTTCTTTAGGGGTTTTGATTTGACCAATTTCTCCCTTCTCTCCTAATTTTGCTGGTAGAATTATTTTATGTCCTTTTAAAAAAGTATTCTGATAGTTATGCGGTTACCGAATCTTGTGCTCCGTGCAGCTCATGATGTTGTGGGTACTCGTGATCTTGGCCAGACACTGAGCTGGGAGTTAAAGAAAATGTTATCAGAGATTGGAACTGACTGGGCTGTTAATATTTACATTGTGTTCAGCTGATTTTAAAATGTGTGCTAAAATCGCTTCTTTGCCCACCCCCACCTATTGCATCAAAATTTCCAGAGTCTGGGTCTGGGAATCTCTACTTTGAAAATGCTCCTTTGAACTTTCTAGATTCTGGAAATGTTTTACTATTTTTATCTGATGTTTGTTAATGCATATATACATTAAAACCCTTCAGTGTATTTATTTCAGATTTGTGCACTTCATTCTAGTATTTCATTCTTTCTATAATACCTCTTTAACTTTTTTTTTTTTTAACCACATAAACTACTCCCAGTGCAGGGATTGAACTCATGACCCCGAGATCAAGAGTTACATGCTCTACCGCCTGAGCCAGCCAGGCGCCACTTATAATACCTCAATTAAAAAAAAGATTAAAAAAAAAAAAAAAAAAAGACACATTACTCTCCTGATTTCATCAAGCAGCTTGCAGTGCTTACTTAATGAACACTATTAATTATTACCCACTGTTCACATCATCATAACCCAAAAATAGATAACAAGGTGGGTCTTGGCTCTTGGAAGCATAAAATCTGGTGATAAAGTGATACATAATATAAAGCTTTATACTTTATGAAGTCTTTTTGTACAGGTGATCTCATGAACACTGTGGCTTATAGGCAGTTTACTATCCCTAGTTTTTTGTTAAATTTATCCCAGATTACTCAGCAAGTAGGGAGTAGTTGCACAGCTTTAAATTAAGTCTCCTATAACAGCCTATAATTCCCTAGAAATAAGAATGCTTCAATTAACAACAACAAAAAACAAAATCAAAAACCTTACATGGAGGCAAAAGCCAAAGTGTTTTTATGGAGCTGAAGAAGCCATTATCCAGAGAGTTCTTAATGGATATGGGATTTTTGTCAGATTTTCCTACAGCTCATTGTCACTCCATGTTGCCTATTTTCCATGTCACAGTTGTCCACTTGGACTCAGGAATTTCAGTATGTTAAGCTTTCTGTAGTGACTGTGATGTAGAAAAAATTTTCAACTGAAACACCTTGCTCTCTGTGGCCTTTCTAACTTTCCGTTTATTCTTGCCTCATTTTCAAATTCTTGAGAATTATTTCCAGGAGATGCTGGCCAATGATGAATATTGTTCTTCCTGATTACATTTAGCATTTATTATTTGTTTTATATTCTTTGGCATTTAGTCATTTCCCACCCAACTCTTTATTACTGTCATGTATTGTTTTTTATTCGTGTACACAAATTTTGTCTTCCTAAAAAGATTATAAGCTCCCTGAGCATGAGACTATCCCATGTGGTGGCACATATTATGACAGTAATAATACACTTGCTTGGTTTTTCCTTCCTTTTCCTTTTTCCCCTCTGTATCTTCTTAAACCCACCAAAGTTAGCTGCTGTTATAGCCTTGGTGTAGGATAAAGTGGACTAATGATGAACTTCTTAGGTGGGATCTCTAGGTCCCCAAACCCATGGATGTTGGTGGCATAAACTCTTAAGAATAAGGCTCAGAGCTCTTTCTTCTTCCTTTCTTTTTAATGGGTGACTTCTGTGATAAGGAGTCTTGTCATAGTTGGCATGCAAGTATGCCAAGAAACCGTGTTTCCCTTTGCTAGTCATCATCACCTGAGGATCCTTTTCAAAATACTGTCACATTTGGCTGTGTGTTTTATTCCTTTACGATCATAATCACTGGCCCTTTTAGGGCATGTCGAGAACCACTGGTATTCATGTTTATACAGTAACTTCCTATTTCAGAAAGTAGGGCATGGTCCCCAACATGGGAGCGTTGAAATATAGATCAGTATCAATTTAAGAATTTGTTGGTAGTCATGATTCTGCAGAGCGAAATTACCCTTACCCAGTGACTAACTGTATCTCTTGCATACTCTTGAATTATGCTTATCTACCAGATATCTGGGCTCACAAAGATTCCATAAAAGGCCCCTCTTCCTATCAGATTCTTATACTTAAGCCAGATATTCTTCCTTGTTCAGTTATGCTCTCTTTATATATTAAAATGATCCTTAGTTTTTTGTGAAGCAGTGTTTTGTTCCACAGGGAGTTTCCCCTCTTTAAATAAGGCTAATTTTACAATATATTCAAAGGTGGGGTGGCCGCTGAGATCAAGGGAATGCTCCTGCTTATTGCTCTGTGGAAAAACTCATCTCCCCAAACTTCCTGGTAGTTTCTTCTCATGTGGATTGGAATTCTAATTAAAATTTTATCCTCAACTTCTGAACATTATGAAACTCCATTGTTTTTTTTTATGAAAAGCACGTTATGATATAGAAAGAATATGGACCTGTAGTCTAAAATAGCTGAACTGAAATAGGGTCTTTAGAGTTAACCTGCCACCATCACCACCACCACCCCCCCCGAGCCACCTCCATCTTTCCCACTGCCCCTCTTCATGCATATTTGCAGCTTGGTCCTTGCCTTGTTTTCAGTTTCTCTTTATCCAAGATAGCAACTTTGGGCATGTAGAAGATACGTCCTGACTGATGTGCCTGCCTTTCTGTTTCTAGGTGGGCCATGCACAGACACAGCTCATGTCTCGTTAATCACACCAACCAAAAGATCCTGTGGTACAGGTACGTACATCATTCTTCTCTGGATGCATTCTTATCTGGATTCTTCATAGAAATTAGCTACTGGTTGTAACATGGTTTTTTTGCCAGGATACTCTCTAATTTCTTTCATCAGTTGTCAAGTAATGTACTATGTGCTAAGTATTGGGAATGAAGCGGAGTGAACAGGAGTCAGAGTTGTGCTCTTTGAGGTCAGGTCGAGTTAATGCTGGCAGCTAGAACCAAGAAGATGGATGTTAAAATTTACCTACTTCTTAAAATGTGAAGAATATTACTAAGACATGAAACATACAGAAAATACAGATAATTGCCTGGTTTCTGGCCCGTGTCTAACTTGTCTAAGTCCTGGACCTACTACAAAAACATTATTTAAATAATGGAGCTGGAGGGTGAAAGAAATTTTATAGTACAGATAATCAGTGCTTTAACTTGACAATTATAGTATCCTAATAGTTTTAGAAAATTATTTTCTCCCATTCATCCTAAAACCATAGGGTATGCTGAAATGATTCTTTTAGATGCGTGGAGTCCCAGAAACATCTTTGCGCATCTGTGACATTTTTATTAAACATGAAGTCATGAATCTTGTAGCTTTCTAAAGAGCAGTCATAATGCCCATTGCTCCCTTAGTCTGTAGCTTAATTTATTTTAAACAATATTTGCCTTTTC
Source organism: Nasua narica (assembly GCA_028533885.1). Classification (NCBI taxonomy): domain Eukaryota; kingdom Metazoa; phylum Chordata; class Mammalia; order Carnivora; family Procyonidae; genus Nasua; species Nasua narica. The sequence goes on from CM052802.1 coordinate 97,140,123, forward strand.
TAGTAATGCTGTCTGCTATTTAAAATATCTTAAAGATTTTATTTGGAAGAGTCAAGTAATTATATTGTCTTTTTCAAAGGTCACAGTTAAGAGTCTTTTCCATAACTTAAAAAGTCCTTTTAACTCCCAAGCAGAAATAACACAAACTATTTCTGTATACAAAGTTAAAACTGAAGCTTCAGTCCTTATGAGCATTTAAGCTCATAGTTTTGATGTTAAATCTGAAACAGGCCTGTCCTTGCACGGTTGGTTTCAGGGTAACGTGCAGGCATTGAACTGTAAGGAATTTAATTTTACTCTTCTCTACCAATTTTGAGGCAGAGGGGTATGTGAGATTGTCCTGGCATGCTCTCATCCCTCCTGTACCCAGTATCTGAGCTCTCCTGGGTAGTTTTGGTTGAGATAGAAGCAAGCCGTACCCTTGGGTAAGGGTGTCTTGACTTACCAGTGGGAAGTTAGAGAGCCAGCTTCCTATATCCACTCCAGCCAGTAGCTTGACCACTCAGAGCCCTTTGATTTCAGGCCCAACACTTAACATGCACAGAACACTTTAGTCTTTCTTCATTCCTTTCTTCCAGTCTTGGTTTTCAGAAGGGCAGAATGTACCATTGGCACTACTAACATGTTGAGTAGTCAAGGAATGGGCCTTGAGTACATTGGGTCATCCTGAGAGATTTAGAAAGGAGACTCATGTGCTCAGTGTAGACACTGATATTAGAAGGAACCCTTCCTGAATATTGTACTTTTGTCCTTCATTTTCAAGGCAGATCTCTTTCCTCTTTTCTGCTCCCATATAACTTTATCTAAAAATAACAATGGCATTTACTGCATGCTTAATACATTACCAGGCACCATTCAGTATGTTTTATATACATGCTCCCTTAATCTTCAGGACAGTTCTGCAAGATAGTTATTCCTCTTTTATAGATGAAAAAAATGGGCACTCAGAAAGTTAGGTATATTTCTTGGGGTTAATATTGCTAGTAAGTAATAGAGTCAGGACTTGAACACAGATCTTTTATTCTTTTATTAAGTTTTTAAATTTAATTTCTAGTATAGGTAACATACAATGTTATATTTGTTTCAGGTGTACAATATAGCAATTCAACATTTCTCTGCATTACTCAGTGCTCATCCTGCTAAGTGTCGTCTTAATCCTCATCACCTGTTTCACCCATACCACCACCCACTACCCTTCTGGTCACCATCACTTTGCTGGACACAGATCTCTCATATGCTAAAGCCTGTGTTGTTTTCCACCACATAATGTTACTGCTTATCACGTTTTACTGTAATTACTTATACTCCTGGCCAGACAGTGGAAAAACATATCATTGGTGAAATATGGAGAAAGAGAAACGGGATTTTGAAACACGGTATATTGTGAAGTAGTTCTAAAAATGTGTGTTCTAGATACAGATCTGATGTCAGATCCTAGCCTAGCCACTTACAAAATGTAATTTTGAGTAAATAAGTTAACATCTCAAAATGTGTTCTTCATCCGAAAAGTGGGATGATGAGTCTTTCTCATAGGTTTGATACGAGAAATAATATACATAGAGCTCACATAATAGATCTTCAATAGTGAGAGCTGCTATCATACTATAATCACTGAAGATTATATGTGGTGTTGATGGTGTTGGTATCACATTAATATGTATTTTAGGCAGAAAGAAGAGTAGATTAGAAGTTAACAGAATGGATTGCCATATCTAGTTTCATTAAGTGATACCGTTGATCACATTTTTTGTTGCGTGTCAGTACCATATCAGGAACTGAGGGAGGGAGGCATTGAGTTCTCAGTCACACGTTCCCAGGCCTCCTTTTAGGTGAATATAATACCTCTTAACTAAAAAGAGATTGAGACTTTCTGGCTTGGAAGGAAATTAATGCAATTTGCAGGTCATTCCCAAAAAGCTTGAAGGAAAGTTGAGATTTCCTAGTGTGGCACTTCTTTTCGAGAAGCCTGCCTGTCCCCTCAGGCTTCTTAAACTAGCCAGATGGCTTCTGCCTTATGCAATGGCCCTGACTTTAGAGGACAGAGCTTCCTGATTTTCAGAGGTAAATTAAGTGATTTGCTTTGATAATCACAGGTTGTCTGTCTTTGTTTCCAGCTTTCTGTCATGGAATGAGAAGGTTGCCCATTGTGGGGATTCTGGGCATTTTTCTTGGGAATCACCACCAGTTAGTTATTGTTGTGTTACTGGAGTGTCTTGTATTCTTTTCTTTATGTCTGGTCTTCAAGAGTAGGACTCAGTGCCTCTAACACATGTTCTGTGGTGCTTCTGCCATAGTGAGTATCACAATAGTAGTTCTCCTAAAGATCTCTCAGACACAGGCTTCAGGCATAGGTGACCAGTAAATAATTACCTTACAACCACATGGTATTTCTTAGGAGCTGTAGAGTGAGACCCTCTGTATTAGACTATACCAACTCTTCCCAGCCAATCTGTCCATACAAGTTTAGACCTAGAGCAGCCTCTAGCATACTAATGACGTTATAGGGGCACCTGGGTGATGGTTCAGTGTTAAGTGTCAGGTTAAGTTAAGGTTAAGTCAGATTAAGTGTCTGACTCTTGATTTTGGCTCAGTTTATGATCTCAGGGTCTTGAGATCAAGTCCCACGTTGGGCTCCCTGCTGGGCATGGAGCCTGCTTAGGATTCTCTCTCTCTCTCTCTCTCTCTCTCTCTCTCTCTCTCTCCCCCACTCCTCTACTCCTCCTCTGCCCTCCATCTCTAAAGATAATAATAATATGATGATGTTATATTAGAAAAAGAATACTTAGGCTAGAATAAAGTGGTTCTTTAAATGAGTGATCTCGGGAGAAGGGCATACAATATACAGTTTCTGAGGTATGGGGAGAAAATAGTAAAAGCTCTTCTTCTCAGTCTTTTAAAATCTGTTTTCCAGACTCATTTCATAATTATATATTAGTCTATGCACATAGTTTAAAATCAGCAAGTACACCTAGAAATATATATATATATATATATATAATATTAAAGGTACATAGTTGACTATTTTAGAAATGCATGTACACTCAGAAAAGGTGACCACAAATAGGTCATTTTCTTTTTAGTACTTTGACAATTAGATATGAAGATTAGCATTAGACTCATTATTACATGGCTTTAATACATCAAGGCCTGAATGGTTGATTATGTCTGTTTTTCAAGTGACTACTTTTTGATTAGAGGGTATTATAATTTAGAGAGATGGACAGCTTTGATGGTCGGTAACCATCAAAATGAGAGTGGAAACTCTTTTTAAGAAATTGCTTTGTGAGAACTAGGAATCTAAGCAGATTGCAAAAAGGATCAGTAGTGGCAAATGAAAGATGAATTTATATTTGTGAGCTAGGTGAGAAAGGCTTTTCTTTACATGCTAGCTTTTTAGCCACATAGCACTAGTAACATTTAAACTCTTTGTAATTTTTAGATGGAAAAAAAAAAAAAGAACACACTGTGATCATTATGGTATTTAAGCAGAGAAAAAATGAAGTGAAGCTGTGTGTGGCTTTGTCGAGCTTCAGGGTATCTACAGTCAGCAGAGAGTTGAGAAGTGCTGCCAAGTCTCAGGTTGCTTTTGGTTAGAATCTGAGAGTTAAAGCATTTTCATACCTTCATTACTAGATTACTAGAGAGAGCTTACATTTCTTCCGAAAGCTCAGAATGTTTTCCACATGTTCCCTTGTTAATTCTCACAACATTTCTGCCAAGAATGAGTATATTGTAAAAGAAAGAGTTCACTTTCCTTGGCAACAGACTGTCAGAAGATTCCCTTTTGTCCTTCATCTTTTTTTATCAAGTTACTCCTTAAACCAAAATTTAATCCGAGTTATGGTCATCTCCATCCGAAGACTGTATTTCGGGGCGCCTGGGTGGCTCAGTTCGTTGAGCAACTGCCTTCGGCTCAGGTCATGATCCTGGAGTTCCGGGATCGAGTCCTACGTCGGGCTCCCAGCTCCACGGGGAGTCTGCTTCTTTCTCTAACCTTCTCTCCTCTCATGCTCTCTCTCACTTTCTCTGTCTCTCAAATAAATAAATAAAATCTTTAAAAAAAAAAACTGTATTTCGAAGATACTTGGATATTTAGAGGTGAATATCTATATGAGGTCATGTTTTTATGTTTAAAGTGCCTTATGGGATAAGAGGGAAGTTTGTTCCTTTTTCATAGGATTTCTTGTTTAAAGATCTGTAACTTTTTCTTCATAAGACTTTTTTACAGAGAGTTACAGCAAAAGAAAGAAGTTGTTTTGTGTTTCATTTATTGGAGTTTACTATTGATGAACCTTAAATTGTAAGTTGTAATCGACAGAACCATGTCTTGTCTGAAATTTTTTTGGAGAAAAAATTCTCTTTCCACTAGGATCCTTGAACAATGGTGACTAACTCAAGGGCCCTACTTCTTCCAAGTCGGGCTTTGGATTTTTTGCGCTAGACCCTACCTTGAATATATGAAGACTTTTTAGCATCTGGAAAAAAAGGAAATTGCTCTTTTCCTTGTTCACCACTCTTACCTGCCTTTATTTTGTTTTTTCATTTTAATGGTTCCTTTAAAAAAAAGATTTATTTATTTGAGAGAGAACACAAGCAGGGGAAGCAGTAGAGGAAGAGGGAGAAGCAGACTCCCTGCTGAGCAGGGAGTCTGACTCAGGGCTCCATCCCAAGACCTTGGGATCATGACTTGAGCTCAAGGGAGATGATCAACTGCTCAACCAACTGAACCATCCAGGCGCCCCTATAGTCCCTTTATTTCAGAAGTTAAAATAAGGAAAAAGACATAGGCAAGTTTACAGACTTGATACTGTCAGCAGCCTTTTGGTTTACCATATCTATATTCACTTTTACTCTTCTTCAGCAAGTATGTTGAATAAATAATTTCTCTGATGATGGTTTTTATATACTCTGTATATGTTAAAAATGATGGTTTTTATATGCTCTGTGTATGTTAAAAAAAGTGATTATAATTAGAATAGCAAGTAAAATAACCATTTGTGGGGCCATAAGGGAGCTGTAGTATTGCCTTCAATGAAAGCAGATGGGACTAGAAACTGTCCCATTAAACATCAAGGCAGGTTTTTCTAGAAAGTGTCATCAGTTCCACTCTATTATAAGAAGCATGTTAATTCCTTTTAACTGTAAATCCCTTGTGTGCTTTTAAAATTTTTCTTTTTAATTTTTTTTCCCTTTCTCTTCCTTTTCCTTTTCCCTTTCCCTTTCCTTTCCTTTCCTTTTTCTTTCAAAAGCTCATATTAATCCTTTGGAGTTACCTTTTTCATTTAGTGTGATGAACAGTGACATGAACTAGATATATTTGTGTTTCTCCCCGACCCGCCAAATGTTTTCTTGACTCACTTCTCTCAGACAAGCTGCTTGTGATATTGCCTGTTCTTACAAAGACAAGGGAAGAAACCCTCTTTTCACCTGGGAGTTAGAAGATTGATGTGCTGAGCACTTTCCACATCCGTGTTCAGAAGCCAATTAAAGGGAGATGTTTCATTGTTGTTATATTACCAAAAGGTTTATATAAGATCTTTTAATATATTTTTTTAAGATCTTATTTATTTACTTGACAGAGGGAGAGAGATCACAAGCAGGCAGAGGGGGAAGCGGGCTCCCAGCTGAGCAGAGAGCCCGATGTGGGGCTTGATCCCAGTACCCTGAGATTATGACCTGAGCCGAAGGCAGAGGCTTTAACCCATTGAGCCACCCAGGCACCCCTATAAGATCTTTTAAATTGATTCAGAAGCGAAAGGGTGGTAGTGTTAAATCAGAGGTGGCCCTATACATCTGAGAAATACCTACAGTTGTGTGTTTTATCTCCTGGTAGAGTCAGTGTTCATGGAAACATCTCAACTGGCTCTATGGGTTAATATTGCATACTGTTAGATGACCCTTCTGTAAGGGATGCTTTGGACCTTTAAGGAGACGTGACTTCGGGTATGAGTTCAAGTGTAATTCACTTCTCTGTTTCATTCTTTCTCCTTGGTCCTTCAGGTATAGCTTTTCCCTCAGGTCTGCAGTATCAGCATTTGAGACAGAAAATTAGAAATTTGACCTACTTATGTAATATGCAAGTTCCCATCAGGAGACTATTAGGGAAGATATAAACCTTTCATTTTTTATTAGCATTTAATGTAACCATTGAAGAAAGATCAAAACAGTAAATCTGTCATGGTGAAGAAAAAAGGATTAAAAAAATGTTTTACCTTATGCACTCATCATCTTGGGTCCTAAAACAGTTCATTTGATTCCTGGGGCAGGGGACAAAATGGATACCAAATATTTGGCAAGATTGCAAACATTTCTCTAATCTAAAAGGTCTACCTTCCTGTGTTTTACTGTGGAAAACAAGCCACAGGTTACCATGGTGTGCCTTTAATAGCTGTTTACTGATACTGTGTGGTTTTTGCAAGTAGGTGGATAACTGGAGAAAGGAAATAACCTGCTAATGTTGGCTTTTATTTTCTGTAAAGACATTCATCTGCCTGACTTGTTGCTTATATTAAAGAATAGAATGAGGTAGTGAGGCACTGGATGAATAGATGCTTTGATATGATTTGATAGTCAATATGGAGATGATAGATGATTTTTAAAGCACTTCATACAAAGTGTAGATTTCAGAAAGGGTTGGGAAGAGCTTACCCTCTAAATGAGAGTTTGGTCCCATTGCTACCAATCGATGCGGTTGCATTATAGGCCAGCTAGACATGTAATGTGCAAGTTTGCTGGACTTGAAGCCAGAGGCTTGTTTTAGGGGACTTGTTTGGGTCTTGTTCATAAGAAGCAGTATCTCCTCCTCTGAAAAAAGGCTGATCTAAGTGACTATTGAGCCAGGGTGCCAGTCTTGTCAGGAGGCATTTTTGCACTTGATGGATACAAATACACTCCAGTATTAAAAGGAAAAGGAAGTGTGATGAGGCTTGCTGCTGTTTCGGTTGTGTATATATGAGAAGCCTAGGCTTTGGTGCTGAGCTGCTCGTGGTGCACATGATTTGTGCAGATTCAGTTTGCTTACATCCTTGAATGAAGTTACAGCTGGTGTGTGGTGGGGGGGTGGGTTGTGGGTTGTTTTTGTTTTTTAAAGATTTTATTTATTTATTTGACAGAGAGGAGAGCGATCACAAGTAGGCAGAGAGGCAGGCAGAAGGAGAGGAGAAAGCAGGCTTCCTGATGAGCAGAGAGCCCGATGCGGGGCTCGATCCCAGGACCCTGAGATCATGACCTGAGCTGAAGGCAGAGGCTTTAACCCACTGAGCCACCCAGGCGCCCCAGGGTTGTGGGTTTTGTTGTTGTTTTGTTTTGTTGCATTTATGGTCTTTTATTTTATCATAGCTTGCACACTTACCAAGGAGAAAAACCTTGAACTTCTATTAATTAGCTGTTCTATTGCTCTACTGGGGCAAAATGCCTGAACCAACACTATTTGAAAAGGACATTGAGGGAATTTAATTACCCCTCTCCGCCTCTGAAATTTTTGGATTTTGGGGGAGGGGTGTATCTGGGGGTGTTTCAGGTGCTGCTCCATAGCACATATGTGCCTGTTAGAGGGCAGCATGTTAGAAACCTAGCTTTCCTGAAGCAGTCTTACCAGAAGGAGCGTGATAGAGCAGCCACAGAGCTGCATTATAAATCATCTGAGCCTTGCAATGATACTGCCCATTAAGGAGACTTTTTTTGCCCTACTCAGTTCCTGGCTGTACTAATAGAACAGCGTATCAAGCAAGGCTGTAAATAAAAGTTATTACCTAATAGGTGGGTACCGAAGTGGAACGGACAGAACTGAGGCATGGAGGCCTTATTACTGCTCATCAGCAATTATAAACAGGATAAAGTGTCTGGGACTTGCGCCGATGCAGCGAGGCTAATAGAGGCTGGGAATGACACTAGCTGTGATAGGATGATGTATGCTGATGGGTTTTTACTGCATAGTGCTGCTTGCTTCCAAGACAAGTTGGGTTATCCGTTTTCCTGCTTGCTCATCTTTCTGAAGAGACAGTCCCATTGCCTCTTCTGCCACCAGGCGGGCCGGCATTTATTCCTCATACCTGTGTCTGCTTCTGAGGCACACCTCTTGTGAAGAGTCTTAAATATTTCATAATCATGGCCGATTAAAGCTGGAATCTTATTGTATTTCCTGCTGTCATGGATATAGATCACATCTTCAGAAGTGGTTGCTTATGTGTGATATAGGACGAGCCGAGACACTGTAGTCAGTCAGCCAGGCCAGTACTTTATTAAAAGACCACTGTGACAAACCATAAAGAAACTCCTAAACTCACGAAACAAACTAAGGGTGGCTGGGAGGTGGGGGGGTAGGGATAGGGTGGCTGGGTTATGGACATTGGGGAGGGTATTGCTATGGTAAATGCTGTGAAATATGTAAGCCTGATGATTCACAGACATGTACCCTGGGGCAAATATACATTATATGTTTAAAAAAGAAAAAAAGACCGCTGTGACAGAGTTCTGTAGTGAATTCTGTAGGAACGTGCTAAAGAATTGATAAGCATGTGTCTTGCCCCCAGCAGCTTATGCCATAAAGAGACATAAAAAGTCCAGAAACATAAATATAACTAATTCCAGCTTTAGAGAGCAAGAAATGTAGCTAATGTTTATTTTTTAAAGTGAAGACAGGGAGGATAAATTATTCTAATTATTACAAACAAATATAATCCTAATGTGGTATCTCTCTCTCTCTTTTTTAAAAGAATTATCTTCCTGGGGCGCCTGCATGGCTCAGTGGGTTAAAGCCTCTGCCTTCGGCTCAGGTCATGATCCCAGGGTCCTGGGATCGAGCCCCGCACTGCATTGGGCTCTCTGCTCAGCAGGGAGCCTGCTCCCCCCTCTCTCTCTGCCTGCCCCTCTGCCTACTTGTGATCTCTCTCTGTGTCAAATAAATAAATAAACAAATAAATAAATAAAATCTTTTAAAAAAAAAGAATTATCTTCCTGATGAAATGCTTAAAATTTAGTTCCTTAGAGTCAGTAGGAATGATAAGGGGACCCTGGAATATGGCAGCAAAGTCTAGCAGTAGGACTCTGCTTTCTAGTGAATGGAAAACTACAAATATGACCTAGCAATGTTTTTGTGTAGCAGATAAGCACCTAATACTTGGCAAAATTGAGATACAGCTCTGTTCAACTTTCATCACTCAGCTTCACTAAATCACAGTAATTAGACCTTTGAGATAGGAGAAATCTATAGCATAGTCACAGAGGAATGCTTTGAAAAGGGCTTACCAGTTTGATCCAGGAGTTTATGAGCATTCTGGTAGTTGAGTTGTCTGTCATTTGTGCCTTAAAATGAATACACCTTTTTTTGTCCATTACCTTCAAACTAACTTATCAGGAGACTTCCTGCTTTTGGAAAAATTGTGGTATTTCTATGAAGTTTTTTGATGCCTTAAGTTATGCCTAGGTGTGCCTTATTTTAAAGTAGCTTGATATATGATAAGCTCCATATTACAAACCAGAAAAACTAATTAATGTTATAAGAGAGTCCTTCACTCTGTAAAATGTTTTGTCATTGTGCTAATATGGATAGGTTTTTCCTTTTGTAATTAGTAATAATTTGACTTACCAATTCCTGCTTATCCCTTTTTTTCAGAGAGTGTTTTGTGGGTAGTGGCCAGTGGAATGGAGGAAGAGAGATAAATTGGAGAAAATAATAGGATTTAATAGTTGATTAGAGTTCGTTGAAGAAAGAATGTGAAGTTGAAAAACTGGGGAACTGAGGGAAGAAAGATATGGCTGATGGCATGGAAAGAGTGAGAAGAAAAACTGGTTGAAACTATTTTTGGTTTCTAATGAGCTAAATTTTAGGTAATTATAGATAGTCCTATTGAAAATTATAAATATAGGTCCAGTTTGGAAGTCATTAATCTAGAAGCAATGATTCAGGGCGTGAGAGTGGATAAGGGAATGAACACAGAAGAACAAGGGGCTGCTAAGGACTGTAGTTGGGGGTGTGGGAGAGAGGAAAAGAATCCAGTGAGTTAAGAAACTTAAAGGAGAAAGCTGCATACAGGGTCATGAAAGAGTTAAGGGAATAGGAGCCGGGAGGTATGAGGACTGAGGAAATTGTTGCCTCTGGCTATCAGAATATCATCAGGAAACCTCAAAGAAGTAGTGGGCCATGATGGACATTGGGGAGGGTATGTGCTATGGTGAGTGCTGTGAATTCTGTAAGACTGATGATTCACAGACCCCTACCCCTGAAACAAATAATATATTACATGTTAATTAAAAAAAAAAAAGATAGGGAAATATTTTGCCCTTGTTAAAATACAAAGGAAAGGATGATCCAGCTATCACACCACTGGATATTTACTCAAAGAATGCAAAAACACTAATTAAAAGGTAGACATCAATCCCTATGTTTATTGCAGCATTATTTAAATAGCCAAATTATGGAAGCAACCAGTTTGTCCCATTGATTGATGAATGGATAAAGAAGATGTGGTGTTTGTGTGTATGCATGTACACACACACACACACACACACACACTGAAATATTATTCAGCCATAAAAAAGAATGAAATCTTGCCATTTGCAATGACATGGATGGAGCTAGAGTAAAGTACATCAGTCTGCTAAGTAAAATACATCAGTCTGAGAGAATCACATACCATATGATTTCACTTGTATGTGGAGTTTAAGAAACAAAATGACCAAGCAAAGGGGGAAAATGAGAGAAAGTGAGAGAGCGAGAGACAAAACACAAATCAAGAAACAGAGTCTTAACTCTAGAGAACAAACTGATGGTTACCAGAGGGGAGGGTGGTAGTGAGGGGGATTAAGGAGTGTACTTGTTGTGAACCCAGGGTGATGTTTGAAACTGTTAAATCACTATATTGTACACCCGAAACTAAGATAACACTGTGTGTTAACTAACTAGAATTAAATAAAAACTTAAAAAAAAAAGATACGAATGAAAGGTACATGGAAAGAGAAAAAAAATAGAAAATATTATAAGAGAAATAGAAGAGATACACAGGCAAGATTACTTAGAGGCAGAAACCCAGGAGCATTAGTTGCCTCCAAGAGTATAAGGAAAGAGATGCAGATAGAGATAAAGAGATTTTATTTTTTAATGTATAGATAGCTTGGATATACTCTCATCCCTAGGTTTCCTAAGAACTACAACTTTCTATTTGAAGCTACCCTTTCCTTTTGTCTTCCACTGATGCCTAAATCATAAATCATAGTCCTGACTTAGTTTCAGATAACTTGTAGTTTGAGAGGACGAAACATTTTTTCTTCTGACCCCTCCCCAGACCCAACTGAGATAAAAGCACAAAAATTACATGGAGACTGAATTATTTATATATATATATATATATATATATATATATATATATAATTACATATTATATAATAAATATAATTATGTGTTTAACATAATACTATATATAAATATATAATATAGCAATATTATAAACATAATTGTGTGTTTAACATAATCAACAGAAGTTTTCTAAAAATGTTTTTCAACAAAAGATTTTAAATTTCTAGACACTATAGTGGGAATGGGTTGAGGCTGAAACTTGGTGACTGCCGTGGTGGCATCCACTTTGTGCAAAGAAAGTCAGAAGCAGGGAAAAAATGGGAGTCCACTGAAGGTGTATTTGTAGAATGAGGAAGGAAGAATAGAGATTGGTGGCTGAGAATGGTGGGCTCCAATGGCAGACTATTTGGGTTCCCCTTCCAGTTTCCCAGCCACGTAAGAGGAAAAACTGTTGGACCGCTCTTTGGGCCTGGATTTCCTCCTCTATAAAATGACAGATCTAACTGTAGAGTTGTTCTGAGGGAAATGAGATCCTGCATTTAAAGCACTTGACAATAGTGCCTCATAAATGTTCAGTAGGTAGTAGAGATGTGAACAGCAGGTACCTGATGATGAAGGAGTGTAGAGGAAAGTGAGAAAGAACTCCCAGCTCCAGTAGTCTGGTTGGAAAAAGACTGGGAATCAGAATCTGTGGTGATGAGGCCCCTGAGGCCAAGCAGATTGTAGAGTGGAGGTCAGGGAAGTCAAGGCAAATGGGAAGAGCTGTGAGCAGCCCCTGTTTGACACATGAGGGTTGTGAATGACAGGAAGCCCAGAACTGTTAAGAAAACTGGACATCATGGGTGCCCGAGTGGCTCAGTTGGTTGAGTGACGGCCTTCGGCTCGGGTCATGATCCCGGAGTTCCGGGATCGAGTCCCACATCGGGCTCCCTGCTCCGTGGGGAGTCTGCTTCTCCCTCTGACCTTCTCCCTCTCATGCTCTCTCTCATTGTCTCTATCTCAAATAAATAAAATTAAAAAAAAACAAAAAACAAAAAAAAACTGGACATCAGAACTGGGAATATCAAACTTCTTTTTTGTTCTGTTTCGGGGCCTAGTTTTAAAAGTAAAAGTTTTACTTTTTTGTGTATTGGTAGAGATTTCACAAGCTTGACTTCTTAAAAAACAAAGCAAAACCAAAATACAACAAACCTTATATCCTGAACTTTTCTCTAAGCTTTTAATTATAATTGAGAACTACTCTTCTTTCTGGGCCAAATTGCAGTTTAGGAACCACTGAAGGTTGATAGTTTTCTTGTGGTTAAAATCTTGCTAAAAAGGCTGGCTGTTACGTTCAGACCAACAACATGAAAGAACTTTAACCAATAAATTCATTTCTTTATGATTAAAAATCAGACAGTTTAACCTTGGAAACATTTTTGTCACAGGGGCCTTCATATTGTGATTAGTTATCTGAACAACCAAGTGCCTTTGTGGGCTCAGTTAACCAGGCTCTCACTACGTACGAATAATCATTTTTAGTGCATACATACAGTCTGCTGCAAAAGCTTATTTGGCCTCATGCTCCCTGCCGTTCTGAATTCTGTTTCATTACCAGTATCCACCCACAGAGTTTCGGAAAGCCATTCCCAAATAGCAGAACCACAACTCGGAATTTCAAATAAACCACATCTCTATTAGCCCAGTGGACAGGGGAATTAGTTACATGCTATGCGTTGCCTGCATCCATCCACCCCATCGAAACTTATTAAAAATGTATACATATATAAGCAAGAAAATGGGGCATTTAATTCAGACTGTGTTAATTTTTCTGTTACTTTAGCAAGGAATAAAGAAAGAGAATACAGCAGATAGCCTTTTAAGATTTTTACCTTGAATGTGGGCCAGTATTTACTTGAAAAAAATATATTGGGCACTGCTTTTTGGTAAGAGAATGTTGAACAACTCTTTTCTGGAGATGGTGTTATTATTACAGCTTGAAATATATGTCCAAATATGCAGGGTGGCTTTTAAAAGAAAGCTGGGCTGGGGAGGGAATTTGAGTAGTGATTTGAATGGGAGGTATTAGCTGCAGCACAGTGTTTCCCAGCTTGGCATTAACTCATAGTTCCTGTAACTGACAAGGATTCAGATCTCCTTTTCTTTGGCCTCCTGTTGATAAATCCATTTCTTGAAGATTAAAATCACATCTTGAGGTCTTGGTCATCATCCTTCCTGGAACAGCAGTTGCAGTAATTGATGCAATTAAAAATGGGTCCTTACTGGGATTGGAAGAAGTATAGCCTAAGAGAGTGACATGTAAAAAAGTCTGTGACTAATCATTAAAGTGTACTTACAGATAAGTGTTGACTTCACTACAAACCTGGAGAAGCATGAGCGTTGACCTTACTGTTGATTACTTGCTACAACCATCTTGTCATGTACTTTCCCATCAGACCTAAGTAATGTCAACATTTCTGGGAAAGAATTCAGCAAGCACTCTAGCCAGTCATCTGCAAGTATGGCTACCCTGGAGTATAATTTTTTAAACATAATTTAGATTTACAGAAAAGTTGCAAAAAAATTACATCAAATTCTCATTTTACCCCACCCACTCCCAGTTCAATGGCTTTTTCTACCTCTCCCCCCTCCCCATTGACCTTGTGTGTATGTGTGTGTGCTGTTGAATCCAGATCCCTATTTCAGTAAGTTGCCTTTGTTATACTAAAAATCTCAGTGTGTAATTCTTAAAATCAAGCCACAGTACAGTCTGCAAAGTTGTGAAGTAAACACTGATATTATAATATATAGGTAACTTCCTGGTATGGTTATTCATAGCATGAATGTTATCATAAATACTAATTCTTTTAATGAAGGGTGCTGATGAGCAAAGCCATTGAATTGAGGTTAAAATGTTAGGCAGTTGCTCCTCTCATGTCTCAAATATGGGCTAAGGACAATTTTTATAATAACTTTATTTAGAATTCTCTACCTCTAATTTTCCAGGTTGTTTTTACAAATGGGATTATTTCTCTTTCCTTCACAAGCCATTTTCTTAAAGGCACCTCTCTTCAACTCTCTGTATACTTGGCAGTACCTGCAACAGCCCTGATACAGGCCTGAGTAATGAATACCTAATGTATTCATTCAGGAAAATCAATAAATAGATAGGTAGACAGACAGACAAAGCTTTCTCGGGCAAGCTTTATCATCATATGTTAAGTTCTAACTTTAGGTCCATTTAGCCTTGCTTGAGGAAGACTAACAATGGGGCACAGAAGTATTTATTCATAAGCTGGAAAATTTACCCTGGGAATTATGAGTCAAAAGACTAGATCTTGAGTGGAAGAAATGAAGTGATAGGTAGAGGCAGGAGCTGAATTAAGCTGATGCTAAATTAGAAGAAAAAAAAAACAGTTTAAAAACAAATCAGCTATTTAATTTTAGCATCTACTTAGTTATGCATTCAACAGATTTTTTTTTAAATAGCAAAATATAAATGTTCAGACATTTTTTTCCTTACATTAAACCTGGACCACAGCCCACAAGATGACAGTCTCTCATTGCAAGATTACCATCATTAAGGACTTATTCCCTGTAACAGAGATATTCTTTATTGTTGTTGAGCACCAGTGGAGTACTAAACACAGCCCCTGCCCCTGCCCCTGGAGGCTTGCAGTATTAGCCAGACAGGCAAAACAGTTGGATGTTAAGAACACTCACAGGGAGAGTAGTTAAGCTTCATAGAAATGAGATGATGGACATAGGAATATTTGACTTTTCGTATTTGTGTTTTTAACAAAAAGCCAAAAAATTGAATTAGTGTCTCACTGTTCTTTACCCATTTTCCCATCTTACCCCCATCCTCAGTATTTTCCCATAAAGAACAGCTGTTTTCAGTCTTCCTTGCAAGAGGCTCATGACCAGATCAGGTTTAACCCTTAGGGAAGTTCTTCATGCTTTGGAGACCAAGTTTGGGGTTGGGGGTTGTCCCATTATTATTTGAAGACTTTTGGACTGTTCCTTCCTTCAGATACAATCAGTGGTAGAAAGAAATGGCTATGGTCGCATGTACTGTTGAGTTGCTCAGGACAGTTGTATATGGTTGAACCTTAAAAAATACAGGGGTTGGGGCACTACCCTGCCCCCTGTTGAAAACCTAGATGTAACTTTTGAATTCCCCAAAACTTTACTAATAGCCTACTGTTGACCAAAAGAAGCCTTAATGATAACATAAACGTTTGATAACATATTTTGTATGTTGCATGTATTATGTACTATAATAATAAAGCAAGCCAGAGGAAAAAATTTTTTGAGAAAATCATAAGGCAGCAAAAGTACATTAACAGTACCGTGTATCCAAAAAAAACCCCCAAAAACCTGTGTGTAAGTGGACCCTCTTTGAAGCAGTTTAAACTTGTGTTAAGGATCAACTGTAGTTTTATAAGGTATAATTTGAAAACCTCCAGGCTTCATGTAACTACAGAGTAGGTAGAAGACTTAATCTGTATTTTTAGGCAGTTTAATTTCTAAATGAGTGTTCTAAGAAACTGAATGAAAACAGTATGCCTATCTTACACATAATTATAGAAAAATATAGAGAATTCATGGATTCTCTCAAATTTCCCTCTCTTTGGATAAATGAAAATAGACTGTGGCTGATCTTAGTTTTTTTTGGAAATACTGGAAAAGATAGAACAGAAGTTCAAGACCAGTCTTAGCACTCTGAGAGTCTTAAAATCCTCATGGTCATGGACTGAAGTTTGTGGTCAAGGAACAGAACTTAGGAGACTTGGGGCATGTGACTTTTAAGAAGTGTATCTTTCTCTTGGATTTCTTAAGCTTGCTTTTCTCTCTTTCTCACCTTAATAGTGTTACCTTATTCTATACTGATGTTATAAAGGTAATATTAAAAAAATCAATGCATTGTAATGTTGTTAAACTCTCAAATACCCAAGCAGGTTATAAAAATGAAAGGTTATCTATTGAGGATAATTTGTCAGTTACAATGAGTAACTGAAATATCTGTGGGGAGAAGTAATATGGATTAGTTGGGTAGGCGGGAGGGGTCTTGCTGATGGAGAAACTAAAGCAAGGAAGTGGTACCAGGCCACGGCCAGCTACAAAGGAAGACTGCTGTGTTGCTGGTCTGGCAGGTTTTGTTGACCAAGCAGCACCTCTGTAGGATGGAGCTCCTGGCGATACCCTTTAAGTAAATAGTGCAGTAGGAAAGGCATTTAACCAACAAGGATGGGGCAGCTGTTTCTCATATGAACGAGTGGTTTATGGGCTATCCACCCTCATCTACCTTTTTAAAGAGACTTGGTATATGACCTGTAGGGAGCATCAAGGTAGTTGAGAAAAGAAAGCTTCAACTTCTGTCTGTGTGATTCATAAAAAGGTGAGAAAGTATGTTTACCATTTCTGACCAGTAAGTAAAATTTCAAATAAAAATAACTGGCTTTCTTTTTGCTAGGAGGGGGAAAATACTTTTTTTACATCATCCTATAATAGCAAAGAAACTTTTTTTTGGACAGATTTCTAAAAATAACAGAGAAAATAAAAATGAAGCTGATTTTTATAAATTAAATACTATGAGTACGTTCCACAGAAATTCAGAGTTTGCAGGAATGGGAAGAAAATGGCAGGAGAGTAAGTATTATAAATCATATTCTAAGAGCAGAGGACAAGTAGGATTATCAAAAGAGATCTATCTAGAGAAATAGCACCATTTTATTTAGATAAGATTCTAAGTAGAACAGAAAGAGGCGCTTGTTTCTGTTCCCCTACCTTCCCTAGGATCTGCTTCCGTTCCTCCACCCCTCTTCCCCCACGGCAGCTGGGTCTTTGCGTACATAGAAGGTAGCAGAAATTAGTCTTAGCGGTTAGGTACTTCCATGGAAGCACACAAGCAGAGTGTTGAACTGTAGTAACCATTGGAGACAGGATAGCAAAGTGGTTAAGAGCAAGGACCACACACCCTGGGTTCACGAGAGGTTCACTCTTCTTACTAGCTTTGTGTGATCTTTGGCAGTTCACTTAACCCGTGCCTCAGTTTCCTCATCTTAAAAGATGAGTAATAATAGTACCCACCTCATACCCTTGTTAACAAAAGCCGAAAGAGTTATTATAGGTATAGTAGTCTGCCCGTGGCCTCCTTTCCACAGTTTCGGTTACTCGCAGTCAGCTGCAATCCAGAAGTAGATGATTCTACTTCTGACGTATCAGCGGAAAGTTAGTGGTAGCCTGAATCTACATCATAACGCCTACATCATTCATCTCACTTCATCTCATCATGTAGGCATTTTCCATGCCACATCATAAGGAAAGGGCGGTATAATTTTGAGAGAGAGAGGGAGACCACATTCACATAACTTCTCTTATAGTATATTATTCTAATGTTCTGTTATTATTGTTAATCTCTTAGCTGTGCCTAATTTATAAATTAAACTTTATCATAGGTATGTATATACAGGGAAAAACATCCTATATGTAGGGTTTGGTCCTATCTGGTTTCAGACATCCCCTGGGGGGGTCTTAGAATGTGTCCCCTGCAGATAAGAGGGAACTACTATAAAAGCATTTACAAGGTGCTGGTACAAAGTAAGTACTTGATGTTAGTACTTATTATTGCAGTTATTACTGAAGCTTAACTTAAGGAATCTCTTTTATCATGTCCACCTTCTTTGATGGTTGCCTTAAAAATGAACTTGGACAAAAAAGGTTACTGTATGATTCTATTTGTATGTCCATATATATGCCATTCTTGAAGTGACAAAATTACAGAAATGGACAGCAGATTAGTGTTTGCCAGGGGTTGCCAGGGAGCAAGGGGGGGAAAGGGGGAGGTAGCCCTGGCTATAAAAGGGCAACCTGAGGGGCCCTTGTGGTGATAGATATAGATTGACTATGTCCATATGCTGTATATAGCTTGGCTGTATCCATATCAGTGTCATGCTGGTGACACTGCACTAGAGTTTTACAAGATGTTACCAAAGGAGAAAACTGGGTGAAGGATACATGAGATTTATTTGCATTATTTTTTTTTAAGATTTTATTTATTTATTTGAGATAGAGACAGTGAGAGAGAGCATGAGAGGGGAGAAGGTCAGAGGGAGAAGCAGACTTCCCGTGGAGCTGGGAGCCTGATGTGGGACTCGATCCCAGGACTCCAGGATCATGACCTGAGCCGAAGGTAGTTGCTTAACCAATTGAGCCACCCAGGTGCCCTATTTGCATTATTTTTTATAACTACTTGTGAACCTATAATTAATTATCTCAAAAGAAAACAATTAATGATAAAAGGAAAATGGGCTTGAAGGATTGCTGATAGAGAAAAGTTGGCAGTTAAAGCCATGTATATGTCTGAGTAGAGACCAGTATTAAGGTTAATAAACATGATGGAAGGAAAAATTGGAACCAGTTGGGATTGAAGAGAGAGGAAAGATAAACAACAGTTTTATTTCCCTAAAAAACCATCACTGGTGTTCTTCAAGTACCTTTGCTCCTGAGACTGTGAGAGGGTCTACTGGTTGATACGAATTTTAGTAAAGAGAAGAAGGTAGACGAGAAGTTAAATGCGAAAGATATTGTGAAAAACAGGCTCCACAGAAAAGAATGTGGAGATGACAAAAGTAAGCAAAAAAAAAAAAAATCTGCCTATATATTTACACAATATAGTTAAGTTCAAGAGATAACTTTTTTGACCTCTCTTCTATTTCTTCTTAATCACCTGCCAACAGAATTTATCACTTCCACATTTTGTGTTCATAGCATTCTGTTCATATCTTGGTATGCCACTTACTCTGATGCAGGTTTATTTATATATGTATAGTTTTCCTTTTGGATTGTGGCCTTTTTGAGGGAAGAGACCACTACCACGTGCAGATCTCATTTGCCAGTTCAAACTGGGCACTTGAGAAATAATTAATGAAATACTACTGGCTGTTTCATGGTTCTGAACAGAGTGGTCATTAAAGGCCTAAATAAAGTAGATCAGATAACCCAAGAATATTACTGTACTTAATGAGATTGTGATTATTTTTGTAAATGAATTTTCCTGGGCTTTTGCTTTATAGTTTTTAATCTGGTGAAATTTTTCCTTATGTTTAAAATAAGGAAGAATTGTAAAGAGTTGAGTGATTTAGCAGTGAAGAGATGTCTTATAGCAATAATTAGCAACAGTATAGTCAGTCAGGAAAAGAAGGGCAATCAGAAAAAGGCCAGGAAGCTATTGGAAAAGAAATAATTGGAGGAATGACTTGTGACCTCAAAGGGAATGCCATCAGACTATACGAAATCATGGGCTGAAACACTTGGAGCTAGCTCATCTCCTAATGTTTGCCTAAACAGCCATTCCTTGCCCTGGCATAGATGAACTATATTCTGATGTCCAATATGTAGCAGGGGTGCAGTGGGAAAAGAGGAAGAGCATGCTTCCCCTCACTGCCAAAGTGCAGTAGGGACTGGGCTGATTGATTACACAGTACTTGCCCCTTTTTTACATGCCCTCACTTGTGCCAACCCTGCAGCCATGTGGATCTGTCAGGTTGCTTGCTGCAAGTTTTTAATTTCTGGTCCTGAATATGTAACAGAGGAGATACACAATTAAAAATCTCCTTTTTGTAAGTTAAATTATACCATTAAAAACAGATAAATAGATAAAGAATCTGGGATATGGTATATTTCACAGGAAAACTAACCAGGACTGTTCAAAAGTCTAGGTCATTTGAAGGCAGGAGCAAGCAGTGAAAGAAAACACACACTTTGAAGGACATACTGTCTTAAATTAAAAGGGACTTAGACATAAGATCCAAGTGTAACACATGAAACTTGATTGGACATGCCTTTGAGAACAATGGTGATAATTTGGATATGGACTGAATATTAGATGACATTGGGGAATTATTCTTGATTTTCTTAGGTGTGATATTTTGGTCATGGCAGGAAATGCCCTTCTATTAGATGTGTGTATTAAGTATTTTGATATGTGCAAATTATTTTCAGATGGTTTTAGGGGGAGCATAAATATGGAGGGGAGAGAGAAAACAATGTGAATGGATTATTAACAGTTGTTGAATCTGAATGGAATGTGCACAGGTGTTTATTATACTATTTGAATTTTTCTGTGCGTTTGAAGTCTTTCAAAATGAAAAGCTGTGTAAGAGTTGAATATTTTCCTCCTGAAGTTGGAAACAAGGAAGCATGTCCTTTTCAACACTTCTATTTAGCATTATGCTAGAAGGCCTAGCCAGCACAACAGGCAAGAAAAAGAAATAAAAGGCATATAGAGTAGAAAGAGAAGCTGAGGGAGAACTGCTTCCTTTGGGACTGTTGGCCTCTGGTACCATGGTTTTATTTGTTTTATGTAATGGAGAGCTGCTCTCCTCATGGCACGTTAGCTTTTCCTACTTGATCTGTTGATGATCCATCCATAATCACTTTTTTCTGGTACCGAGATGAGCCACCAAAATCAGCTTCCAGCCTCCTGTCCAGAGGGAATCAGAGGTGAAGATGGGCTTTGGGGAAGTGAGAAAACTGATTCTAGTCTTTAAAACATGCCTTTGGGACTTGTGGGTAATCCTCTCCCACATGGGTCCAGATTATCATGACTCCTGACTTTCTTGTGTTTTGCTGCTCTTTAAGCTGTCTTCTAACCAAAAAAGTCCCTACAGAAGCAGCTTTTGTATTGCTGTCATGACAACCAAAATCAGACCATTAGATGATACAATTAGCCCCAAGAAGGTTTCTGATGTCTTGTGTCTTTTGAGCAGATTGAGGACAGAAGACCCAAAAGTCCAGGTGCACTCCCACCATAGTCAGCTCTACCCATCGGCTACCTCAGGTTTCTCAGTCTTGTGTTCCCAGCAGGGAGGAAGAGTCAGAGGTCTGTTTTCCATCTTGAGTTTGTGATGGTGAGGGAGACCACCCTCAGGTATCTCTAATAGCAAAAGAGAGAGCCAGAGAAACTTAACAGGGGAGTGGGAGTGGAGCTGGATGGAGAATAGAGGGATTAATTCTTAAGAATAGTAATTCCTGGCAGTTTGAGAACAACTGACCTTTAAAATGGTTATGATATAAGACATAGCATCGCCTGTGTATTTCAAGCTAGATTCATCTCCATGTCATACATCAAGTATATGCGAAGGCATTCCCCACAAAATTTTAATCATCAGCCCCTTCCAAAGACTTGAACTTCTTTTTGTCCATATTTTTATGTCCATGTATTTTTAACAGATGTGTCATTCTAAAATTGTTTTAGGGCCATTAGGAAAGTAAGAAAGAAAGGGGAAATGCTAATTGAACAAAATGGGGAAACAGTGTTTAATGGGTAATGATGAGGTTTGTTTTTTTTTTTCTCCTCTTGAAGTTTTTCAGGAGAGGATGAATTTAATCCCTGCATACACTGAAAGCAAAGCATGAGGAGAAACAGAAAGTACCTATAAAACAGATTTTTTTGGTCTCTTTTATCAGTTTTTCCAGTGAGAGTGTGGTGTTTTTCATGGACAGAGGTTTTAGCAGCTTAGGCTCCTTTTAAATGGTCAAACGAAAGACAGCAGTGATGTGTGATGGTTCATTAATTATTGCTCTTACTGATGTTTGCACAGGCTGTTGGGATCATAAATGTCAATCTGTCAAGAGACTGTGATAGGTTCTAAAAAAACTGATTGAGTGCCTCAAAAGCTGTCATACAGCCTGAGATTAAACAGATTCATCTTTCTTTTTTACAAGTGAGGGAAGGTGTGGGTGAAGCGAATGAGGAAGGCTTCCGTCTCTTTGTTGCCACTTTGCTTCTCCCACTCCTATTCTGTATTGTGAGTGTTGGCTTGTACAGAAGGCTAAGAGCCTGCCTGAGATGTCAGAAGGCCACAGTCGTGGTTAGCGGCCCGGGGTGTGTGCGTGCACCAGCTGCACAGTGATGGGAGATTAAGAGAGATTGGGATTCAACTCTGACAGGCCTGCCGACACAATTTATTTGGAAATTTTCAGGAGAGAACATGAGTAATAAAGACAAGAACAGTGACAGTAAGGAACAAATGTGAATTTCTGTCAGAGACAAAACAGAATTTTAAAAGAAGTAGTTCTGTTTGTTGTCTCCAGTCAAGCTTTCCAGTTAAACTGTGTTCCTAAATTGAAAGTCTTACCACTGCTTTCTGCGATTGGCTAGGAAAGTACAATTAGAAGAATTTCTCTCCTCAGAAGATGTATGTTTTTAAAATCTCTGTACTTGTTTCTCTGTCACAAATTAAGCCGTGGTTACCTTCAAACCTAAGGAGCTGGTAGGTAAAGTACTTTGTGTTAAGATTTTCCTTTCTCATGTGATCACATTATGATTCTTGATCAAACATTCCTTTGACTTAGAAGATCTGATATGATATCTTTCTCGTTTTATTAAACATAGGCAGCAGAAAAGGGCAGCTGGTGAGTACTAAGAACTGTGAACCCAGCATGGGAGTGTGGCAGCTCTTGCGTGGGTATATGCACACTAGATTTATGCTCTCAAGAAAAAGCATACTGGAAAAAAATGTGCTTTGTTGGCCCTTTATGAAGGACCTTAATTAGAAGTCACTCTTAACTCCTGGGGTGGAAACAGTTTCTAGCTTGCCACTCCAGCTCCTCCTGCAGCTAATGAGCATGCTCCTTGCAAGGACGGGTTTCTTCTGACAGTTAAAGCTGCATGTAAGAGTTATTTCTGTTCACCTTTCTCTCGGTGTTTAACTCTTACTGCCCAAGTTCAGATTAAGTAAGTAGACTGTTGGGTCTTTTCCGTCATTCTTGAGGAAGTTGAAAATGCATCATGGCAAGAGGAATAATGTTTGCAGGCAAAAAGTGAATAATCAAAGTTTAATTTATTCAGTTATGGACAGT
>CM052802.1:97163762-97211795 GCA_028533885.1 Nasua narica
GGGGGGCGGGGCTGTTTGCATCTCCGGTGTCGGGGCAGGGAGTGCTCCCTGGTGACCTGCAGTGTCTTCACACAGGGCAGGGCTGGGGAAAGAGGTACACAGCCTCCACTGAAATACATCCAACAGTCTGCTACTTCTCACCAGGGCCACTTTAAATAGAAAATCAGAACTGCCTAGGAGAAGATTCATTCATCTAAGAAATATTTATTGAGTTGTAGGCAAATTATGAACAAAGCAGGTGAAACTTCTTGCCCTGCAGGATTTTATTTCCTCCGTGAGGGTAATGTTAAAAGGTACAGTGCTGTGGAAGAATAAAAGGCAGGAGTTGGGAGGAGGAGAAGTGCTAGGGGGAGGGAACTTGAATGGTCTAGCTAGGGTGGGCAGAGAAAAAGATGTTGAAAATGTGACTTTAAAAGACTTAAAAGAGGGGCACCTGGGTGGCTCAGTGGGTTAAAGCCTCTGCCTTAGGCTCAGGTCATGATCTCAGGGTCCTGGGATTAAGCCCCGCTTCGGGCTCTCTGCTCAGCAGCGATCCTGCTTCCCCCCACCCTCTCTGCCTACATGTGATCTCTCTCTCTCTCTCTGTCAAATAAATAAATAAAATATTTTTTAAAACTGTTTTAAAAATTAAAAAAAAAAAAGACTTAAAAGAGTTGAGTTCCATGTAGATCTGGGTAAAGAGTTCTAGATAAGTGGAACAGAAGGTGCAAAGGCCCTGAGGTAGGAGACAGTCTGAAGGCTAGTGTGGATGCAGTAAAGGGAAAGAGCAGCAGCAGAGGTAAGAGTGCAAAGAGGAGGGCAAATCATTCAGGGCCTTGTGAGTGCTGTAGTAAGTGTATTTGAACTATTACTCTGGAAAGGAGAGCTATGAAAGGGTTTTGAACAGGGAAGTGAAGTGATTCTAACTTGATTTTTAACAGGATCACTTGGCTCTGGAGAACAGACTGTAAGAACAAGGGGGTGGGCAGGGAGACCAGTTAAAAGGCTATTATACTAGGCTGAATGTGAGATGGTGATAGCTTGGACCAGAATGGTGGTGGAGGGGTGAAAAGTGGTGGGATCTGGATCTGTCTTGACGAAAATCATTTAGGAGACTCCCTTCCAGAGAGAGTTTAGCACAAACCCCTTTGGAACCTTGGCAAGAGGTACATCTCATGTATGCCATAGTGGCAGCAAGTCCAAGAATAGGGAGTCCCCTGGTGCTCTTCTTCTTCTCCCCCCCTCCCCCCTACCAAAGGCAGGAGTTATTTACAGTCTGCCTATGTCAGGAACTTTATTGCATTTTAGTTACTTTATTAAGGTTCTACAAAACACAAGTTGTCACACATTACACCTCCCTCTACCTGCCAGTTTGGCACCAGTGTTAGGGTTGTTGTGCAGAGCGCTGCTTCTGCAGCACTCCACAGTGGAGGCTACGGGATGACTTGCTTGTGAATAAGCAAGGATGCTCCTTCGCTCTGAATAAAGTTGAAATAATTTTCAACAGCAAAACCTGATTTCTTATGTGGTTTGTTACATTTAAGAGTAGAAACATGAGTATTTTTACTAGAAAAGATTTTGGATCACCCATCAAATACTGCATTAGGTACAGAATTGTGTTAAGCATGGCAATGAAAAGAAATATTAGACCTAATCCCTTTTCTGAAGAATTACAGTCTACTTGAGGACAAGCAGATCTCTAAGAAGCAATAAATAATCAGTGCAAGCAGTACGAGGCTAGGGCCCAAAGAAGGGGTACAAATACGAAGAGGATCCTAGTTCCAGCTTGAATCGTCTCCTCAAAGAAACAGCTGTTTTTAAAAACAACAACATAGTCCTGATTTTTGTTGAGTCAGCTCACTCTTCTCTCCTGGCTCAGGCCTTGCTTGTTAGAAGTCTGCCCTAAAGGTATATGCTTGTCACGGTCTGTGCGGCATAAACCAGGCCAGGCAGAACTGGCTGATGCTCACACAAGTCCAGTTCCTGGAAGAGGGCAGTAGAGTGGCTGGCAGTACATTAGTTAGCTGTGCTCGCCAGGCCAAGCACTAACCCTGACCCCCAAATGTGTTGTTTTGGTCAGATTCACAGTCTGAGAATGAGGCTTCGCCAGTGAAACGGGCACGACTACTGGAGAATACCGAACGACCTGAGGAAACCAGCCGATCTAAACAGAAGAGTCGACGTCGGTGCTTCCAGTGCCAAACCAAACTGGAGCTGGTGCAGCAGGAATTGGGATCGTGCCGCTGCGGTAAGCATCGTCCCCGGTGGCATGACTGGGATTGTGTCCTTGACACCCTGCTCTAGCTTTGGAAATTCTAAGAGGCTGAAGCCCTTCATTCTCCTGAGTGCCTCCTTGCAAGCCATGGGGTTGGAGCTTATGAGAGCAAGAGTAGGGGAGTCTTCCTTCTAAATGACCTTTATTTCCTCTCACGCCTACCAAAAAAAAAAGGGAAAAAACATTCCCACTTTTCTTACACTTACTTCTTTAGAGTTGCATTGTCAGTGCTTACTGCCTTCAACTTCTCCCTACTGTGTATTACTCTGATTCCTACTCATTGATGACTTACTTAGAAATTAACCAAACCAGTGAAGTTCTGAGATATGTACCATAAAATTCAGATATTAAATTAATTTCGAACGAGCATCTTACTATGTAGAATAAATGGAAACTCTTTCCCCCTATACATTTTAAATTACAGTTTGATTGGAAAATTATTTTCTTTGAACCATAATTCATTGTCGTTTAACCCCTTGAAATAGCTTTAAAGTAACACTTACTTCTGTGTTATCCAGTGTAGTACTGGCTCTCAGAATTGCTGCCCAGGGATGTATTTTTTAAAACTTTATGCCTACCCACAGTGGAACAAAACTTTTAGTCCAGTTCTTTCCTTTTGACCACATACACCATGTCACATGGAAGCAAAATTGTGTAGCTGCATTATTTAGGTTGACTTAATTTTCCTATTTTTATTCCCTGATTTAAAGCTTAGTATTATAAAATTGTCCTGTGGGACAGAGCTGTCATCAGGTACACCTGGAGGCCTGGCTCTCGCACTGAGAATCCTACGTCCTTTGTCCTTAGAAGTGAGATTTAGAAGCCTCCTTTTCCCCCCTGGGACAGCCACAGATACCCTGCAGGTACTGATGCTGACAGGCAGGGCTAGATGATTCTCTCAGCAGTTGGAAAATTACAGTTACTCAAAGTCCCTCATCTCCTGAAGAGGCAGCCATTGCTTCTCCCGTGCCTCAGTTATTTACCCTGTTGGAAATGGAAAGGAGGATGTACCGGCTTCTCATGGAAACGAAGTTGGAATTCCTGCTCCTGTCAAGACCAGTAATCTATTTGTTGCAGCATGGGAAGTCCGGGTGTCACTGGACCAGTTTTATTATCTTAGCTTGGCATTTAGTTATCTTGTTAATTGCTTGTGTGAAAGTGTAAAGAAGAAAGGATAAAAGGGAGGAGAGGCTGTCAGCAACTTTGGTTGTGTTCATGGGTGTGGTATGGCCCAAGAGAGCCCAGAACCTTATTCTTCGACCACGTCTTGATCAACCCTGCCAGGTAATTTTAAACGCTCGGTGAGATAGGGAAGGAATACTATGGTCAGCCAGGCAAACTCTGGGGCATGGTGGCTAACCAGCTTTGCCCACGCTGAAGGGTTTGTCTCGTCTTTTGTAGTCTGCAAGTTCTGGCTTTGGTTCAAGAAAGATTTGGTCCAAAGCAACAGTCCGCAAACCGTTGGAGGGGGGCAATTTCAGTATTCAGTCTGTTACCAGGGTTGTGAAGCCCGACTGTTTTGCCTGTTATAACACATGCCCTTCGTTGTTCCTAAATTGGAATCATGGGATTTTCCTGTACCTTACATTCTTGTTTCCTTCCTGAAAATAACGGAATCCTGGGTATTACACAGGATTTGCCCTAGTGGATCAAGCAGTTGATGCATTAAGTGTGTTGTCTTGCCTCTGGCAGTGGCCGATGCCCTCCTGTCCTTGTCAGGCAAGCGGTGAGAATTTAGCACTGAGAGATGCAGAGATGGTATAACCAGGTATCCCCATGTACACTTCCGCTTTGATGCAAACCACCAGATTTCCTACGGTCTTAAGCACCCAGCAGAAAAATTTAGAAATACATGTTAGTTGATTTCATGTGCTCCTAAGTGAAGCCCAGTTGACTGTCTCTGGTAAGTTCAGACTATTCTACTGTGTTCTTCACCTCTTGGGTGGGAAGCTGGATTTCTAAAGTGCCTGTTGGGTTTATCACAGACATGCATTCTTTTTAAATGATCTAACACATAATCCCTTGGCTTACGCCCAATTCTTAGGGTCTACTTACAGAGAGAGATTTTATTTTAATGCGGGAAAAAAAGCCCTGAGCTTTCTGCAGTCCCTCCAGATGTAGCCTTCCTAGAGAGAGCAAGGAGTTCAGTTTGGGCCACTGAGAATGTTACACTTATGTGCCCAGAAAAATGACGGAGTCTCCTGCCACATTTTTTAAAAGATGAAGGACAGCAGTGGGAACATGGACCTCTGGGACTGTCTTTGACAAATAGCTCTTGTGTTCCTCCTGCCCGTCTGCTTGGATCTCTCTAGGAAAGGGTGAGTTGTGTCATTATTTCCTTGAGGATCCATGGAGTGTTGAAGAGACGTTGAGCTGCCCTGAAAGATTTGGGACTGGGGCGGGGGGGTGGGAGGGCACGGTAATTCACTACAGGAAGTAAAGACTCAGGAAGGTAGTTTGAACTCAAACAGAACACTTCTTCACTGCAGAAAATCTTTTTCTTAATATATATATTCACAATCTTTTTTCCATTCCCCTTCCACTCTGTACAGGTTATTAACTGCTGACAAGAAATTCACATCTCATAAATAATGCTTAAGAGCCATTGCTATATAAATTGAATGTGTTATGAATTGTGATGGGCCTTTTTGTAGCATTCAATGCCTAGAGCAGGAAGAACAGAGGATGTCATTTTCATTAATTTCTAATGAGGTGCCAATTAAAGACAGGGAAGACGCACCAAAGGGAAGAGTGGCCAAGCTCCCCTGAATCCTCCGCCCCGGGGCTGTCATCCAAACACTGCCAGCAAGCCTTCTCTAAAAATTCCATTAAATTACAGTCTCATCGAGAGCACACACAGACACATTCAGCTTCCCTTTGATCTTCAAAAGAGCAATTTGTAAGGCGAGTTCTGAGCCTTCTCACATAGGGAACAGCTAGAGGTGATAGGAATTGTTAATTGCCAAGATACTCCATGGGCTTTCACTAAGGAGGTGAATTTTGAAGATGAATTCTCCTCTGCCTTGCTGTGACTAGATAACCTTTAAATCAACAATACCAAAGTAACACCCTTTTCCTGTGAAATCTTTCAGGGTGCCAATTAGAAAAGGCGTGTGGTGAGGCTGGGATGATAGCCTGCATCCTAGAGTATCTTCAACAGTTTAACTTCTCAAGATAGAAAACAGTTGCATAAAAATGGATTTATTTGTTTCATTCTGTACTCAGTAGGCAAATTAGCTGATCAATTCTCATTACAGGAGTCTTATCTCTCCAATTGCCATCTAGAGGATGTTCTGAAATCTGGCCATCCTCATCAGATCTGGGTCGCATCACAGTCATGTGAATGCTGTGTTCTCCAAGCCGATCTTGCATGAAGCACACAGCCTGGCTTTGTCATCGCTGTGCCTTGCTACCCAGAACCACAGATTTAATTTTTAAATACCAGTCTAAGAGCTTGCATAAGTTATCACCTGTTTTTAGTTGACCGTAACTTAAACTGTAAGCTGATAATGCTCCCTTTTGGGACAACAGTGCTTTTACTAACAACCTAAGTAATCTGGCTTCCTTTCCATGCTTTCAAAATAGACTTTATATTCACTTTAGAAACTCAAGAGAGATGCTTTAGCCCTTTAGAGTAATTTATCATCTCCAGGTGCCTCAGTGGTCATTTTCTGCATTCTCATTCACTGTTAAACTGAATTCCTCAAGCATTATTGAGATGTGACAATGCATGAACCATTTTGCCAGGTTTTGTGGGAAATGTAAAATGTAGGAACTCAATAGTCTAGGTCAATGGTTTCAAATTGGAGTAGGCATCGGAATCGCATGGAAGGTGTGGCAAAACACAGATTAGTGCCCATCCGCCTCCCAGTAGGCCCGTGCATGTTTAACAAGTCCCTGAGTGGTGCTCATGCTGCTGGTGTGAGGAACCACGCTTTGAGAACCGCTGCTCTAGGCAGTTCTCCATCCTGGGAAGCTTTTAAAAACAGAATGCCCAGGCCTCACTCTAATTAAATCAGAAAAAGTCACCAGCTATTGTTTTAGCTTTTTATTTGGAAATTTAAAGTGTTTTCTTGATCCCTTTGAAAATAAGTTGCAAACATCACATCCTTTTGTCTTTATAAACTTCAATGAATGTTTTCTATGAGTTAGGGATATTATTTTATAACCACAGCACAGTTATCAACTTAAGTAAATTGATACTGATTCAGTACTTTTATTAAATCTACTACTCATATTCCAGTTTATCAGTTGACTTAAAAAAATGTCTTTTATAAAAGCATTTTTCCCTTGCAGGAGGATAGAATCCAGTCCGGGATCAGGTGATGGTGTTCAGTTGTCACATCTCTTTAGACTCTTTTAACCTGAAACATTTTTATGGCCTTGTTTTTATTGATATTGGCATTTTTAAAAAAGATTTTATTTATTTAACAGAGAGAGATCACAAGCAGGCAGAGAGGCAGGTGGAGAATGAGGGGGAAGCAGGCTCCCCGCTGAGCAGAGAGCCCGATGCGGGGCTCGATCCCAGGACCCGGAGATCATGACCTGCACCGAAGGCAGAGGCTTTAACCCACTGAGCCACCCAGGTGCCCCTGATATTGGCATTTTTGAAGACTACACCCACCACCCCCTTTTTAAAATAGAATGCTTCTTAGTTTGTGTTTGTGTTTGTCTCGTGTTTCATCATTATTAGATTCAGATTATTTATTCCCCAGCCAGACTACTATTAAGTGATGTATATTTCTCAGGGCATCCCCTCATTGCAGATGGTAATTTTAATTCACTCACCCAAATCAAAGTATTGTCCAGTTTCTCCACTCTGTGGTTACCTTTTTTGACCATGCAACTAGTAAGCATTCTTTGAGAAAACACTTTATGACCAAGTCACTATCCTGCTCATCATCAAAAATGTCTCCTAGATTTAGCATCCATTGATGATTCTTGCCTGAACCAGTCTTTACTCTGATGGCTGCAAAATGATGATTTTTCTAACTCCAGCCCTTCTCCTACATTTCTCATTTGGCACTCAGTGTTCTTCTGTGTGAACCCTTCTCCTCCTTTTGTTTATCTATTATTATGGGCTCATGGGCTTTTTATATTTTTTCAGTGGTTTGTAATTCATTACTATACTTAATTATTTTGGTGCTCAAATTGTCCCCAAAGTGTTTCCTTCCTCTCTGGCATAATAAGATGTGTTATAGCGATGACTGGGTGGCACAGTCAGTTAAGCATCTGACTCTTGGTTTCAGCTCAGGTCATGATCTCTGAGGGTTCTGAGATTGAGCCCCGAGTTGGGCTCTATGTTCAGTGCAGAGTCTGCTTAAGACTCTCTCTCCCTCTTCCCCTCGCTCCCCCTCTCTTTCTCTGTCTCTCTCTCAAATAAATCAATCTTTTTTAAAAAAAGAAGAAGATGATGTGTTCTGGATATATCTGGTACTTAACCTACATTAAGTCCTACAATCAGCCATTTTTCTATGGATCCCCGAGGTGACTTTAATATGCATTCAAAGTAGGTATTTGTTGGGCCTGTGAGGAAGGCAGATACATGCATGAAACATTCAGGGCATTCAGGGCACTAAGAGTTTTAACTGAGGTACAAGCCATGTGTTATAGGACTATGGGGAGTGAGAGAATAATTCCAACTAACTATAGAAGACTCTGTGTAGGCTGCAATAATTGGGGCCTTAAAGGAAGAGTGGGATTTAGATGTGTGGAAAGAGGGACTACCTATGCAAAGCTGGTTTTCTGAAGGTGACTCCTGTGCAGCTAGATTAGGGTTGAGTGAAGAGAGAGTACTAAAAAGGGAGGGTGGGAATTCAGACTCTAGGCTGTAGGGTTCGGATGTTGGTTTGCAGTGAGGAGCTGTCAGTGGTTTTGAATATGGTAAACAGGATCTAATATGACTTTTTTTTTTTTTTTCTTTCCTAATTAAGCACAAAGGAAAGCCCAGGAGGCTAATGTATCTTTTTTAGAGGAATGATCTAGGACAAATGTGAACTAAGAAAGTGAAAAGAAAGTGAGCCTGTGTCACAGTCATCCCTGCCACTGCAGGGCACTGCACAGTGAGTGAATAGTGATACTGTAAGGTTCCAGAGTTGGGCAAGGAGCTGTGGTAACTATGGGGTGTGTTGGTGACAAGAAATTACCAGGCTGGGCCATTTCACCAGCACCAGAGATCACCAGAGATGAGTCCATGTGTCTCTGCCTTTGCTTAAACTCTCATCCACATGTGGTTTGAACCTGTCAGGAAAATTAGCATTCTATCCTTTGTCTCTAAAAGAAAACATTGCGGTGTATGTTCTTATAAAGGCTCTATTCCATTACAGAGTTCTAGTCTGGATCTGTCAGAAAACTCTGCTATTGAGGGAAACACTTAAGATCTTTTATCATGACCAGACTGGTTTGGTTGGTTCAGTATAATCATTACTGCCTTAGAGTGGTGAGTCCATGCTCTGCCGTGTGTTATAGAGAGAGTGTGTGGTTACTAAGACCCCAGCCCTTTAGGATCCTGTTCCTTTTCTGAATCTGGCAATGAAAAGCTGTTTTTCCATTAATTGTAAGACCACAACTGGGTATGTGTTACCTTTGGCTCAAGAGAAGGAGGTATCTTGTCCATTTTCCCAAAAGCAAAAAAAAAAAAAAAAACCACAAAAAAACCTCTTTGATGGGAATTATTGTATATGTGAGAGCTTAGGGTAATTGGAAATCTTGAGACAAATTCTGAGAAAATTTTCTCCCTTTGCTACTCTCTTCCTTTCACTATAGTTTTACCTAAACAAGAGTATGCTATCTGTATTCCCCATTTAATCTTTAATGTATAAAAGTTCTAGTCTAAAACCAAACAGATTAGTCCCTCTGCTGCTCCTCTATAAATTGCACATCGAGATGTTAGAGCAAAACAAATCAAACCTTTTTCTGAACACTAACTCCATGTATTTAGCCCATTAGTTCAGCACTGTCTCAGAGATCCAGCCTACCATATGTCCTTTGACAAGGCTATTCAGAGAAATCAGAAATGTGAAAAGCTCCTCTCCTCAGCAAAGGAGCATCAAAGACTTGAGCTTTTAAAAGACAAAATGTGCAGAACACATCTGCCGAAGCCTGTGTCACATTCTCACCCTACTGAAAGGTGAGCCAGGAGACCCTTGTCCCATGGAGTGAAATATTTTCTGTCTGGATAGCAAATTTCCAACTACCCGTCTGTAGTCTAATCTTAGCAGCAATAACAGCACAATAATTTTATCAAAGCTATTTGGATAGGTTACCCTGCTAAAATACTTCTTTATGGGAGAAAAAATGGATCATTGCAAAAGGGAATGAATTATTGATGTCTTTTGTTTTAGTTCTAAGAGTAAGTAGTTTTAGTTTAATTCTTTGTCCAGCAAAGTGTGCATGGTTTTTGTTTTTTTTTTTTAAACAATTTTTTTGGGATAGAATTCATGTATTGTAATATTTACCTGTTTTACAGATCAGTGAGTTTTGGTAAATTTAAATTGTACAGGCCCTCACCAAAATCAAATTTTAGAATGTTTTTAATCATCTCTAAAACTCCCTTGTGCCTCTTTCTGGTCAGTCGCTACAGTCCTCTACCCCAGCATAGCATGTTGTTTTTGAGATTGATCCACATTGTTACATATTAGTAGTTTACTCCTCTTTAATGTTGGGTGGTATTTCATTGTATGCATAATACCACATTACTTTATCCATTTGCCAGTGGACATACATTTAGATTGTTGCCAGTTGGGGGATATTTTGAATAAAGCTGCTATAAATACTCATGCACAGGTTTTTGTGTGGTTATATGTTTTAATTCCTCTTAGGTAAGATATGGCCAGGTTGAATGACCAGCGTACATTTTGCATTTTAAGAAAATTCTATTAGCAGTATATTAGGGTTCCGGTTTACCCATAATTTGTCAATATTTAATATTGTCATTTATTTTACCTATCCTAGTGGGTATGTGGTGCCACCTCACTGTGGTGTATTAATTTCCCATCAGGCATTTCCCAGATGACTAGTGATGTTAAGTGTCTTTTTCATAAGTTTTTTGGTCATTCGTATCTTTTGTGAAGAGTCCATACTTAAGTATTCATCGTTCGTTAAATTTATTCCTAAGTATTTTATCGCTTCTCGGCCTTTTGGCTAAGATCAAGTGTAATTTATTCCCAAGTATTTTAAATTTTTGATGCTATCGTGAACAGAATTTTTTAAATTTACTTTCAGATTGTTCTTTGCTATCACTTCAAAACACAATTTTTGCATATGACTTTCTTTATTCTGCAACTTTGCTAATTCATTTATTAGTTCTAGATTCCTTAGGATTATCTACATCCATGATCATGTCATTGCATGTAAAGGCAGTTTAGTGCCTTTTCAGTCTTTATGTCTATCATTTCTTTTTCTTGCATTATTGCATTGGCTAGGACCTCTACCACAATGTTGAATGGAAATGTTGAGAATGGATCTCCTTGCCTCTTCCTCGATCTTAGGTAAAATTCCATCTTTTACAACTAAGTAAGATTTAGCTGTAGATTTTTAAAGTTTTGTTTATATATTTTTGGTAATCTCTACACCCAGTGTGGGACTCTGACTCAGCCCTGAGATCAAGAGTTGCATGTTCTTCCACTTAAGCCATCCAGGCACCCCATCTGCTCTAGTTTTTTTTTTTTTAATAGCTGTTCCCCACCTCTGCCCTTTACCCTGACATATTTTAATGGTTGTAGCTATTGAGTGCATTCTAGGAAAACAGTAAATGTTCAAATACGTTCCCTCAAAATAGATGATATAGCCCAGGGTGAGCTATCACGTGGCCTAAAAAAGATCAGCAAAACTATGTTTTAAAAGTTTTACCATCTCTTGAATTCATTTCTGTTTACAGTTAAAGCATATTCCCTTTGCTCTTAGTTCTCTGTAACATGTCCGTCCATCTCTAACGGGGAAAGCCTGTGACCTGAGAGTATTTTCTTTTCATCAAACCAGTGTCATAACAGACACCTAAGATGCTGTAGGTTACTCTCGCTTGACGTAGTAAAAGCAAACTACTCTGAGAGATGCATGGAAATGCTTTGCTGGAATTAAATGCTTTTACCAACAAGACACAATCACAAAAATTTGTGTGTAAATAGATACTAGCATCACATACCACTAGGATTAGAAGGAGCCTTAGCAGTCATTTCATCCAACCCCACTTTTTTTCAATAAATGAGGAAATGGAGATCGGAAAGATTGCCGCTAGCCTCACGTTATACCTGTTTGTGAAATCCTGGTATTTCATGCAGCCTTTGCTATAAAGCTCAGGGACTGAAGAGATTGTCTGCCCAATGTGAGGGCTCACAGCAGTGTCCCTCCCATCACAGAGGTCTTGGGCCTACCTAACTACAGCTCTTCACCACGCATCCTGGATGTCTGCTTGTACCTACTGAATCTCACTTGTGTCTTCTGAAGTACCCAGAAGATTACTTGGTCTTTCCTTCGAGTTAGTACACCTGTTTTTGCTTCCTCTTAGTGTAGGCTCCAAAACCTTGCTCAGCGCTCAGGACTCTTTGCAGCAGAATGTCACCAAATTAGACTATTTTTTTTTAAGATTTTATTTATTTATTAGAGAGAGATCACAAGTAGGCAGAGAGGCAGGCAGAGAGAGAGGGGGAAGCAGGCTCCCCGCTGAGCAGAGAGCCCGATGCGGGGCTCAATCCCAGGACCCTGAGATCATGACCTGAGCCGAAGGCAGAGGCTTTAACCCACTGAGCCACCCAGGCGCCCCACCAAATTTAGACTATTGATGTAGAGATAAATAAAGTAGTATTTATTTATTTTTAAAGATTTTATTTATTTGAGAGAGAGCGAGCGCGCGTGAGCATGAGCAGGAGGAGGAGTCAAGGGAGATGGAGAACAGAGTCCCAGCTGAGCAAGGAGCCCGAATCAGGGCTTGATCCCAGGACCCTGGAATCATGGCCTGAGCTGAAGGCAGACACTTAACCTACTGAACCTACTCAGGTGCCCCTAAAGTAGTATTTAGTCAAAATAATAGGATTTAAGATTTTTTCCTTTCAGATCGATGACAAGTTGTCCACAAAGTTTTGCCAAAGAAATGTCCTTTCCAGGGGCTTTCATGTACATAGTTAAACTAATTTGTGTTCAGTACATTGTATGCAGATATATGCTAGTAGACCCTCCCAGTCTTCTGAGTAGATGCTTACTATGATTCCCTCATGAGCAGGGCTTCTTGATAAATGTGGGCCTCAGACCAGCACTTCCCAGTCCCCAGATAGAAGGGGATGCTTCTTTAGAAGGTAGAAGTGCAGTTGCTCAAGTAATTCTAATATACCCCAGTGTTTGATATACTGTCTGTACATGTAATAGCTCATTTTTTCCCATAGGAAATGCAAAGGTAATTTAAGACCAAATGTAATTACTGGACATTTCAAGTAAGGTGATCCACATCATAGAGGTTTTATATCAGATCTAGTCAGCTCTATGCTCTTTTACTTAGAGATTTACATCTTCTAAGTGCTTAGCATAAGCCTTCCTTCAGTGATCTCCTTTCCCCTGCTAGATTCTAAAATCCTCAAGAGTCAGGCCCACATGTTATAGTAGCTACCTACTGTCCTAAATACAGTATGTGGCCTATGGTGGTGCCCAGACAGTGCTAACTAATAATATACAAGAAAAACTGGAAGTCACAGAAATGTGGTGTGCTGGTGAGCCTACTGGTTATCTTTAGGGGAAAGCCCTTTCGTAGTAGTATTTGAAGGTAGGCCCAAGCCGGTGAATGGGAGAATGTCTGGGCCAGTCTCCATGAATATTCGTGAAGCCAGGATACGTGTGCAAGCTGTGGGTTTCCCAATGGAATATTTGGCTGAATGAATAATGTGTAGATAGGGAACCTTAGCATTATTTATTGTTACATACTTTTATCTGCCTTGAATTTTTATTGGTAGGGGGTGGAAAGCAGACAAGACATATATAATATCAGATAGGGTAGCATTGCCTGCTTGGTCTAATTAAAAATATTTGATAAGCTTATGGTTTAATTAAATACTCAACTTTGGGGGTGAGTGTGTTTGCAAAATTAAACCTGTACTTCATCTTGCACATGAATACGATGAGCCCTTTGGAGGTCACAGAGATGCAGACCCCCTGTAGACAACCACACCAGTGTCTCATTCCTGCCTAGCCTGTCACTCTGGCATAGAATCCAGGTACCTAAGTGACTTAGACGTTATCCCTCTGGTGCCGCTCCATCCCCCCCAAACTGACACATGAAGCAGGGAGGGAGGTAATCCAGCTGCCACGCACATCTTCAGCTCAGAGGGAGTGTGGCGTGTCTTATTGCCAGGCAGCTTAGACTGCCTGGGTGCTTCCTCTGCTGACCTAAAATCAGCCTCCTTATAGAATATGTCTTATTCCTCCTCATTCTGCCCTCTAGAGTCATGTGTCACAAATCATCTTCCTTCCCTGCAAGCCTGCTCTTTAGATATTTGAACACAGGGGTGTCGGCTTTCCAGCACCCCGTTCCTCCAGTAGCAAGTCTATCCGTAGGGACTGAAGAACTAGTGTGGGACACTGGGGACTAGAGTGGGGTATAGGAATGCCAGAGTGAGCTCAGGGTCTCCACAGTCTTTCTCATCGGGGGCCCGCACAAAATCTGGGTATCTTTTTAAACAAAAATCTTTCTTGACCTGCTGATCTCCCAAGACTACTAAAAAGTCTCTCTCGTGAAGTCCATGGTTGACCTCTGTTACTGTACTTCACAGAACATACTGAAACTGCCTGTCCTTCTAGACCATAAGCGCTGGAGGACAGGGACCATAGAGTGTTTTTTGGTGGCTCCTACCGTAGGAGAAGTGCAGTCATGCCTAGGAAACGTTTGAGTTGAATGAGTGAACGAACTCTGCAGTCGTAATCCTCTGTGTGAAGGAAAAAGAAGAGCTGCCTGTTTTTTTGAGAGAGGGTGAGCACAAGTGGTGGAGAGGGGACGGGGGTGCAGAGGCAGAGGGAGAAGACCCTCCACTGAGCAGGGAGCCTGCCATCCCAGGCTCCATCCCAGGACCCTGAGATCATGACCTGAGCCAAATGTAGACACTTAACTGAGCACCCAGACACCCCAGAAGAATAGCTTTATTGAGTGCCTACTGTATGCTAGAGTCCTGCTCCTATGTTAAATCACTTGACCCTGATGAAAGCATTGTTATAAAATGGTACTATATTTTTACAGAAGAGTAAACAAGCTTTGAGATTGAATAACTCAGAAATACTAAGGGAGCACCTGGCATGTGAGCCCACATTTGTTGAGCTCCCAGAATCCTGCACTGTTCCTATCCCCCTGCTGGCCCAGGGGCATCCTAAACAGTGAGGAGATAGCAGCATGAGTTACCGTTATTTTCAGCCCAATAGATCTTAGCCCATTTGTGAGGCACTTCCCCAATTCAGAGATGCTTTTTATTGAACAATGGGTGGTACAAACGTAGGCAGCCTACTATGTGAGAACCTCTTGAGATGGTGTTAACGAGTCATCCTCGTGCACTGTTTTCAGTGATGTTCCGTGGGCCACTTGTCGCTCCATCTAGATAAGATGCTTCGGAGGACAGGGTCCATGGTGTTGCCACCTTTTTATCTCCCACTGTGCCTGGGTGGTATGAGACATGGCAGCACTTAATTCTTATTGATACGGACGTTCCATTTTCTCCCGAGTGCTAATTCTTGTCCTCATTTTCCTTGAAAACTTACCTCCTCCAGGATACCTTATGCAGTTTGACCTCTCCTCAGTGCCCCCGATTTATTGCATATAGCTGGGTTGTATTGATTTTATTTGCAGTTGATTTCTTGCTTTGCTTCTTGTGTCCTTCAGCTGTTTTCCTCCCTGTGCATCTCCAGCTGTCTTTCAAGGCAGGAACTTGTGACTTCTTCCTTTTCTTTTTCCTCCACCCAGCCCCTCGAATAGAGCTCTGTAAACAGTGCACAAATGACCGATAAATACTTAGGACTCCTTGAGCCTGATAGCTTCTTTTCCTTGCTGGACTGACAGCCAAACACTAGAGTCTGAATCCTTTATTTATTAGATGAGATTTCTATAGCACCTTTCCTCTGAGATCAATATCAATGAAGTTTGTTTCTGCTTCTGGAAAGTGTTTTTACCTAAGCAGACCAAGGCTCTGATAAGATAGTCCTTACTCCTCAACTGTTGGGCCCTGGAGATACAGACCCTAACTAAAGCCTTACCACTTCAAGTTTTGCTGTCTTGTTGCTGTAATGAGCCTGAATGAGACCGTGACAAATAGCCACACAAGCTCTGCAGCGTTGGGTTGATATTGTAGCCAGTGTTATCAAAAGACAATCTGCATTTGGGGGGCATTGCCATCTTGTGGAAGATATGAAGATATCCAGATATGGAGAAGGCCACCTTAGCACTCAGTTCATCTGCCCACTAACCGGAGCCCCAACACAGTGTTTGTGGGTTGTAGGCCCTCAGTGCTGGGTGTCACCAGAACTGTTCAGTCTCTGAAACTCAGTGCCACTAGGGAGAGTGTCCCTGGGACAGGACCCACGAAGTGCATGAGCCCCAGAGACTCCAAACATACAAGTGCTAGATAGGGAATAAGTGCTGTGAGAAGGCACGGTCAAGCTGATGGGAAGAAGAGCTCTCACAACTGCAGGTGTGAGTAGACTCGCTGTGAAGTGTTGGAACAGAGTTCAGAGGCCAAAGACTGGAAAGGGTGGTTGAGGTGGCCCTATAATTCATTGGAGAAGTGCCTAATGTCAGCTGGCTTCTCCGGGAAGTTGCTCACCTTTCCACAGACATTATTAGAACAGACATTATTCCCATCCCTATTCAGAGTGAGGCAGAATCAAGTAAGAGAAGAAGTCCTCTCCCGTGTGCCTTCCAGACTGATGAGAGGTGCACACGTAGAAGCCACCCGGGGTGGATACTCCCCATCATCACCAAGCGTGGCCTGTCCTTGAGCCTGCAGTCTAGAAAACACCTGCTGTCAGAACAGGTGTCAGGGAAGCCACAGCTGCTGAGGCACCCTGAGAAGCAGAAGAGCTGGGGAAAGGTACTGGAGAGAAAGCGGAAGGAAACAAAGTAGAGGAGGACTAGAGATGCAAGGAAATGGGAAGAGGGCAGAAATGGAGGTGTGCTGGGTGCGGAAGTGGGCCGGCATTTACTCAAGGGGTAGTGTGAGCTTGAGAGTGGTCTCTGCTTTTTTCTTTCTTTCTTCCT
Organism: Nasua narica; assembly: GCA_028533885.1. Taxonomy (NCBI): domain Eukaryota; kingdom Metazoa; phylum Chordata; class Mammalia; order Carnivora; family Procyonidae; genus Nasua; species Nasua narica. Next base: position 97,180,235 of record CM052802.1, read on the forward strand.
GAGATTCGAAGGATGTTCTCTTTCTGCATTGTCGCCTCGGGAGTTGAGAGAGAGCCTCCCGTATGTCTAGTGGACTCTTGGTCCACAACAGTGCCTGGAACATCGTTGGAAGGAGGGGATGACAAGGAGTGTCCCCTTTGCTCTGGGTACCTTCTAGTACACGATCACAGGGCCCCACCAGCTGTTGTACGTGCTAAAGTGTGCAGTGTCATGGTGGGTGACCGGGAGGCAGCTGGCACTGGCCTGCGTGGCTCTCTTCTGCGGCACACGGCCAGGCCCACTTCATTTACGCTGGCGAGTTCTCCACGGTGGTGCTCGGGGGCTGCCGAGGCCCAGGTACAAGTATGCCAGGCCGGTGTTAGACGCGCCCCATGACCAGAATTTCCTAAATACCAGTCAAGGTACTGCTTGGATGTTCTTAGGCCACAGGGTGGGAGGTAGCAGGCAGTGGCTGCTGCTGTTGAAGACATCCCTGTGGGTAATGGCGGCCTTGTCTTCTGGCAGCCCATTTGTGCCTGGAGGAGCTGAGCAGGTCTCTTCCTCCCTGGATTGTGCTGTCTAGCAGCAGGCCGCTCCGCACACTCACGTGCTCTTCTTCTGGAGCCATGTCCACCCCGTGCCCTGGGGAATGGAAGCTCTGAGTCAGCACACGATGGCGTCTGTGCGTCCTTGTGATTTAAGACCTGGGATGCCACGTGCTCTCTGAGCGGTGCCCCGCAGTGTTACAGATGCACCTGGCAAGGGGAAAGTTTCCAGATTTATAGGTTAAAGGGCCAGGTTTGTGTTAATACTCTTGTATCAATTAAACTGCTCTTCCTTTGAACTGGATTGTTAGGTCAGGATTAATATTCCATGGAATCTGGAGTAATTGACCAAAATACCGGGGTAAAGTAGGGAATGAATATCAGAGGGAATTTGGGCGATTATGTTTAGTTCTTCATTATCTGTACTCAGCTCATTTGTGATCATGAGTCATGGCAAACTCTGGGAGAACATCTCATGGCATCTTGGATGTTTCTGGGTTGCCTCTCAGAATGAGCTCAGGGAATATAGGTTCATATTAACAATGGCAATAGAAAAGCATAATTAGGAAGGTAAACCTGCTACTGCAGAACAACAGAATATATCCAGAGCCAGACGGTAACAGTTTTAGGTTATGCTCACTGTGCTCCTGCTCACCCGAGTAGTTGGAGGTAGACTGTGTGACGGTGCTCTTCTCCAGGAGTGGTGGGAAGGGGCACGGTTCCCAGCATTGAACATTCTTTTATTGCTAGATGTAAGTTTCTTCTATTTTTAATGAGTCAGATGTTGACTCACATTATTTATTTATTCAGTCTACTTACTTGAGTTCTAGAGTAAAAGCAGGGAATAAAACTGACAAAGTCCCTGACCTCATGGTGCTTTAATTCTTTGGGAGAGAGCTGCAGTAAACAAGGGAACAGATAAATGAGATACTCCTTCCTGATGGGAGTAAGTGCTCTGGTGTAATAGGATGACAGAGAAAGAGAAGGGCAAGGGGGTGGGGGGAGGCTAGCATCTGGAGGAGGTAAAAGCTGAGCTGAGACAGAAAAGCTAGGAGAGCCATTCAGAAAACTAGGAGAAGAGTGTCCTAGATCAAAAGAACAACAGCGAAATGGCCTGAAGCAGGAACACCTTGGCAGATTGGGACCAGAAAGGTGGCCCCTGTGGCTGGAGCACAGTGCGTGAGGAGAAGCAGGCAGGACTAGAAGGGGGGATAGTAGGCTTTGTGAGGACTTAGACTATTACTCTAAAAGTAGTGGGAAGGCATGGAAGGGTTCGAGGCAAAGGAGTGGTGTGATCTGATTTACGTTTTATATGACATTTCTGTCCCGCTGGGAGATGACGTGACGCTTGCGCATAGACTGTCAGGAACACCTAGGAACCGGTAGTAGTGGTTGCTTTGCCTCTGGGGAGGATGACTAAGAGAACGGGACTGACTTTTGCTGAATATTTTTTCATGCAAATTGAATTTCTGTTATATTCATGTATTACCTATTCAAACAGGAATTCATTAACAAATATTTAAAAAGTACATCTCAAGTCGGTTACCGAGAAAGAAAAGAAAAGAAATCCTTTTAATTGCTCTGAGAGAGAAGGCTTGGAGGGCAGCAAAGCAAGAAGAGGGCCACTCCTTGTGGGCTCCTGCTAGCCGTGGTGGGGGCTTGGTCTCACTCCATCCCAGCCCGGCTGGCCTTGGTTCTGCCCTGTCGGTGTGCTGTACTCACTCTTGCCACAGGACCTTTGCCGTGAGATGATGAAGAGAAGCAGAGCAGATTCAGAACATCGTTTATAGGTAAATCCAGCGAGACTACTAGTGAATGTGGCGTGAGGAGTAAAGAATGCGGAATCAGGAGGAGTCCTGGTTGAGCAGCTCTGTGGATGTGACATCATTCACAGACTCAGGGAAGATTAGGAGACCAACGAATAACAGAGTCAAGAGGATTAAAATTCCGTTTTGAACATGTTATGGTTGAGATTCCTGTCAACCAATCTAGTTGAGTGTGTTTTTCAAGTAGTAAGTTGGATATAGGAGTTTAGAGGAAGAATTTGTGGATGAAATCTAAATTCCAGATGCATCAATATTTAGACTATACTTGAAGATTTGGATCTGGGTGAGATTTACTTAAAAAAGAAGGAATATATGAAAGTATAAGAGTACTACTTTCTTCGGTGGTTTCAGAAGGGAGGCCAATAAAGAATTCCAGGGAGCTGCAACCAGCAAGGTGGGAGGAAGATCAGGAATATCACAGACTACTGCAGAAGCTGAGGGGCAGATCCTGTAGGAGAGGGAGAGGAGACAAATGCTGTTGGGAGGTGAGGGTGAGCAGATTGGATTTGGCCACTTGAGCTCTTGACTGGCTTTTACTTAACCCCAGAGGTTCAGAAAACAGTCTGTTCGTAACTAACCTCTCCTTCATTTGTTCAGTCAAAACACTCTGGGTGAACCACCCACTGTTCGAGGCATTAAGTTACAGAACCTTGCTTTCATGAAATCTAGACAGGAAAATAAGTTAAATGAAAAAATTGCACACAAATGATACCTACAATTATAATTATGACCAGTGCCTCAAGAAGAAGTCCAGGATGCCATGAAAAGCATATAATAGGGCCCTAGACTAGTCTGAAGGTCTAGGATGGCCTTCCTGAGGAAAAGCCATTGAAGCTGAAGAAGCCAGAATTTGGTTAGGGCCGTGTGTCTAGAACATAGAGTCCAGGGGCGGGGCTGAGTGGCGTGAGAGGGAGCTAAGGTGGTGAAATTGACTTTCCTTCTTGGGAAACGTTAAAGGGTCTAAATAAGAGGGCGATTACCAGAGAAGCGGGTGTGTGGAGTCACTGTGGCTACTGTGAGCAGGATGGCTTTGGGGTCGTCAGCCACACAGAGAAGGCTATTGTAGTAGCCCTGGTGAGAGATACTGGTGGCTTTGACTGGTGGGAGTGGTAGAGATGGAAGGAAGAGAAGGACTTCGATTTTGGGAAAGAGGATCTGCAGGACTTGGTAGTTGAAGAATGAGGAAGATACTAGTAATGACCTAGGTTTCTGTCATGAGCCTGTTCTTTTATTAGAGTGAGGGACGCTGAAAGAGAATCACATTGGTGAAGAAGGGGCAGGTGTGCCATTTTGGACGCCTTAAGTCTAAGGAATCCAAGATATCCAGTAGATAGGTGGATCCGGAAGCATAGGGCTCCAAAGAGAGAGGTCTGGAGCGGAGAGAGAAATTTCAAAATTGTTGGCCTGTATGGTTAGGGTTTTAAATCCTGGGGCAAGTGTAGAGTGAGACAAAAAGTGAGTCCAGCACCGAGTAAGTCTTAACACTAGTGCAAGAGAACAAAAACAGGGAAAGCCGCCTGTGCCCATGGGAGTAGTCACGGAGCCCGTGGGAGTAGTGGGCTGTTCCAGATGCTGTCGAGGAGAACTGAAAAGGGCCAGTTGGATTTAGCAGCGAGCAGCCTCCATTCAGGGTGTTTGTTATATAGCCAGACTGTAACCGTATCTGAGCCCCCCACCCCCCTCCAAGTGAAAGGGAATTGAGCTGTGAGGTCAGCTCCTCCCACCCAGCCAGGTAAGAGGTCTCTAGAATCCTGGAGTGGGCTGTCCATTCAGTGAGGGTTTTAACTGTCGATAGTCTGTTTTCAAACCCGAACGCCTGTCTGCAGCTGAAACATTCTTCTGCCACTGAATAAGCCTCTTGCCCTCCAGGAGTGGGTGTGTTTAAATAACTTTAGAAATGGAGGATCAAGAAGCCAACTTCTCTGCCCTCCCCTCTACACATGCTTCGAACAGTGGACAGCAGATGTCTATTGTGAGACTTGTGACTTTAAGGCCTAAATTTTGTGAAAGAAGAGAAGAGCATGCGTATACTCTTAAGGTCCTCAGGATGACCTTTTTGAGTTAATGTGAAAACAAGAGACATGTAGAGGGACTTCTCATTCTTAAAAGAAGCACAAAACAAGTGCACATGACACTGGCACAGTTTGGATGAAAGCATAATTGTTTTCCGAGTGTCTAGAACCCGTTGTTCCTTTCTCTCATTCCTCCTTTCTCTGCACTCCCAGCCCAACAGCTCAGGGAGATAGACACAGGCTCTTCAGCGTGCGGTCAGTACGTGACCAAACTGGGAAGCACACATGCTCTGCCTCTGATTGTGAGAGAGGCTTGCAGAATTCGCAGCATACCTGTGGAGAAGCCCCCACAGGAGCAGAGGAGCGGCTCTCAGCCCTGTCCTTGGAAAGTTTCCAGGTCCCTTTCATGGTGTCCCTAACCAGTGAGTGCTTTCTAGGCTGCCCTGTGTAGTCTTCATATATTTAAATCAAGTTTCTCTAACATTTGCATATCTTCAACAGAAATCGTTACTGAGCTTGTCACTCACTGTGCATGTGTAGTCTGTACAAAGAGGTTTGCGGAGAGGGACAGAGGAAACTGCCTCACATGTTCGGAGGAAGATTTCACATTCATTCTCCTTTGTCAGTAGCAGTGTCACTTAGGAGAAGGAAACCAGGGAGGAGCAGGAAGGAGCAGGGGAAGGGGACACCCAGCCTTGAAGTCCCAGTGTGTGAGTTGTATCATGTAAGGTGAGGGGATGACGAAAGTGGACGAGCCGTCCCAGCAGCACCCAGCCTGCCTTGCACTGGGGGCTTCGTGTGCACTGGCTGCTTTCATGTCCATAACCCCATTTTATGAGAGGCACAGCTGAGGCTCTAAAAGGTTTAAATGTCAGGGCAGACCAGCTGGAATTTGAGTCTAGTACTTTGGCTCCAAAGCACAAGATTCTCACTGGGTTATCCGGAAAGAGACCTTGAGGGTTACCCTGTTTGTGGGACTTGCCATAGCAGCAAGGGTGGGACGAAGCCACTGATCTCTCCCAACTCCAATCTGTCGTCTTTGTACTCTCCCATGACCTCCCCATATGAAGTGGAAGGCCAACAGAGAAAAATGGGGGAAGTATGCCTTTCTTTTCCAAGTGGTATTCTGGAGAGGGACACATGGCATCTACAGTCTGAGGACCCCTGATAGTCTATGACTTGCAGTGTAGTCTTCAGCGATGGCTAAACGGGCCATAGTTCTCTAGCAGGCCTGGTAGCAGCATTGCTCCTGTGCACCCAGACTGTGCCCTCGGTGGCTCTTGGGTAGGATGCGAGGGACTCTTTTTCTTGCCTCCATTGTGACTTTGGAGCTAGTTTTCTAGGAGAGTGCTCCTAGAAAGCACTCTGTAGGTAATCTTTGAGTAGGTAATCTTTTAAAGGACAAGGTAATGCTGAAAGAGAAAGGCAAACAGATTTCAAGTCTGCTGAGAGGAGGATAAGGTCACCTGAGAAATAGAAGTTTCCTGCCAGTACCTTCCTATTCTCCTGAGGCCCTGAGAGGCTGGTGGTGTCGGGGGAGAGGATGGAGAGGAGGCCAGGAGTGCCAGTAGCACCGAGGGTTTTCCAGATCCTTAAAACTGCCTAAGGTACCAAGAGGCTAATACTGCCTGCTCTCAGCTACTGAAATGAAATGATGTTTGAAAGAGCAAGTCGTTATTCCTGGGCAAAAACCGCCTAGAGCCATTTTCTCTTAGTTTTTAAATATATGTTCGTCTGTAGGTAAAACAGCCTAGCAGAAGGTGGGCCAGCAGCCAGCCCCCTTCTCCTGTGCACCGAGGTGTTACAGGGCTTGCATGGAGGGGGGTTCGCACAAGTCAGAGATGATGGCACAGTGTCCCTTGTGGTGCAGGTGCCCTGTCCCACCTCCCACCCCGGTGCCAAAAACGGGACTAGGTTTTCCTGGGGGGGTGAGGCGAGAACCGAGGAGGCAGGACTTGTTCTCTGAAGGTCAGGCAAAGGGAGGCCGCCTGAGCTGGGTGACAGGAGACATTACTGGGACAGGGCACACATTCCCCCCAGGGGAGAAGAAAGAGACCATTCGAGTTTTTTGCAAGAATGGAGTCGTCTAGAGAGCAATAAAGGATACCCAGAGTGGTGAATTTTTTATACTTTTATAAATGACATGTGTGCAAACTGCATCGGGAGCTTCGTCACGCCGGACCGAGACTGTTTTCTCTCCGCTGCTGCTGACTCTTCTCTCAGAGCCGTTTGCTGGCGTGCACAGCCGCCTGAGGAGCTCGTTGCACAGGGGCCCCCGTATCTTTGCCTTCTGTCCACCACCTCTTGTGCTCGCATTTAGCTTGTGTCTAACTGGTATTCTAATTGATTTGGGGAGAAACAGATGATTGCTTCTGTTTTAGAATTGTCTTGGTATGTTTTAGTGGTTTTTACTAAATTGTCAAGTAGAATAGGCTCTTCCAAATTGCAAGTTCTCCCTCCCTCTGAAGAACAGACTGGTTCCCCTCCACCCATCCTCTCCCCCAGTCCAGCTAAGCACTGTGCCTGCCCCTCGTGAGCCAGGATATCCGGTTCCGCTTCTTGGAGTGTGATGCTCTTCCCTCCACTGTGCAGAGCCAGAGGTGGAAGAGGATGTAAAGCAAAGCATTCCATTCGTCACACACTTGGAGCTGCTTTGCCCGTACCATGGGTCTGATGAAATAAAATGCATTAAGATCCTCTAATACGTTTCTGTGCTACAAATTCTGCTTTGGGCGTTGGGTCAGTGGATGTGGTGTAATCCGGGATTGCTGCTGGTGGGAGTATAAATGGCTAATGCTTTCCAGCAAGCTTTCCTGTAGCCACCTGCTGTTCCCAGCATGTACTTACAAATGAGCTATGAGGTCAGTTTGCTGTCCTGAGCTTTAAGAAACTTTTACCTTGCTGGAAAAAAATGTGATTCTTTTTTCTAACAAGCTTACCTGGTCATTTCAGACACACGGGGCAGGCATATTTGTCATTTGTTCTTTAAATAAGCATGCAGATAGCACGTGGTGGTGCCTGTGGATGGGTTGGGGCTTGGGGTGTCCGTTACTGAGGTTCTTCGGGAAGCTTTGGGAGGTCTCGGTGGGTTCTGTTTGCTGGGGCCCATGCTCGCGTGTACGAGTGGTCTCTGATTTTCCTCCTGGCCAGACACACCTGCCTGGGCCCCGGCACCACGCTGCAGCCAGCACAGGCTCGGGGGCTGGTGGGCCGGCTGCTGCCGCCTCCGGCTGCACACCAGGGGATCGTGTCACAGGGCCTCGGTCCCTAAGGCTTGTCTGTAGTTGTAATTTCTTCTTGAACCTTTGGTAATTTGAAATCCAGATAAGCAAGAAAGTGTAAAATGTTTCTCCTCAGTGAGGTAAAAAGTGAGCTGAGGCTTCCCTGGTCTGTGGTTTTACTAAAACTGCCACTGTGGGTGAGCCTTCAAGGTTGGGGGCGTCTGCCGGAAAACAAATGTTTAATGAACTGAGTCCAGGAGTATCCAGGGCTACCCAGCTTTGCCAACTTTAAATAGTGCTGCTTAGGGGCGCCTGGGTGGCTCAGTTAAGTGTCTGCCTTCGGCTCAGGTCATGATCCCAGGGTCCCGGGATGGAGCCCTGTGTCGGGCTTCCTGCTCAGTGGGAGGCTCAGTGAGCCTCTGCCCTTCCCCACCACTTAAGCTCTCTCTCTCATAAATAAATAAAATCTTTTTTAAAAAATAGCACTCCAAGATAAAACCAATAAGCAGCATTTCTTTCTGACAGGGATTTTTAAAATGTGAAGGACTCAGACTTTGTGGATTTTGGCATTGCTTTCTTTATCTCCCTTAGGAAATGCCATGAGAAAAGTTCCAACTCCTGCTTAATTCTTAGAGTTTGGAGGGAAGTGGGGGGGTGGCTGTTGACGAAACAGGGCCTCAGCTGAGGGTGGACACTTCTTGCAGGATGTAAGGTTGCCTCCCTCCCTCTGCCCCCAGCTCCCCCACCCACCGCCCCCAGCTCCCCACCCACCTTCCCCAGCTGTTCTCTTCCTCCCCCCCTTGTGGGTGGGGAGCAGTGGAGGGAAGGAGCTGGCAGCTGCCCTCAGGGCCCTGCCTCCCAGCACTACTGAGAGGTAAAGGACACGGGGTCTTGGTCAAGCCTTCTTCCCACTGTTCCTCTTGGGCGGTGATTGCTGTGGATTTTTGTAAACAAGTTAGTAAACAGGAGCAGTGTTACAACTTTCATACCACTTAGGGCAAAGTGTTGGGCATCATCTTTGATGATGGCATTTGTGCAAATTGTTCTCGGTCCTGTGTGTTGAGTCTCAAAATACCCAAACCCCTCCCTGTGTAAGCAGATGGGAGGTTTTAACTGTGGTTGCGGACACCAGGATGAACAGTATGACTTCCAGATGTTAGCTTTAAAAGCTGAAGGGTCAGGTCAGAAGTTTGGTTCCCACCAAATGAGCATTTTTAGAAAGCTGCGTTTCAGATTTTTGTGAGTCTTGGAGAAATGAGCCTCTGTTCTGTTTTGCGTTGAATGTGTTTTCAGGGCCGTTGGGTGTTGGGCATCTTCAGGCTGATGTGGCATATGGCTTCATGGCTGCCACGGGCCCCAGGTCCACATCGGGAGCGCTGTGTATTTCTCATGCCATGTGAGGGAGAAACCCTTTCTACAGAGGGTTAGATAGTCCCCAAATTATGTTTTCTTGCCGCCTGCCATAATCCTGTGTCTGTGATAGTGGCAGAGTTAGGGAAGCTTCTGGTGTCCCCGTCCCTCACTGTCCACAGCCACAGGCTTGGGCAGCCCAGGGTGAGTCCGGGCTAGGTCAGCCACTGGGGCCATCTAGGCAGGCAGCCTCTTCTCTCCTGATGCTGCCTGCTTAGTTCAAGAAGGTTTTTTCAGACTGAGGGCATAGCTACTGGAGACCTTCCAGCTCAGCTGCCAGGGAGAGGCTGACCTCACCTGTGGTCAGCCTGCTGTCCCTCTTCCTACATGCACGATGGCCTGTCAGAAGCCCGGAAGTGGCCGGTGGAGGGGAAGGAGGGTGGGCTACATGGAAGGAGGGTGGGCTATGGAACAAAGTGCTCAGAGAGCCTTCTTCACTCTCCCTTTTTAATCAAGGGCTTGTCCCAAATTGCTCTTCAGTGCCAGCAAACAAAGAAACGCCCACACAAGTTCTTAAGTACTTTGTGCAGGTTTATTGAAAACGACTCTGGTGGCCTTACAGGAGCTCTGCAACTGCCTCTCAGGCCAGTATGTCATGGAAAATCAGTAACCCGGGGCTCTAACGAGCAGGGCGGCCAGTCACACGGCATGACAAGGAAAGAGCTGGGGTTAAACCACATTTAGCAGGCAGATCATATTTTCAAAAATTTTCGCTTTGGGTGTTTTCCTTCTCTTGTGGGGATCAGTGTCCTTTTAATCATATTCTCCACCCCCTGATGCCTCCTCATCCCTCTAAAGTGCTGTGTGGTATGTGGCTATTGTAGGCAAAAGTATATTGAAATTATTTTTCAGACTACATGTCGCTGAACTTGGGGGCCGTAAGGAGAGTGTGGATATGGATTATTACATATGCAAATGAGTGAGTGAATTCAAGTTTGATATGTAACTGTTTTAAATCAGGGAAAAAAGAATTGCCTGCTCCCCAGGGCGATGATGCCAAACCCAAACTGCCTCTCAGCCAACGGGTTCACTGTCCCCTGTGCTGCCATCCCGTCGGACGCTGCCTCGGTTGGCCCTCTCTGGAGAGGCCCCAGTTGGTGCTAGTGGACAGTGTGGAGGATAGTCTGGTATAGACAGAGGCTGTAAATCCCCTTGCGCTTTAAAGTGGTGTTCTTCATTGAAATTAAGTGAACAGTCGTCTTCCCCAGCAGCCTGAACTCATTTCTCCATATCCAGCTTGGTCTAAAGAATCCAATCAGAGAGTAATTGAAAGTTCATGACACTTGCAGAGGTTTCTGGTAACAGACCTGTGGGTACCAAGAAAAGAGGACAGAGACTTGTCCCGCCCACGGTCATCCCCACCCTCCCCTGTATCCAGAGCAGCCCACTCCCCACCACGGACACGGACGTGTGTTTAGCCGACTGGCTGCTGTCAGTGGATAATGTCTACTCAGCATTTGGGACAAGTTCCAGCATGAAACTTCCTTTTGGAGAGTGACCCTGACAGGAGAGGGGATTGAGCTTAATTTATGCCAGTTAATAACCTCAGTGCAGCAATGTGGGCAGCTAGCCTTCCAGAATTTCCCCAGACTTTCCCCTAGTGAACGACAGTGCCATATATTCTAATTGTTACCCAGGCTGCTCCCAAGTGTAGCTGCGGTGCAGTGGTTTTCACCTTCCAGAAATCAAAGCCAGGTGTCAGGTTGTGTCTAACAGAGGTACACAGAACTCGAGTGGAGAAATGAGGTGTTTCTGGCTGGCTGGAGAATCCTCAGGCACAGAGAGAATCAGGCAGCTGCTGTGGTTGTCACAGTCTGTTTCCTTTTCCAAACGGAGCCTGGGGTTCTCAGATCCCCTGAGGTGGCAGCTCTCCAGCCAGCGGAAGTCAAGCGCTAAGCAAAGTTGTGGGGGTGCGTAGTGAGGACAAGACCAGAGCCTCTCCCCTCCACCCCAGTCTGCCTTTGACTAATGAGGTGTTGGGCTGAGCCAGGGCCGAGTTAATTTCAGAGGTAATCCGTTTTCTGCTAACACCAGTCATCAGAGCAGAGAAGAGCGCCTGGGACCTTCTTCTGCATCATCCCAGGATCTTGAAAAAAAAAGGAAGGGAAGGGACAGCAGGGGTTCTCTCCCCCCTCCCCCCTGTTGTAGGTGCTGAGGTTATAGAAGTGTGTCAGGACTTGGTGACACAAAGGTCCTCACACACATCATGTCACCATACTGTGGTCCCCCGCCAGGGGGGGCTTTGCACCCAAAAGACAGTTGTGCTTGTTAGATGGAGGTTGCATATTGAAGCCATCCACACTTAGGCTGGGAAGTCCTTTAGGACAAAAACAACTGCTATCCAATATCTTCGAGTAATGAACTTATCAGTAAATATAACACATGAGCTCATTGATCTTAACTTTGCTTTTGGACCAAAGTGGGAGCTCGGCTTCTCAGGAGACAAAACTTTGATCTCTGTTCTTTTCCTTAAACTGAGTTCCAATTTAGAGTCAAACATATTGCCCTGCTCTCCCTGGGAAGCAGTTACTAATGTGTTTTTTTCTCACAGTGGATGGTCCCGGCTCAGCCTGGTCACTCAGGCCCCCAGGCCATGTGCCCATGTTCTGTGCACAGCATGAGCTCAAGGCATCCGAGCAGGGTTGTATCAGCTGAGGAATGTTCTCTAGTGGAAGTGAATCTTACAGCTGTTGCCTGTCCTGGCCACTCCCTCTTTGCTTCAACTGATGCTGTTCTTCTAAAATCACTGCCTCCGCCCTTCAGCTCTAAAAAGAAAAGAAATTGAGGATGTAGAAATGGATGCATCATGCTTTTACAAGGGGTGGCTGCCCATTCACTCTGGGCAGTGAGATCTAGGCGTAAAAAGAAGTCTCAAAAAAAAAAGAAAGAAAGAAGTCTCTGAGAAGAGATGTTGTTTGTGAAGAGAGCGTTAGCCTAGAAGTGCCGCTATGCGATGTCTGCCCACGCACCCAGGGAGAGGAGGCTTAGGGAAGGTTCATCTACACGTCGGTCCTGTGGACCTGCCGTAGGCATGTGTGGCCACGTAGGACTGACGGGGCGAGCGGGGGCAGGGGGCCAGCCGGCACTGGCAGGTGTCTTCCCAGCCCGGATGTCCCCCAACGCCTCCCCGAGAGAGAGGGTCAGACAGACCTAGGTGACATCAGCTGCCTGTCCCCCCCAACACACATCCACACACCCACACACCCATCAGCAGTTCTAGAAATTGAGCGGAATGGAAAGGGAAAGGGCCACATCCTCGACAGCTCCAGGTTGCCTTTGTCCTCTGAGCCTCCCACTGACTCCCTGAGGGCCTCGTCTTGCTGTTTCCTCCCAGAGAGACTTCACCTGAACCATTTCCTTTCTCTGTGGGTCTCTCTTGTGTCCTTTGTTCTGCTAGCCCCATCAGTGTCTCCCTTGACTTCTCTGCTCCAGAAGGAGAGGAGCAGCCCTGCAGCCTCCTGACCTACCAGGTGGAGCTAGAAGCATCAGGCTCCTTTGAGGTGGCTGGCGATTAGAGCGCAGCCATTTCTGTTCTTCTCCCTGTTTGTATGTAATACCTTTTCCAGGACTAGAAATAATCCATTTTCCTTTGAGAGCCTCCACTCGCTTGTGGGCTGTGGTGTGATCACACCCACCATCCCCCTAAGCCCTCACTATACAGGAGGTAGAATGTAGTTTAAGCCATAATCATTTCTGCCCCCTCCCTGCCTCCTAGAAGTGGTGGGCGTCCTGTGGTGAATGTTATAGTTTGCCCAAGCTGGGAAAGGGCTGAGCTGGCTGCTCTCTGCCCTCTTGCCTGTTTGGTGTGGAAGGAAGGGGCTCTGAACCCACTCATCTCCTAGGGAAGGGGGTGTGTCTCACTGCAGCAGTCATCTTCGGGGTTCCACCTTCAGGGTTCAGGCAGGAGCAGCACTGAATGCAGAGTCGGCCTCCGAGCAGCCATGCTGGGACATTTCGAGGCCCCGGGCCTGACTGGAGGGGGAGCTGGGAGATGGGAAGGCTCGGGCCCCCTTCGTTACACGTGACGGCTGTGATGAACTCCCGTCAGCAGCAGGAGCGCCTGCCCTCCTGTCCTCCAGACCAGAATGAGAGCCGGGCTTTGGGTGTGTGGAGGCCACCCTGACCATGTGTCTTCTCTGCTTCTCCCACTGTTGCAGGTTATGTGTTCTGTATGTTACATCGCCTCCCCGAGCAGCATGACTGCACGTTTGACCACATGGGCCGCGGCCGAGAGGAAGCCATCATGAAAATGGTGAAACTGGACCGGAAAGTGGGGCGCTCCTGCCAGCGCATTGGGGAGGGGTGCTCCTGAAGGCCAGGCACGGCCGCCACATGACGCTGTTCTTAGTTCACTAATGTTAGCCTTATTTAGGACAAAGTCAGCCAGACACCTGGTACTGGGCACGCGTCAGACTACAGCCAGTCCGTTTCCTTTCTTTAGCCAGCCATCCTGGTACTGTAGTTTAGGGGTTGATGGTGGTTGAAATTGATTTCTGGCTGGTTACTAAGGTGCCTGCTAGCCATTGTATAAAATTAAAACATGAAGAATATTTTTTTTTGAGCATGGCTAGTGGATTTAAAACAACACATACCTGTCACTGCTGGAGTCAAACTTATAAAAAGCCTTAAGCGGAAAGTGTTCCAGATGGAGACTCTGAGTTAATAGAGGAGTAGAAGCTGGTGTTAAAGTTCCCATGACGCACATGGCTTTGCCAGAAACTCTGGTTAATGTTCGGCCTTTCACCTCTTCACTTATCCTTAGTCCCAGTAGCCAGGATACCTGATGGCCACGCGTGCCTTGGCCACAGGAGGCTGTTGAGATTGGCCACGTGGCTGGGCTGGGTGGTGGCTTCGCTCTCCCACAGAGCTGGAAATGGGGGTGGGGGGGCAGGTTCTTAGGAAAATTTTTTACCTGACTTGCTATGAAAAAACTTTCTCATCACACGAGAAGAGAAATTATAACCTCACTTTGAAATTAGCTCCCCTCAAGACTAGTCCATGTACGAGACCCATCTTTTCTACACAGGACCCACGGTCATGAGAAGCAACCAGGGGCGCACCCTGACCCCACTGGCTCTGGTTTGCCATTTGCCAAGTGCAGGGATCTGGCAGTTGATCAAATAAGGCTAATTACAGCACAGCAGCTGCGGCTAGGATCTACAGACTGGCCTCTGCAGCTAGATTTCTATATTGGGAGTTTTTAAAAAGACATTTCATAGCCAACGGGAATCAGTAGAAGGGCTGGGGAGCCCATGGGACGCTGCTGGCCGCAGCCTCTGCCCCCTCCAGTGGCTGCCTGCCCGGCCCTCTCTGGGCCAAGAGGACGAGGCTGTGGCCCAGCCGCTTGCGTCTGTGCAGCTCCGTAGTCCAGGGGACGACCTCTACCACATAGCAAGTTTAGGAAGGGGAGGCAGCCTGCGTGACAGGGGCAGCGGGGTGATCTGTCTAGAACAGTGGTTCATGGCCATGGCCCAGCCCTGAAAGACACTGGCTCTGCAGTGGGGGCGGGAGGGCGTATTTCTCAGCCTGTGCCTCTTCCTGCGGGCGGAGAGGAGTCGGTAGCCGTGGTAGCTCAGGCCAGGTGGGGAGGGCGGCTGTGGGCCCGTTTGCCCGAGTTAGGGGATCATCACCGATCTGGTGGGGGTGGGGAGGGGAGACAGGATTAAGATTCTCTGGAAGGCCCGAACAGGGTCGAGTGGGCCAGAGATCCCGTCTGGTCCAGGCCGGTGAGAGTCGGAGGCTCCTGCAGAGGCGGCTTGGATCTGCCCCCACACAGGCTCCTGGAATAGTTTAACCCAGCAAACTTTCCCTTTTATACCACGACCAACAGCTCGACTCTGTCTGCAGTTCACAGCCAAACACCTGCAACTACAAATGGTTTTTGATCCGGAATACTGAAATAGGAAATCATGCTCTTCCCAACCTCTTCCTCCCATCCTACCCCCACCAGAGTGGAATCCGCTGCAAAATCTCCAGCCTTATTCTTGCTTCAGGACCCAGACCGGTGTCTTGCTCTAGGGCAGCCCAGGGCAGAGGGGCCAGGTCTGCCCGCGTTTACCACTGTTGTCAAGCCACGGCCCTCCGGCCAGTACATGGCCATCCTCAGTGAGGCGGCCCGCCTAGGCCCCCCGCCAAGCTCTGATCCCGAAGAGGCCCCCCACGCGCCCTCCCGGCCCTCCTCAGGCCCCACCGCTGCTGCTTCGAGGCAGGGATGGGAAGCAGGCTCTCCGGGGAGCCCAGTGGCACACGGGGCTCACAGCCCATGTTCACTTCCTGATGGTAGAGCTGGGGGTGGGGGGAGGGCTTGTTCCCCTGCAGTATCTGTTCTGTGAAGTTTGTTAAATGTAAGGAAAGCTTAAATTCTTGTATCTTTAAAAGAGAAGATCTTATTTAACCCTTTTGTGTTTTAGATTTACTTACACACATAGCCTAGAGCTCAGTTTTAGTTTTAACATTGTGAAAATATTAAAAGAATCTTGTAACTTTATTCTTTTTTCTCCTGCTGAAAAAAAAATTAAACCAATCGTATGAAAGTTTGGATTTCTCTGTTTTGCCAGTTTTCCTAAGTGCTACCTGTATAGCTAGAAAAAGGGTGAAATGTCTCCCTGGCCAGAGCTCAGATGAGGTGGCGGAGGGTGGCTCTTGTGTGCAGAGAGAGCCTCTGCATTGTCTGGGCTCGCCTTCCAGGCTCCACAGCGGCTCTCTTGTTTCTGTCTGTGAGTGGTTGTGCCTTGGGAGGCCACAGGGCCTGGCCCGGGGTGAAGGTGTGTCTGCCCGGCAGGCAGACACACCTTGCGTAGATGAGAAGAAAAGGCACCAGCCCTGAAAGCCCCTCTGTGGTGTGTGGGTTTGGAGGTGCCAGGGGCCTGGGAGGGGCAGTGTCTGGGGGGGACCAACCCCTCCCAAGGGAGGAGCTGTGTGGTGTATATGCTGTGTGAGCCCTGGTGGTGTAGAGGAGGCACTTACTATATTCGCCTTGAGGAGTCTAAAACCACGTGGGGGGGGGTGGTGGCAGGGGAGCGGTACCATCCCTCCTCACCGCCTGTAAGGCAGAGTTTGACCACACAGTCGTCATTGAAGATGATGAAGAATTCTCGAGGAACTCAGAAGCACAGCGGAGGCGAACAGGCGGATGGGGAGAGAGAGCACAGGAGTCTGGTGGCCTTGGAAAATGCCATGCCTGGCAGCGCACCCCCTTGTCCCTGCTGCTGATCTGGGAGGCTTGGTTCATGCCAGCAGGAGCCCACGGCAAGAAGACAGGTGGTGGAGAGAAGCCGCAGTGAGGAACAGGAAGCCCACGGGGACGAGGAGGGTGGGAGGGGCTGGTCGAGGCCAGCCGGGAGCCTGCTTGCTGCAAAGGGGCTTACCGAGAGAGAGCACCCCAGCAGGCGCCGGAGCGATAGAACCCCCCGGAAAAGTCTGCAGCGGCCTCAAAAATTACCTCCTTTGCAGCCATTCTCCAAGCTGCCTGAAGCAGGGCTCCAGGAAAAGAAGAATAAGCAGAGACAAACTTGGAGGCCTGGAAACACTGGAGTGTGCCGGGCAGGGACTGCACTGGGCCGCCAGGGCTGAGCCTGCCTGCTGTCCGCGGGGGTGCCGGAAGGCGCCACACTTGATCCAAGCTTCTGTCCTAGGGGTTGGGCAGGAGTCTGACACAGAAAATTAAGCAAGTAAAAATAACACTGTTTATTAATGCCACACACAAAAAATAGTAAGGAAGAGGAACCATAGACCTTACATGACTCCGCTGTGATTACATGTGAATAATGAACATATAGATCATTATGTATGTTGCTCTGGCAAAAACTGATGACAGAACTCTCCTAGGGGGACCGGGAACATATGTGCAGAGTGATGGGTCCAGGTTCTCACTGTCCATAGCAGGAAGCCAGAAGATAATGCATAAAACTGAAAATTTAAGAGCTGAGTGGAAGCACGTTACCTAGAAATGTGGAGGTAAACACAGAGGACAAAGCTAAGTTCTGTGGTTTTCTTTGGGGGTGGAGGATGGGAATGGGGTGAGCCTTGTATTTACCATTTCTACGACTGTATGCATGTGTAACAATTTTTTTTTTTAAGTTTTAAAAATGATGGAAGGGACCAGCTGACAGGACTTCGAGACGCTCAGGAGCCCTGGTGATGCCGAGTGGAATACGGGTTTCCTGGCCAGAGACGCTGTGGAAGGTGCAGGTGACTTGGTACATGGCAACATGCGACGAAGGACTTCTTTTTACCACGAGGCCTTTTCCTAATCACGCCCTGGGATGCGTTACCCCACTTCACTGAGCACCTCCTGTGTGCTGGGCACTAGGGGAGAACTCGGGGGGTGATTATGGCCAGGCCAGCCGGGAGCTTCTAGTGTGGACCCCTCTTCTCCGCTGTCCCAGTGGCACGTAACCCAGGACACCCAGCAGACTCATTTCCCTTGACCTACATCCCGTTTCCCGTGTTTACCTAGAAAGCTATTCCTGAGCAATGATTGGATAGCAAGCCAGGAGCAGGGGGGTGGGGATAGCGGTGGGCTTTGGCAAATGGGCAACTAAGTAAAACTGATAGCTCGCCTCAGCCCCTGGGCTCACACGCGGCCGCTGGGCCTTGGGGGGCTGGTCTCATGGGTTTGAGCAATTAGACTGTTGGCGAGTGAGAGGCTCCCAGGACTCAGAGTTTCACGCATGTGGGTGATAAGTTCATGCGTGACACCTGGCTGGGTCCAGAGACTTGGGAGGCCAGGCTGGGCCCCTGGTTCTTGGCGCTCCATTCCCAGCCCAGCTTCGCCAGGCAGCCCTGTACTCTTCTCCTCCCAGAGCTGGTAAGAGCCTAAGCCTTTGCAGGGAAGAGTGTGGGTTTGATGGGGGGTGGGGGGGCTGTGAACGGCTTTGGGAGCAGGGAGGCCACAAGGTCACAGGGGAGAATCCGCTGACCCCCACGGTAGGGGGAACTGTGTCCTTTGGAGTCCACAGACCCGGGCCCACTAGACTTCAGGAGGAGGTCAGGGGCAGGGGATCCCAGACGAGGAGGGGAGGGTTCTACTCTGCGTGACACAGTGCCTGAAAGGAAAGGGCAAGTCACCAGGACACAGGTCCCAGAGGCAGAAGCTCCTGGCGCACACCTCGTGTATCTGGGGGCCTTCCAGCCCAGAGCCCTGGCTCTGGGGGCTCATTCAACAGCTGGAACGTGCTTGGCGCCAATCCAGGCACTGGGGATGCAGTCGGGGCCAAAGACACTGTCGTGGTGGCGAGGGGACAGAAGCTGAGAATAAGTGTACAAAATGGGTGGGGGGTGGTTAAGAAGTGCAGGGCCTGGGGGCTCTTCTCGGAGATGGGGACCATCCAGGGCTGGAGCTGTGGGTTGTAGAGAACAGCCTGCAAGGCGGAGGCGGGAGGCCCAGGAGACTACGTGATCATCCGGGCTGTGGAGGGTGGTGCAGAGCTCAGGGCACCAGGCGGGGGCCTGCAGTCAGAGTCGGGACTCGGGCTGAAGGTAGTGACCCCAGGAATTGCGGACAGATGGGCCGTGGGTGAGCGAGAGGGGCTGTAGGTGACTTCGTTGCTTTGGCCTGACGGGAGCATGGTGGTGCCATCCGTGCCGGGCTCGGGTGGGAACATGCTGGCGGGGGCGGGGGGGTGAGGCGTGGGTTACACAGCCGGGTGGAGGGGTGGAGGAGAGGTGTCCGGAGAGGAGCCTGTTGGAGTCGTCAGCACAGAGCCGGGCACGTCAAGTCCCAGCCTGGCCGAGGTCCCTGAGGGAGGAGGGAGTCCAGCTGGGGGAAAGGAGGTGGACCCGGCCGTGCCAGAGACATCCCAGTGTGACGAGGTTGGAGGAGACGAGAAGAAGCTACCAGCAGGAGGAGGGGACCTAGAGAGGGTCAAGTCCTGAGGAGTGTCCAGGAGGAAGAGGAGTCGCCTACGGAGGCCCATGGAGGCCCGCGGAGGTGCTGCTCAGGGAGCCCGCGGCCAGAGCCTGGCCACCGGTGGGAGAAAGTGGAGAGCCGGGCTAGTTTCACCACACGACAAACGGAGAAGGGGGCTGTAGTGGAAGGGGTGCGGGGGCAGGAGAGAAACACTTTTTTTTTTTTTTTTATTAGAGAGCGAGAGACTGAGAATGAGAGGGGAGAAGGTCAGAGGGAGAAGCAGACTTCCCGCAGAGCCGGGAGTCCGATATGGGACTCGATCCCGGGACTCCGGGATCATGACCCGAGCCGAAGGCAGTTGCTCAACCAACTGAGCCACCCGGGCGCCCGAGAAACACTGTTTTTATGCGGACGGAATGCTCCATTGGAGGAGTGGAGGGGGTCGGAGGGAGGGGACAATTTAGCGAGGCGCCTGGGAAGACGTGGGGCAGGCAGGCAGGCAGGTGGAACTTGTGTGCCTTACGTCCCCTTGGGGCAGAAGGGAGCAGGGCCGTCAGGTGCCAGGAGATGGGACAGGGAGAGTAGGAGAGGTTTGATGGTGATCCAAGGTGGGCTGAATGAATGAAGTTTTTCTGAATGAAACAATTTCTGAATTTTCCCGAATGAAACGACATTTTTAGCTTGAGGCCCCTCACTCACCAAGACCCCTTCCAAGTCCCTGCAGTGGGCCTTGGCAGTGGGTCGCCCCTCCTGCGATTTTATAAAATTTGCAAGCGTTAGATACTTGAACTGCAGTTGGTTAGACCTGCTCCCTGCTCCATTCGAACTCCCCGTCCCGCACACTTCCGTCGGCTGGTCCTGGGGTGACCCTGGCATTTTGGGGATCTGGCCAAGATGAAGTCGAGTTGGGGACATACTTAGTTTGGAGGAGTGCCATCACTCTGATGTTGAGTGGCTTGTGGTGGTCCTCCCGGGGGCAGGCTCCCCGCTGTCCCCCGCGCTGATCAGCCTGTGTTGTGACTCGAACGGTGGGAGTCACGGTGGGGAGACAGGATTTGAAATGTGTGGAGCCAGAAGCTAGTGTGCCGAATAGTGTTCAGTTGTTGGATGTGTGAACTCGAGAGGAAGGTTTGCTTCTCGCCCGCGCCTGCGCGAGGTGGAAGTCTGCTCCTGCTGAGGGAACAGTCTGGGCTGGGCGGCCACGTCCAGCCGTGAATGCGCTGTTCCTTGTCCGGCACAGAGCAGGTTACAGATGGGTCTGGGAACTCTTGACCTGGCCTGGGGTCTTCCAGCTCACACGGCTGGTCAGAAAACCTGGCCGTGGTCTCCCCACCTTTGATAACAGTTCTAAAAACTACGTCTGTGCCAGTGTGAGTTGTGAAGATGAAAGAAACTCCTCTATCAGTAATTCCAAGTCTGGCCGGCCGCGCTAGAGGAAAGACTGCGGGGTCTTTCTGTGCTTCTGTGGGATCAGGAGCTCGTTCTCCTGCGAAGGGTTTTCGGGGAGTGCACGGCCCACGGCGCGGGGCCGGGCCGCACAGACATGGGCCACGCTCGCTCAACGGCTGTGTTGGTTTTCTAGAGTTTCTGACACCTGGGTGTCTGTCACCTTTGAGAAATGGGTGATTCACTGTGATTTCTAATTCTTCATCTTTGAACCTAATTTTGGAGTCCTACGTTTTATTCTTTCTTCCTGATGAGGGTTGAAGCTGGGCAGGAAATGGTGAGTTAGCCCCTAGCATGACGGCGGACCCCCGGGCCCGTCCCTGGGTCTCGGCTGAGATGAGCTGGAGTCTGCACGGGAGGCGGCCCGTAGCTGAGCGCACTTGGGTCTGTCGGCAGACTCTCGACGAGCGCGCGGCGGGCGGGTCTGTGTTCCCGGGGCCTCCGGGCGAGAAATGTCACGAAGATCTTGTGACCTAAAACTGGCCCCTAAATTCTTGAACACTCCTCCCATTTAAGAGCGGAGGCCTTCCCCTCAAGGCCTCCCCATCGTTCTGGGGTCTGTTCCCCCAGCCCCCGTTCGTCCCCTGGAACGAGGCGCACACGGCAGGAGCGACGGTCCCTGGCTCCGAGCTAGATCTGAAAGGCGCAGGAGAAGAGCTCCAGCGGCTCGCTCCCGCCGCGCGCCTCGGGAGCCCAGGGCTGACGTGTGGCGATCCAACAACGGAAAGTAGGTGTCGGCAAGCACGTGGAAACCACAGGGACCTCTGCGTGTCGCCGGGGGTATGTGCAGTGATGTGGTCCGTGTAGAAAACGGTTGGGCGGCTCCCGGAAAAGTTCCCCGGAAGGACCATATGCCAGCAGTTCCACTGCGCCCAGAAGACTCGGAAGCAGCCCCTCGTGTGTGCGCACACGTGTCCACGGCCGCTCCGTTCACAGTAGCCCAAGGTGGAAACCGCCCAGGCCCAGGGGACGGAACGATAAAATGGGGTGTAGTCCTACAATTCGGCCACGAAGAAAAATCAAATAGCCCTACTGCAGTGTAGACAAACCTCAAAAACATGAGGCTGGGTCCAGCCAGCCCGTCACGTGCCACATGGGATAGGAGTCCGCTGAAGGGGAACGTCAGAATGGGGCAGAGCCACGGAGACGGAAAGCGGGGGGCGGGGGGCTGGTTTACGAGGGGATGTGGGGAGAGGACAGTGGTTTACTGGCTGCTTCATGGATGTGGATTTCCTTCTGGGGTGACGGAAACGTTCTAGACCCAGACAGAGGTGCTCTTTCTACAACATTGCAGATGTCCTAAACGCCACCGAATTGTTTAAAATGATGCATTTTACGTTCTGTGAATCTCATTTCAGTTAAAAAAAAAACAACAGTCTAGCTACCCTGAAGCCTCGGGCGGGCGAGACCATGTGGAGAGCCCAGAGTGAGAGAGAGAAGCCCGGCAGCCCAGCTGCCTGGGTCCCCAAGGCACTCGGCAGGCCCGTGGGGAGTGAGCGAGGCTTCAGGTGACCGGGCCGGCCCTCCGGCTGACCCAGACGACCCCCGGTGGGGCAGAGGTGGACAGTCTCCACAGAGTCATGAGCAAAGTAACTTGTTGTAGGCCGTCAGGTCCCAGGACGTGGGTGTGCAGTAACCGGACGTGAATGGGTTACGTCTGGAGGCCGCGGGGAGCGCTCAGCCCCGGGCGTCGTGACTGCGAGTGGGTTTGGCCAGCCGGGCTCTGGGAGGGTGGCTCGAGGTGGCTCGAGGTCTCAGAGGTGCCAGGCAAGGGCAGCAGAGGACAGTGGGCCAGACAGCAGCCTGGGGGCGGGGGGCGGTTAGGTTGAGGGTGCTGGCACCTGCCCTGATGGACTCAAGCAGGAGCCGACGAAGCGGGGGATTCTGGCACCTTCGCTGAGATCCTCAGCGGTGACCTGACCCTCCCAGTCCTTGTGGCACCCTCCACCTGGTCCATCCTGGCAGCAGGGGATGGCAGCCCTGGCCCGGAGTCAGGACAACGTTCTTGCCCAGCTGGCCTCTCCCAAGTGCCTCTCTGCCAAGGGACCTAGTCCCTTTGGCCTGGGCCTTCCCTGGCGAAGGTGGAAAATTTCGCCATTGCAGACGCTCACCAGTGGCACTGACCGGGTGTTGGCTAGCAGCCCTAGCCGGGGCGGGCCCTTTGATGGAAACACAAGGACACATCTTAATCAGTAATGCTCTGGCTGTCGACCCGGCCCCAGACACAGCACCCCCTGGTCACGGGCCCCAGCGCCTGCGGCGGGGATGACAGACTTGTGAGGGACGTGGTGGCCTGGCCACTCCCGACTGCGGAGCTGACAGGAGCAGGTGACACATGTAGGGAGGAATTGCCTTATTTCTGCCACTCCCGATGATACCTCGAGGCCGCTGACACGGTGTCCAGTCACCCCGGCCTCGCTCCTGGGCAGCAGGAAACTGCTGTGGATGGAGATGTGGGACACGGGACAGGGGCTGCCCCTCCCGGGGGGGGGGGGTGTCTGACCGGGTAGAGGACCCAAATGTGGAGGAACCAGGGCCTCGGGACAGAGGAACTTGCCATCTTAGAGCCCATGTGGTCAGGACAGTTCTGGCTGGTGGCATCACCAAGGATTAGAGCCAACCAGCTTTCCCAGGGCCAGGGAGTATTACTGGGGAGAGAGGTTTCCAAGGATGGGGCATCACTTTGTGTAGGAACCTATTCAGGAGAAGGAGAGCCAGGGCCTCCGCAGAACCGTGCTGTGTCCAAGTCGGGAGCACCGCTGACCGAGTGTCTCCTGTTGTCACCCAAGGGCCCACCCGGCTAGGGTCTGCTCCCCAGCCCCCGAAACCCTGCTCTCCCCATTGAGCGCACCTGCTGGGGTTTCCGCACGGCCGGCAAGGTCAGCGGTTTGCCCCAGGGCCCTGCCCACCCCTCAAAGCACCGCACCCCCGCGTTGGACGTGCTCAGGGGTGGCAGCTCGAGATGCTCTGAGGAGCTCACGTGTCCAGGGGGCACCGAGAGGCATCGCAGGGAGTGCTGGGGAGGGCCGGGGTGGGGGGGACAGAGGAGCCGGGGCTTGGGGGGAAAGTGCCTGAGGAGAATGGGCTGAGGACTCTCCCTGGAGTGAGGAAAGTGTGGACAGAAAGGGCCCCTCCCTTAGGCCTGTGGAGTCACACACCTACCACGTGCCCGCCGCCGTCCCAGGAGCCTGTGGCCCACAGGCTTGGTTCATCCTCACTGTCCTCTGGAGAAGCACCGTCCGCCGTTCTGGGCGCTGGGTGGGCCCTGAATGAGGCCCCCTGCCCAGCAGCCCCCTCACCTCTGCTACGCGGACGCGCCAGCAAAGACGCGACCGCCTCCTGAATCGCCGTGTGGGTGCGCCGTCTGCCCTGCGCCGTGTTGTGTGTCAGCGTCCAAGCAAGCTCTCCGTGGTTGGAGGTGGTCCCTCTGCTGCTCATCATCTTTACCATTTCCTGAGTTTCTGGCATCACCTCCTTATTTTCCACTCCAGCTATTTTTATTTGCAAACTCCCTCTTTTTGGTCATTGCTTGTGATTTAGAGAGAGGGAGGGGAAGGCAGTGTCTGCTCATTTTGTCTTACTGCACGTGTTACGTTTCCGTGAAGACAGCTGACTGGCCCTCCAAACTAGCTGTCTGCCATCTTCAGAGTCCAAGATCTTCAAAATTTAAGTGGATGAAACAAGTAGAATATACTGGAGATTTTGCAGTCCCAGGCAGGTGAAGGGACTGAAAATGTGTAGCCACTTTGGAAGGGTTGATCCTTCCAAGTGCTGGGTACAGATATTATAACCATTGGTCGCTGGTGGAAAATATTGTCAATGGAAGAAAAGCTAAGACCCTCAGAGGCAGGCAAAGGCTGTTCTTGAAGTCTGATGCCAATCCTTGGGAAAGCAGAAGGAGGGTGTGCTAGGGGGATTGGAAACATTGAGAAAGGAAAGTAGGGATCCCAGATGCCCACACATGAGCTGACAGCCAGCCTCAGGGACTGTCTCAGAGGTGGTCAATTCCAGAAAACCAGATTCCACCCGAATCAGGCGCCCCCTAAATCCCATGTGTCCTCAGCCCTCTTCTCTTCTTGAACCCATGGGGCGTGTGCCTGAGGACTTCTGGGCCCTCAGCCGTCTTTGCTCTACCTACTGGGGCTCCTGGGCTCAGTCCAGGACCGGTCTCTGCCCTGCTGGTGACTGCGTCCCAGTTACACAAACACGGTGGTTTTATGCGAGTCCACGGACCCTGGTCTCTCCACGCAGCCCCTCAACTCCGGGCTGGGGTCCTAGCTGCTCGACAGCCCTCGCCCCTCCTGCTCCTACCCCTTCTCCCCGCAGGAAGTCTCCAGTCGGGGCGGCCGGGGAGCCCGCTACAGTGTGAGTCAGCCCAGGGCCCTCCTCTGCTCAGAACCTTCTGCTGGTTCCATGTCACTTGGGCAAGAGCCCAGTGTTTCCTAAGGATCCTGGGATCCTCCCCTGCCCCCCAGGCCTGTCACCCTGGGCCTCGCCTCCTCCCCTGCCCCTCACCAGGCTGTACCGCGCCAGCCCCCAGCAAGGCAGGGCCCTCCCTTCCGCTCTCCCTCCTGGAAAGGTCTCCCCAGAGGGCCTCGGTCTCTCCCTTATCCCTGGGGCTTTGCCCAGCTAACCCCTTCCTGGTTTCCTAAGCGTCCACTTCTAGTCCTCTCCTTCCCACGAGTTCAAGGGCGTGAGCCACACTCAGGCTCATGGATGTTGTCTGTTGTCGTCACCCTCCTCAGCAATTTAAGGGTCACGAAGGCAGGACACGGGCCTGTTCTGTGCTTGTTGGTCATTGCTACATCCCCAGCACCGAGAAAAGGGCCCGGGTTGGGTGGCGGTCACAGCCCACGGGGACTTGGGAGCAGCTGCGTGGATTTGATTTTTGGTTTCTCTGGATTTGGTTTTTGTGTTGTTGAGCACATCCACAAGTTGTTGGAAATGCGGTCTGTTCCAGCTCTAGGAGGGTTCGCTCACACGATGGTGCCTAAATCCAGTTTCAAAACCGCCTTGACAGTGGGTCCCAGGGCTTTGCCACCACCACTGGATGGACATCCGCAAAGAGAAATGCCAAGTCTTGAGTGCAGGTTCAGAAAAGAAAACACCTCCCCGATTCAAGCTGTTCTAGGCAACGAGCTCAGTGCGAGGCCGAGGGCCGAGGCGGCCAAGTGCGGTCGCCTGGGGTCATGGCCACGGCCCGAGGTTCACACACACTTGCGGGCATCATGCCACGTGGGGCCCCCGGCAAAGAAGGGCACTGAGCGAGCAAGAGAACAGCATGGCCCAGAAACCCCAAAGGCAGGGGAGGCTGGTGTTCTGGTAAATTCAGGGTGCACACAAGTTTGTCAAGCCCCGTGGATGGTGAGACCCCACAGCCTGGAGCAGGTCTTGGAGGGAACAACTATTAGAGAAGCTGGGACCAGGGCCCTGGGGGACCGAGAGGTGGATGGGGAGCGACCTGGCACGTGGGGCTGGAAGCCACGGAAGGACCCGCCGGCCACAAACCCTGGGGCTCGTGTGACAGGACGTGAATATTTGGTGACGGATGGATGGGTGGACAGGAGTAGTGACACCCGTGTGGCCAGGGCGTCCACGGAAGCCCAAGCCCCACAACCCAGAACCCCTCCCTAGAAGCCTCTTGCCCATCCGTCTTTCCTGTGCTCAGGGTAGCGCCGCCCGATGCGTGCAGAGCTGGAGCCTCGGCCTCCAGGCGCGACGGGGCCTCCCGCGCTGGCTCTCGGAGGTGGCACTCAGCTGTCCCAGCTGCGGGGACAGCCGAGCAGGAGACAGTGGTGGAGGCCGCCGCCCCCCCCCCCCCCCACTCGGGGCTCAGGGCTATAAATACTCAGGATGCAAATGGTAAATGGTTGAGACACTTGCCATAAATTATAGGTGGATGATTGTGAATCTTTAGGCCAGGAGGCCCCTCGGGGAATATTTTAGTTCTTTAAAAAAAAAAAAAACCTGATGGGATGGGAGGGCCCCTGTCGCAGTCTAGCTTTTGTCTGGGAGGGGCCGGGGTGCTGGGAAGGAGGACTGTGGGGCAGGGGGGCAGGGACACTATCGCCCCTCGCAACAAGTGGGTCACAGAAGAATCAGCCTGGCCCAGGTCAAGAGTGACTCACAGCCAGACGAGAGTGAGGGCACCTTCGTCTCTTCTGCTACGTTGGAATGTTATCCCAAGGGCATTACCACTTTACTAGTATTTTTTAACGAGTAATTTAAGAGACCAGGATACTCAAAGTATGTGTGTGGAGGGGGCTGGTCTGTGCACCTGCCAAGGAGGCAGGTCCCAGCCCGCATCTGGCCAGCGGGAAGCCCCGCCTGAAGGGACGTGGGGGCTCCCACGTCCGCAGAGGCAGGAGGCGCACGGCCCCCCTGCCAGTCTGCTGGAAACCAGCAGAGTCACCGCGTCCTGTCCCCTGCCCACGACACTGCACGTGGCTGGCTGGGGCCGAGGCAGACGGGAAGCAGGTCCATCTCCCAGCAAACCCTTCTCACCGCCTACCGAGTTGCCCTCCATGCCGTCTAAACCCTTCCCTTCCCCTTTTCCAGAAAGTCCTGAGGAAACACCGGGCACCCGGACGAATTCTAATTTAATATTATAATTTTAAAAAACCGTGGCGGTACAGAACCCGGGCCACTAACGAGCACTGAACTCCTGCTGGAGCCGTTGTCAGGACACAGAATCGATGGCCGGAGCGGCGGAAACACAGAGCACGGCCCCCGCCCGCCGCGCTCACACCGACAGTGGCCGCCGCACTGTCACCTCCCCGCTCTGGGCCTCTGAGGACCTGGCCACCCGCGTGGGAGGTGGCGTTAACCTGGGCGCACCAAAGAGCCGACGCTAATGAGGAGAAACTCCTGGAAGGAGACATTTCATTTTCTTCTCCTCTTTTGACACCTTTCGTCCTTGTCCAAAGGAAGGTTCTTAATTGAAGCCTGCAGTGGGGTTCGCTCCCTCTTTTTTCCCAAGTGGTCTCGGCACACAAGATGCTCTGCTTTTTATTGCAGATTATACCTTCCTTTTTTTCTTCTGAGTCTCTAGAAAGAATAAGTGATAACAATTTTGTTATCTTCCAAAAAAAAAAAAAGGTGAAGTTGACTGGGAGCCGTCTGCACGGTGATTTGACAATTGGGGCGACAGCATAACTACTGAGCAATTTTTTGCACGATTCAAAACTCATTTTGGGGGGTCTAACAAACATCCCACTCTTGCTGAAAATAATTTCTTTTCCCAACTCTTCTAGGAATAAAACACTTTTAATGTATTCATCAGGAATCGACACTTCATTTAATAAAATTGAAAAGTGACAATTTAAAGAGCAATTGAGAAGAGTCCCACATCCATCATGGGCTTGTGGTTCTAGCGAAAGAAGTGAAACAGGACAAAGCGCTGAGAATACGGGAAAACAAGTGTGTGTGTCCGGACGCACGTGTCACACTATTAACACCTGCTTCAGATCACGGTGCTGGATCTGACGAGCAGGTTGCCAGCCCCGCGGGCACACGGGCAGTGGATGCAGGCCCCACCTGCGGTGCCCAGTGTCACCCCAGCTGGCCCCCCCAGCAGCTGCCAGGAGGCAAAGGCTATCCCCAGAAGCCCCAGTGCAGTGGGTTCTTACTCTCCCCAAAACCATGGTCTAAAGGGCAGGGCAGGGGGTTCTGGCCGTGTTCCGTCTCCTGACCTGGGCGGTGGTCGTGAAGGTGTTTCACAGTAACTGAGAAGCATCACAGTAACGGGCCAGAAGCCACCAGCACCCCGCTATCTGTCCCCACGGAGAGCCAGGCCTCACCCGACCTCTCCTCAGGCCACCCAGTCTGCACCCACAAAGGACAGGGTCCCTCATGTGCCCCGGCCCCCGCGGGACTCGGCCGGGACTCCTTCCTGACGCTTCACAGGGGAAGCAGCGTCCGCCCTCCGCCGGGCTGAGGACCCCGTGGGCGTCTGGGAACCGGCCGGCTGCGCGCCAGCCTGTCTTACCCGCACTCCCACTTAGCTCCCTTGCTCTCCCCAAGTGTGGGGGCCGTTTTGGTCTAGCTGGCTGCAGGGAGGAGCCCCCCACAGGACCAGCCAGGGTGCTGGAGAGCTGCGTCTGTCTGGGGCCACACGCCTTGACCGGGGTCTGCAGCCCGAGGCCCCCCGCCACCCCCTGCTTCGCAAATCAGAAGGCCCATCACGGAAGGCAGAGCCCACTGGCCTGGTGACAGGAGGTAGACCAGAGCAGCTTCTCGGAGCTTCCTCGATGTCTGTCTGGGGTCTAGGCGGGCTTCCAGGCAAGTGAGAACGAGGGTGGGAACGAGGCCCTGTCTCTGTCCTCCCTGCTGCCAGGTGCCTGCAGTACCTCCCCACCTTCCCCTTCCTTCCCTTACCTGAGCGACTCCCATCTCCCGAGCCAGCCCGCAGGGCAGGTAGGTGCCCGGCCGGCCGCTGAAGGGAATCCGCAGGGGAGAGGAGGAGGCAGCCAGCTGTTGGCCGGGAGGCACCCACGTGTGGGTCCGGTGCAGAAGCTTCTCGGCCTGTGCCTCTCTGGTGTGACACGGAGCTGCCAGACCCTGCCTGGTGGCGCGGGCCGTGGGGACCAACGGTCTGGAGGGGGAGGGCTGGACCCTTCCAGGTCCTCACCAGCCCACACCCGTCTTCCCAGGTCAGTGGTGCCAGCTAAGCCCAGAGACTCCTCTCTGGACAGACGACTTCAAAGTTTCGAAAGAAACCTTTGAATGGAGACTTTCCAAATGTCTAAACTCTGCCCTTGCTGGCTTCTCGGCTCCTTCTGCTCCCCGCCGGGTAGTGACTGCACTGTTGAAAGTGCCGACTGGACGGGAATTCTCCCTGCTAATTGGCGACCAATTACCAGCTGGATGCTGATAACGGCAGCGGCCAAGTCACACGAGGCGGCCACCCATGCCGAGCGAGCGGCACTGCCATCTGTTATGGGGGCCTCGCGTCCCCCGTGAGATGCCTAGCACCCCTCAGGGGTTCCAATCGCCCCACACAGTGGGAAAGGGGTCAGGTGACTGAGCTGGGGGTGGGGGCGGGGGGGACACCCAGAGCCCCTGAGCCGATGGCCTGCGCTGTGGCTCCTCCTCCCCGCACCCCCCCCCATCTCCTCCTGCCCATGTTCAAACAGAAAACCCACCTTCCTGCTTCATCCTGCGGTTTGGTGCCCCCCTGCTGCCCCCTGCTGAGAGACCACAGGAGACCAAGTCACACTGGGGAGAGCATTTAGGGAGCGGGCCCAGGGGCTCGGTGTCCCCCCTGCAGCCAATGTGTCTAAGACCCCGGAAAGGCGCCCCCTGTAAGCCCACCCTCCTCCAAGTGGGGTCACGGGGTGTGCAGAGGACCCGGGCCTGCGTCTGTGGGGCC
Source organism: Nasua narica (assembly GCA_028533885.1). Classification (NCBI taxonomy): domain Eukaryota; kingdom Metazoa; phylum Chordata; class Mammalia; order Carnivora; family Procyonidae; genus Nasua; species Nasua narica. The sequence goes on from CM052802.1 coordinate 97,209,894, forward strand.
GGGGGGCGGCGGGGCTCCGCTCGGCCGGGCTCCGGAGGTGAGCAAACCCCAACCAGAGAGCACCGCACGATGGGCAGTTAGCCCCGCGGGGCTGGAAATCACGAAGGAAGGAGACGCGACGTGGGGCCACGGCAGTCAGAGCCAGGCTCCATGAGGACGAGGAGAAAAGCTTCTTAGAACTATTTCTTCTCAACCTCGGCCGAGCAGTCGGGTCGCCGTCCCCACGGCCCGGCGAAGCGGTGGTGATTCACGGGCGGGCCCAGCCCAACCGGAAGCTGCTCGGACTTACAGAGACGCGTACAGACTTACGGACAGGAAATTAGCAGGTGGCAGAAAGAACCATTTCCTCGTCAGCCTCCCAAGCTTAAAGGCTGGATACGTTTCAGGAATGACAGGTTAATAACTCAGGAATTCGAGTGATCATTAACTCCAGTGTCCTCGGATTGATTTGCTCATTGTGTATTTTGCTGAACTTCCTCAGAGGGTTTTCCTTGTCAGCCCGGGTGCCATGACGAGCTGCCTCTGTGCCTCGGGTAGCAGCCGCGCATAGCCTTCCTCCGCTCCACCCCAGGCCTAACCGTCCAAAACTAAGGGAGGAAAATTACAGCGTCAAAAGGGATTAAAACAAGTGATTTGCTGTTTGAGCATTTCAAAAAGATCTGGAACACCTATGATTCAGCAAATGGACAATAACTAAAAGAAAGAAAAAATCATTTAGTTGCCAGGGCAATGTGTTCCATAAAAGCAAACACTACGGAAACCCACTTCCTGAAGGGTGCCCGGCGGTACTCAAGGCCCGGCGCCCTCCCCCGCACTCAGGCTCCCGCCCTGCGGTGCGCTGACCCGGGCCGTCCACCGCCGCCTTCCGTCCCCTCTGCCCGCGGTCGGTCAGAGAGGTAGCGCGTTAGTGGTGGACTTGATGAAGATGGAAGACCCATTTTCTCCCCCTGGAGACCAGCCTGATTTGAACAAATTGAGGGGAACAAAGTGGCCCCTTTCTGTCCTTGGGAGGAAGCCTGTTCTGTGTCCCTCTCTGCAGCGCGGTCTGCTCCTCCCGGGAGGGGAGGGGGCGGTCAACAGAGACCCCCCCTGGGAGGACGCCAGTCCTGGCCCCGGCCCTCGGGGCCCGCCGCGTGCCTCCGTGTCTGCGCCCCCTTTACTGGTGCTGCCGGTTGGGGGAGCGCGAGGCCGAGCCGGGGCTGGAAGGCAGGGAGCTGCCGCCGGGGGCCTGCAGGGCGTGGGGGTCGAGCTGCGGCCCCGCCAGGCTGGGCTCCGCGGGCCCCGAGTCCTCGCTGCTTTCCTCCTTCTGGCTGCCCTGCTGCTCCGGACACTCAAAGTGGACGCAGTGGAACACCTGGCGGGAGAGAGCAAAGGCCCGTGAGCGGCGGCGGGGTTGCACCGGGGATGCCCCGCAGACCCGGGGCGGCGACAAGGAGGTGGGACAGTGCTCTGGTCCGTCGGTGGAGACAGAAGTCACGGGCTGACGGTCTAGGGTTGCAGGCAGCTGGCACGGCTTCCTATGGTCGGGATCTCAGGGTCCTCGGATCGAGCCCCGGTCAGGCTCCCTGCTCGGCGGGGAGCCTGCTTCTCCCCCTCCCGCTGCCTGCTCTCTGCCTGCTTGTGATCTCTCTCTCTCTCTCTGTTAAATAAAATCTTTTAGAAAAATGTTCTCAGTGGATTATTCCACTTCGGTTACTCTCGTCACACAGGCTCTTCTTTTTTAATGAGCGGATGAATCTTGCTTTTGGCAGTCGGGTTACGAGTCCACAGGGGTGGCTGGGGGGCCGGCTGCGCCGCTCTGCTAAAACCACTGCACCGCGCGCTACGCGACTTGTGTGTCAATTAATCTGATATTAAAAAATAAGGCAGCAGGGTGTCACCTGGGGGAGGACCAGGCTTGTG
>CM052802.1:97211895-97287589 GCA_028533885.1 Nasua narica
GGGGGGGGGGCATGTACCTTCCCCGCCTCCGCGGCGGCACAGCTCTGCCCAGGGAGATGTTCTGAATTCAGAAGTGAGGTGTACTCATGTGATTTTTTTAAAACATAATTGGGATTTTTTCCAAAATTAAAACATTTTCAAGATACACTGGCTAGAACCTATGAGTAAAGGTTCTGCATGATGACTTTCAGATTTGCCTTATTCAATGAGTGGGTTAAAATCGATTTTAGTGAATCATGTCATCAAATATTTATTTCTAATAATTGGTTCCTCATCTTCCATCTTATAAAAATGTGTATTTTTTTACCTTGTATTTACAAAAAGATTTGTATTTCAACTTCATATTTTACTTTTCAACCTTAAATATTCAAAGGGTTACTTATACTTTTTTCCCAAGGTCTTTCAGGAGATAAGCAAACAAAATGTTTGAAGGCCACTGCTGCTGCCCTCAAGGGAGTGCTTTTTAAACGTAACAGGCACGGCTTGGAGGGAAAGAGGGGCATTTTGGGGTTAGAAGTGTTCCAGGAAAGGAGAATAACTTGGATGAAGACTTCAGGAGGAAAGGGCCAGTGGTGTCTGAGGGAAAGATCTGAGTTGGGAGATCTGGTGAGGTCATGGTGGAGGAACATTCCAGAACCTGCTCATCCCGCGAGCACAGCCTGGGCACTTCCCACAGGGCTGGGCCTGTTCATCAGCTCCAACAACAAAGACTCTGGCTTCGTGCACGTGCAGAAGGTGCACGTGCTGCTGACGGGTCCTGGGAGGTGTGGTTCAGGTGGGCAGGGCGGCCTGCAGACGCAGGGCTGCGTGGTCAGCTCGGGGCTGACGGTCTTGTCCTCAAGAGGGGGTGAGAGCTGCGGGCGGTCACAGAGGCCAAGGGGAGGCGCTATGGTCCATGAGATGACTCAGGAGACCTTGACACGCATCAGCCTTGGCTACTTGTTAGAGGTGGAGTTCAGCCAAGTGGGACAGATGTGGGCTGAGCTGGCCCAGGAGGCTGGAGCCCAGGCAGCCGGGGGGTGGGCGGGATGGGGTGCCGGCAGGGCCGCGCAGGCTCACCGGGGAAAGCGAGGGTGTGAGGAGGGCCTGGCAGTGGTGGGTGGCAGCAAGAGGCAGGGGCAGTGATCCGGAGGCCGGAAGCCTCGGCTGGAAGGGGGTTTGGGGTGAGTCCCACTTCCCGAGGGGCCGGAGGGTGCCAGAGGGTCTTAAGTGCACTGGTGTGCTAGGCTGGTGACCTGACGGGGACGGAGCTGGGGGAGTGGCAGGGGCCCGTCGGGGCGGCAGCCCAGCCGCTGGACCGGAGCCTCCCGGACAGACAGCTGGTAGGGCGCTGGCTCTCCGCACGGCACTACCCGACCCCAGGCTTTCTCCCTTTCGTCTCCAGGCTTCCGCTAAAGAAGTGAGATGGTGAAACTGCTAACGCTCTCCGTGAACTTGGGGACAAGTGAGGAGTGCGTCCCCGGTTTGTAGTGATATGTGCACTGGCCGCTGGGTCCCGGAGGCCGTGCGGACAGCCATGTGGCCCAGGGGCCTGGCACCTTCCAGGCCCACGAGGGCGGGACACACTGCCGAGGGCCACCCAGTGCTTCCGGGAGAACGGGCATCCCCCGGCCGGGCTCCCTTTATTCGGCGGGCCTGCAGGCAGGAGAGGAGCCGCTCGGCTTTGGGTCTGCCCGCGTGTGGTGAGTGCGCTCCTGGAGACGGACCTGCCCGTAGCGCGTGAGGCCCTGGCGGCCCGGGAGTGGGCGGGACACGGGGCGGGGCTGGTGGGCACCTGCTCCTCTCCCCGAGGGAGGCGGCACAGCTGTGGCGGGGGCCGGGGGGACAAGAAACTGTCCCTCCTTCGTCCCGGGGCTCGGTGGCCTCCATGGCTCGAGCATGCACGCCATGCCCCCCCCCCTAACGTGTGTGCACGCACACACCTTTCTGCTGCAGAATCAGGTTCACAGAGAAGACAAATGTGATGGCAACTGTGAGATTATAGTTAAAATATAAATTCCGTGCTTCCCTTCCTGCATCACTATTTTCTCTCTATTCCTACTTCAATTCATTTATCTACCGCTGTTTCAAATGTCACATCTCAAACTCTAATATGAAGACTAATGGAGGCCATGCGTCTTCGGGTCTGGCCTGTTCCTTCTGGCAGAGCCGGGTTCTCTCCGAGGGAGTGGATTCCTCTCCTTGAAGCTCAGGCCGGCCCTGTTCTCGCCACGGTGCTTCCAGGGGGCCTCGCGGTGCCCGGTCACCCCCGTCCTCCTTCCTTTTCCCTCCTCCCCCTCCTCTCTGCCTGTTAGAGCAAATCTCCCTTTGGGGCCCATCTGCGCGGCTAACCTGGCGACGGCCCGATGGGAGGGTCTTTTGTGGCCCTGACCTGTCCACGCAGGGCAAGCCTGAACATCTTCCGAGTGGCCGCTATTATTCTATTCTTCTCTATCAGTTTACCATTCTTTAAGCTTTTCAGGTGACAAGAGCATCTTTTGGCGGGTTAGCAACGGTCTCTTTGGCCTCACGAGTACTCCTCTTTCTGAGTGCAGGTGAGGATGTTTAGGGCCCCCGGGGGCGCCCCCCCCCCAGAACACACCTCCGCTGCCTGGAGTCCCACCCGCACGCTCTCGCAAGCCTCTCCCTAGAGCTTCTCGTACGTAAGCCAACCGACATCCTATTCTCTCTCAGTCCAGTCTGGCCATGCTCTGTGCCCAGAGCCCGCGTCTCACCTTCTGGAAGGGAAATGTGCACGCACGGTACTTACTGTACCTTCCCCATTTCTGACCCTGAGTCCTTACCCTGCCCCATCACGCCCTCTAACCTGCAGCCTGTGCTCTTGGCCCAGAGCTCCCTAGGCTATTCCTCAGGCCTGACGCTGATCCACACGCTGACTGATTACCTTTCCTCCGCATGGAAGGGGTTTTCCCTCCCCATGCACCTGCGAGCTTCTCAGCGCCCTGAATTTCCAGGCAAGCTCTTACCCCACAGGCCCTGCGAGGCTTCAGGCCTCCCGCCCCGAAGCCTGGCCCGCCCCTGCCTCTGTCCTCCCATCTCAGCAACCCTGGGGATCAAGGACCAAGGCATGGTTGTCCTTTTCCCACGCAGGCCTTGCACGGGAATAAACACATCCACGTTTCAATTCTGGATTGAAAAATAAACTTAGAAAGCCCCTCTGTGGGGCCAGGCACTATTGGCTGGCCATTCAGAACATGCCTCTCATCTCGGAAAGGGTCCCATCAGCACCCTGGCCTGAGGGGCAGGGGCCGTGCTCCACATGGTGCTGGGAGAGCCTGGGAACACTGTCTGCAGTGGGCGCTTAATGAATGCTCGCTGGCCTGCCTCTTGCTGCCATTCCCACTTCCTGCCTGCACGTCTCTCTTCTCTAACTTGGGTGACATGAACTGCACAACCGACTTTAGCCCATTTAACCAACCAGTTTTAAAATAATAGTGCAAATGGCTGTTATTCCCCACGCGCCTAGCAACAGGAACAGCAATGTCCGCAGGCCATTTTCATGTTCTGCTCTGGCTATTCCTTCTCCAGAGATCCTAGCCGCTGCTCCCCGGCCACCGGTGGCCGGCCCTTCCCACTGAGTTAGGGCAGACAGGAGGCCGTGGGCGTCCCCGCTGCCGGCTACCTGGCCGCGCCCCCCCGGGGCCCCGGGTGGGGGCACATGGGACCAGACAGGAGGGACGGAGCCACCTCCGTGCTAAGCTTCAGTCTGGGACCCCAGGGTGTCCCTGAAGGACCAGCGAACTTCAGTGTGGGTTCCCTAAGCATCTCCAGAGAGCCAGGCAGGCTCTGCCAGATTCGAAGGCAACATACAGGAAGCAGTTCGTTTGAGTGAGTCACCAACTGTGCGCACGGTTCTAAGGGGAAAAGGGTGTGTTACAAATGGGAAGACGGGTCATGGCTGGAGTCAACGAAGAGGTCAAATGCGCAGTGGGAGTTAGAACGAGCAGGCACAGGGCAGGCAGAAGTCGGGAAAAGAAGGGTGCCTCTGGGTACCGGGCGTAGAGGGCAGAGCGAGCCCCACGTGTGCGGTAGGAGTGGCTGGAGGAACCAGGTGACTGGGGTGTGGAGGTCAGGAGTCGGAGCGCATTCGTACCTTCACTCCCCAACTCGTACAAGGCACCCCCTGCATGCCCACCACGTGGGTCCTGGTCCCTCAGAGGGGCACCATCCGGTAGGGACAGCGGACACATTCGCGGATGAGCAAGGGGCTCTGGGCCTACAGGGAGCCCTGGGGGCACAGAGGGGGGTGGGGGAGGGCGGGAATGGGTGCTTCCTGGGGGAGGAGTGTGTGAGCTGAGTCGGGAAGCTTAAGGCAGCCAAGCCGGAAAGGCCAGAGGAGGGAGCCCTAGACGCAGCAGGAGAGGGGAGGCCACTGGTGATGGAGGAGAGCCGGAGGGTCCAGGGTGGGTGGCAGTGGGGGGCATGGCTCGGGCAGCACTCTGAGGGGCTGGCCAGACCTGGGCAGGGGGCTAGATGCTCCGGACAGAGGAGGCTCTTTAAAAAGGATTCAAATAGGGACGCCTGGGTGGCTCAGTTGGTTGGGCAACTGCCTTTGGCTCAGGTCATGATCCCAGCGTCCTGGGATTGAGTCCCGCATCGGGCTCCTTGCTCCGCAGGGAGCCTGCTCCTCTCTCTGCCTCTGCCTGCCTCTCTGCCTGCTTGTGTTCTCTCTCTGTTAAATGAATAAATAAAATCTTTAAAAAAAAAAGGATTCAAATAAATATATTACAAAAGGAATACAAATCATAAAACTGCCTAAAGGGGGGAGAAGTGTCTAAAGAAAGAAGGTAGGGACAAGAAACCCTTAAACCCTGAAACCCCCTGAGGTAGACTTCAGTGATTTGGGATAAACAGGAAAGAGTCATTTTTAAAAGGAGGAATAACCGAACTGGAGAAGAGACACGGTGAGACGGACACAGGAGAGAAAAGGGTCTGCAGCGGCTGGCAGGGTTCTCTGGGAGGACAGAGGAGGCAGCCTGCCTCGCTACAGAGGGGGCAGCAGCGGGGTCTCGGGGGCTCCAGGCTCAGCCAACCCCCGAGGGCCTGTCCTGGCCTTCAGATCCTCTCCCTGTTTTTGTTTTTTAAACTTCAAGCGCCCCAGGCCACGGAGCACAAACACTGACCAGGCACGAGCAGGGGAGATGGGTGCAGGGGCACCCCTGCCGGTGTTAAGTTTACTTCTCTGCAGAAGAGGCAAGGTCCCGGGAGTGAGCAGCGGGATTCAACCTCAGGGCCAAGCAGGTCCTAAGTCTGCTCCCCGCTCTGGAGAACAGTGTGCCGGCCCGGAACCCAACGCAGCACAAGGCCAAGGCCAACGCCAGCCAGGCCCTGGGCTCGGGCGCCTCACCACCATCGTCTCACGCAGGACTGGGAACCTGGGCACCCAGAGAGGGAGCCTCTCTTCTTGGGAGCAGGGGTGGAAAGTGACCCTGTTGTGGGGAAACTGGCTCCTTCCCTGATGCAGCCTCGAACCCCCTGCAGAAGTGCCCAAGGCAAGAGGGGCTGCAGGGCGAGTGGGGGAGACCGGGGGGCGCGGGCTGCCCTCCCTAGTGGACCGTCTGAGGGCCGCACCCTCAGGCTCCTGTGCCTCCCTCTGGGGGAACAGCCAGGTCCTGAGTTTCTTTTTGCTCAGAAGCTTGTGTCATTCCCTTTCCTTCCTGCAAACCTCCCCAAGACTGCAATACCCCTCGGAAAGGGTGTGACCAAAAGTGAATGAGGCACACAGGGCAGAGTCGCACTACTGATTTATGCAAAACCATTACCGCGGCCGCCACATCATTTTCCCGGCCCCTTTTCGGCAATCATGTGTCCCATTAGCCTGTTTGATTGCCGCTGCTCACAAAGGGGCACCTTCGCTGAACCAGCTTCAACGGCCCCTGGATCTGTCCCCCGAGAGGAGCCGGCTAATTTGGAAGGTAGTCGTGTGTACGAGTGCGACCCAGCCTGAGTCACTATCCGGGTGTCCTTTTTTGTAGCTGCTGTTTATTATCACTTTGCCTTTTCTGGGAGCCATAATTCTCGACACGTTTGAGAGAGTCTGGGGCCTTCTTGTCTCCGGGAGCCACCTGGAAAGGATGCGCACAGACGCGCGGGCCTCTGCTCGGGGCTCGGGCGAGCTGCTCGGCCGGCCGCGGGGGGCCGTGCCTCCTGTCATCGCGGGGCCTCCCCAAGCACGGTGTGCACCACAGAGCTTCGAGGCCCTCGGGCGCACAGAAGCCTCGGCTCCATTTCCCAGGCTGTGCTAAGAGTGCCGTGAACTGTAGCAGAAATGGGGACAATTTAATAAATGTTGATCCACGGCTCTACCTTGCTCTTCTGGTTTCTCCTGAGTAATTTTCCCAGACTGCTTTCATGCCGGCCGATACAAATAGGATTCCTGACCTAAGCGCTCGACTTACAGTTCCAAGGTGACATATCCTGGTAAAATAGATAACTGCCGCTCAGGGATACCTGCCCATAAGTCAGGCACCAGGACGGGGCTTCTGGGCGATGCCACCCTGGAGACCGCCTGCCTCCCGGCGTCACGGCGGCGGCCCCTGCACCCACGCCACGGTCAGCGAGCGCTCATGGGTCCCGACACGGGGACAACGAACATCTTTCTTACACCCACCCCAGGAGCTCCTCTGCAGGGATGTTTCACTTTTTGTTCCTCTGAAAATGAAGTTCAAGTGTCTCCAACAAAACACCCTTTATAAGTAAAAGTTCTACGTTCATCCGAACAGCCCCAAACCTGGTTTTCAGTTAAGAAACCCTTTTTTAAGGGGAGACATTTCCAGATTGTGAACAATACTTTTTCAGTATTGCTTAGGGGTGACAGGATGGCCAAACCGTCTTGCACAAGTATCTAATCCTAGCAGGCACAGGAGTATGATTCCTGGTGACACTGCTTACATATGGCAAGTTCTTAAACTTCCCAATACCACTTTCCCATAGTCGCATAGGCCGGGGCTCCCACAGATCTCTGGAACTTTATGGCTTGGAAAGTTCTGGAAAAAGAGCCTTTCCAATACATAAAACTCCAGGCAGCCCTGCAGTCCCTGACTACCATCTTTTCTGTGTGCACACTCCCGAGTTCCAGGGAGAGCGATTTACTTACTCATCGTAATTACTTTGGCCCTGGAGGGTTAGAGGTATCTTTCTATTTTTGAAAAAAAAAAGACTAAGAAACAAAAAAGGGGAAATGTTCCTGTTCCCAGGTGGAAGCTGGTAGGTGTGGCCTTGCCAAGGCCCCCTTCCTGCTGCAGGGGCATCAAGGAGCCTGCCTGTGCCCCCTCACCTTGGAAGGCTAGCACGCGTAGCCCTGGTGTGTGGAGATCCCGGGCCCGGCCCCTAACCGCCGGCTGGGCCGAGGGACGCCGCTCCAGATTATTATCCGCACAAGCTGGGCATCTCCCTCTGTCTCTCTGTGGGGCTGATCGGGTTCCGAGGGCACCGTCGCCCGGGGCAGGAGGCCAGGGAAGCGTTACTGCTGCCCACAACGATATGCAGACGGACCGCGGAGTGTTTGGACCAATGACTTGCACTCACTGCCCCGTCACCTTCCCTCTCTCTTTCCAAGCAAATCTTTCATAATAGACATTTAAGAATAAAGATGCCTGTAACAGGTCTTCTTCTATAATTATGCTGCGAATTAATATTTTCCTGCTTTTTCTGTCTCACCGGAAGGAACCTTTAAGACTGAATTCATTCTCATTTTTTTTTAAGATTTTACTCATTTATCAGAGAGATCATGAGCAGGGGGAGGAGCAGAGAGGGAGGGCGAGGGAGACCCCCGCTGAACAGGAAGCCCAATGTGAGATCATGACCTGAGCTGAAGGCAGCCGCTTAACTGACTGAGCCACCCATCACTGTCCTTATTTGGAAGACAAGTGTCCTGAGAGCCAGGGAGTGAAGTGACGTGGTGGGGGCCGCAGCTGGGGGTAAGGCGGGGGTCTCCTGGATGGCACTCCAAGAGGCCGTCCCTTCCTGCCACTCTCTCCTCTCTCTTCCTCAGCTCATTCCCTACTTTGCCAGCCTTGCATCATGGCTCTTTCTCAGCACCTGCTTCTAGACCCTCCCCACCCCTTTCTCCTTAGCCTGACTTCTGAGGTACGTGACTTCGATCTAACCCCCCTCACCGCGTCCTAGACTTGCCCACAGCCACCGCCCGGCCGTTCTGCAAGGTCATGGGGATCACAGCCCGGTGCAGTCTTCCGTTCCCCCTCATTCCTCAGATGCAGATTGTCACGGGGGTTCCCTCAGAACCCTGCACTAAAGCTCTGGCCCTGGGTCTGATTTACAGAGGGGCTACGCTGCGGGTGGCGGGGCTGGGGGCTGGGACAGAAGCTACCAGGACGCCATCTCCGCCCTCAAGAAGTGCCGCGTAGTGAGGGACCTGGGCAGAGGCTCCGCAAACTCGCAGGTGCCAGCCAGGCTGACCTGTCCCCGCCAACGCCCTGCTGTCCCTGTGCTTGTCTTGTCTCTGGCCCACACCCAGTCCTGCCCCCCTCTGCCTTGCACGCACCCCACAGGGCATCCGGGTGCCGCCGGAAGCCTGGTTTGCGCCGGTAACCTCTCTTCCTGAGCACGTTTGATATCGGCACCTCCCTTCCCCATCACTGCCCTGCGACACCCCCGGAGGGCCAGAGTCCCCCTCCCTGGCAGAGGTGGCAGCTTGCGGTCAGGAACTCTCTGAGGGAGAGGCTCACTGGCCCATGTGCTCTGTCATCTCGGAGTCTCTGCCCCTGGGGTGTTTGCTTCACGCCTGGTGCCGACTGACCAGGAATTCGGGCCTGGAGAACCTGCCTATGGCTGCACTGGGGCCCCCCAGCCTTTGGCGACTTAGAGCACAGCCTCTAGAGGATGCTGCAAGGGGGGGACCCCGGGGGAGCCAGGGAGGTGCGACCAGACCCGGTGGGGGTGTCTGGGAAATAATTACCACCAGGCCAGGAAGGAAGGTTTTTGTTTGTTTAAAACAACAACAACAACAACAACAACGAGTCCCTTTCCCTGTTTTTGTGTTTTCTTCCTTCACTGGAGCCACAAGTTGCTATGGGAACGAGGAAGGCACTGGGAGCCATGGCCACTCACCGGCCTGACAGAAGCCCGTAAATAAATTCAGCCTCACTCCAGGCTCCGCGCCGAGTGGTCCCGGAGGGCGGCTCAAGCAGCCACTTGCAGACTCTGTCCCGCTGCTGCGGCCCATGCGGACCCTCCCGCGGCTGCCCGCTCCCCGCCCGAGCGCAGAGGAGCCCGCCACCACCCCCCACCTCGTCCACGTCTCTCCAGGCCCAAGGCCAGGCTCCCGTGGTCCGCTTCATAGATGAGGGAGCCCCCGACTCGGGCCCGGCCCCGGCCTCCGTCCACGTCCGCTGGGCTGCTGGGCTCCGGCGCAGACGGCTTGTCTTCACCTGGCTGGCGGCCACCAGCCCCAAGCCAGGGCCCTGCCTTGGTTTCTCCTCCAGATCTGGCGTGGGCCGGTGCCTGAGTGTGCCCACAGGAGCCATCTGCTCACCGCGTCTGACTGTGCCGGCAGAGCTGGGCTCTTTCTGGGGCTTCACTATTACTTAGCGTGTGTTTTTGGGAGACGGCGCAGCCTGGATGTTTTCACAGACCAGCTGCCAGGATTCAAATCCTGACTGGCACTCGCCAGCGGGGTGACCTCGGGCAAACACTTAACATCGCTCAGCTCTAGCTTCATCAAATTTTCCTCTTTGCTTAAAACATTTTTACTGGGGAAACCACGCCCTAAAGAATGCATCAAGTGCAAACGTGCAGCTTCGCTGAAGAACTAGAGCGAAGGCTGCAGACTCCACCAGAGTCCAGAACCCAGGAACACTGCCGGTGTTCCCGACCCCAGCCTCCCCACTCTCAGGAAACCACAAATCTGGCTTTAATAATAATTTTTCCTTCGCTTTTTTTTTTTTTTTAAAGGAAAGCTTTACCATCCATGTCCACATCCTTATATGTGATAGCTTACTTTTGCCTGTTTTTGATGTTACATGAATATAATCCTACTCTGTGTATTCTTCAGTGGCTGGCTCCTTTCCCGCGACATGCTGTGATTGGTGACAGCACGGATGACGGCCCAGCAATGCTTGGCTTTTTCGTCCTCCCCGGACGGATGACTGGGAGGTGTCCCACTTGGGTCTCATATGAACAGTGCTGCTGAGAGTGTCTTCATTCTTGCACCCAGAACGTTGTAAGAGCGTCTTGAGAGAATACACACAGGCATCAGGTGCTTAGTCTCAGGGTAGGCGCGCACATGTCCAACTTTAGATCTTACCCAAACTCTTCTCTCCAGCAACTACCGCAGTTTACACTCCCGCGGTGCTGGATGCGAAGTGCCCACTGTCCCTCATCCTTAAAAAGTGTGTGAGAGTAGAATCTCCTTCACATATGCCGAGTAGGCAGTGTAAGTGGCCTCGAGGGCGTGCAGCAGGGCCTGGCACCCACTAAGTGCCCAGTAAATACGAGCTGCTCCTGTAATTTGCAGTCAGAATAATTGTTACTATGAGGGTCTTCAACTGGGACATGCGGAGGCATGCGGCGTATTTGCTTTCCCACTTAACAAAAGTGTCTGCTTTCAGAAGCTCTTCAGTGTGGCTGCAGGAAGGCTACCTCCGGAGTGCCACGGGCTCCCGACAGGGAGAAGCTGTAGCACTAAGTCCTTGCCCCTGGTGGCGGAGGATGCACGAGGGAGGGACGCACGGACAGACGGAACGGTTCCGTCAGCCAACAGGTGCTCCGTGCGCACGCGCACCGGACCCATACGACACAGCCTCTCTCCTCAGCTACGTACACCCAATAAGCGAAAAGGAACCCTGAGAACGGCTGACAGACAGCCTGGCAATTCCCTCCGCAGCTTCACTTCCTGACCTGGCAGAGGCTCTCACGTGGGTTCTCGCGAGCGGGACCCCAGTCTTTCTAGATTGCAGACAGCTCGTTTTTCCCACTGTCCTTTGGTTTCCCCAGGGGCTGTCTGTGTCCCTGAGCTCTCTGCCTACTGAGAAATCACTCCAGAACTTGCTCTCAAACCCAGGCATCCACAAAAGCCATAAAACAAAACAAATCAAAACAAAACCAAAACCCCCAAACAGGTATAACTTCTGTTCCTTTAATCCCCGGACTGGTTTTCGGAGGTCCCCGGGGCAGATCCCATTTGGACCTATCCGATCTTCGGGACGGCGGCCTGCGGCTCTGCTACGATCGATCTATCGTTACTGAAATGGGAGTGAAGCGGCCCCGCGCAGGGCGCCGCAGGCCCCGGGGCGGCAGCTTCGGGTCGGCCAGGACACGTGTGGCGCTGACCACAGGCCCGGTTCTACCCTTTGTCGGACAAGACAGGCTTGGAGAGCGGAGCAACGTCTGCCTCCGGGGCACTCAGAGCTGAGGAGCGGTTGGGCCGATGGGCCCCTGCGCCGGCACGAGCACGCCATCGCCGGCCTGGCACCGAGACCCGCGGAACGTGCCCGAGGAAGCAGCCGAGGAGGACCTTGCTGGCTGCCGGCTCCGGGGACAGTTGGACAATGGAAGCAACCGCCGGGGAGCAGGACGAGAGGGCGGCTGTGCTGAAAGACACGAGTCTGCCATCTAGCACTGAGCGTGACAGGAAGACAAAAGAGACCCTGCGAGCACGCAGAAGACGTGCAAGAAAGGCGTCCAAGGGTAAAGGAGAGGAGCCCGAGCCGTGTGAGAAGCGCGCCGGGCGCAGGGGAGATTACAGAGCGGAGGATGACAAAGCACATGCTGTGCGGAACCAAAGGAAAACGTTCTCGGGGGCTAAGATAAATGGCAAGGATGATGCCAAGTACACGAGGGGCTAGAGGTCACTGAAGGAAGTGGAGGCGTCTGTAAGGTAAGCATGCGGGAAATTTACTGACAGGAGTCGTAAAGGTAGCTAAAAAATTAAATGAATTCCTCGCTGCAGCTCACCAAGGAAGATGAGAGACAGATGCCAGCAGCAGACAGACACTTCCCAGAGGACAGCGATGAGATGCTGCAGGAAATCAGAAGCGTGCCGAAACAGGTGATCAAGAAATCTGAACGTCCGCGGTGGCTGAGGCTGCTGTCACCCAAGAGCCCGATGGCAGGGAAGCCAGCAAATCAGCACACAGCTGATGCGTGTGGGCCTTGCACGCAGGCAGGCCTGGCCGCAGGGGCAGGACACGCACGTCTACACGGGGCAAGGAATCCCAGGCTGGTCTAGCCCGGGGCAGGCGGGGCTCTGCTAGTCCAGCAGCAGGCGGGTGTGGATGTTGGGGTGGTTTCCAGCCCCACAGCCGCGAGGGGCCCCCCTCCCAGGGACACGCTGTGCCGGCGCTTTCCACCCCCCGCCCAGACAGCACAACCACCCCCCCCGAATGCTCCTGAAGTCACAGGCGCCTCTGAGCGACGCTCCCCGCTGCCATCCCCTGCCTGACCTCCTCTCGGGGGCGGGGGGGGCGGGCAGCAGCGCCAGAAAACAATCTCCTGTGGGCGACGGGGCAAAGTTATTCACCCACATCTCTCTCTTCGTTATCCGCACACGCTAAAAACCAATTCCATCTACGCTTCTTGAAATTTCCAAAAGCCTCTGGTGACACTCAGTATCTAAAGGTCCCGGCTCTAAGCGGAGGTTGCGGACGTCACTTGGCAAACACGCAGTGACAGGCCGAGGAAACCCTGCCTCTCCCTGTACGACCCTTACCTGCGAGAAAGCAGCACCCTGACCCCACTATTCTGACTGACCACGGGGTTCTGGCTTCCGTGGGACTAGGGATGGGGCTTGTCCTGGAGCCCCTTGGTGATTTTCATTCCCTGACTGTGCCTCCAGCCCCCTTCCCCTGGCTGTCCGGGCCATCCGGGCTCTCCTGCGGGGCTGCCTCCCCCAGGAGGCCTGCTCCAACCGCAGTCACCCCTCTTGCCTTAGTGCAGCCTGGTCTCTCACACCTCCGAACGTCACCACACCGACGCATACACCTTCCCGCTGTTCTCTAAGAGGTGATACTTCGTCCAAAAGGATGCCCCGGAAAGTAGCATGCTGGAGAAAAGAGCGTTCTCTTTGAGAGTCCACTGTATTCTTGATTCCCAGGGAGACCCAGCACTTTTGTGCCTTCTGATGTGCTCTGAGAAAGACAGTTTGTGGGTCTTGCCTCATGATCCCGTTCGTTATTTGTTTTGTGACTTAAGACGTTCCCCAGTTGGCAATACCACACTGCGGACCATCAGCCAAATACAACAGATCACTGATTAATCAGCAGCCTACTCGTCAACCCGTTCAAACGGGCTGGTCCATGGGGTTGGGGCTCCCTGCGCAGACAGTGCAGGAAACTCCAGGGTTCTGTAACGGGAAGTTGTTCGCACGCTCGCTGAGATGACAGGGTTGGGGCTAACCGCTGAGAGACCCTCATCAGACTCACCCCAGTGTTCCTTGGCCTTCTCTGACCTGGAATTCCTTCTGCTGGAATACCTAACTGCAGAATCCCACAGAAGAATTAAAGACAGGACTGCTTGGGTTTTTTGGATGTATTACATAAGAAAGAAGTGACTGCAGATGAAAAATATTCAATTTTAGCTTGATTTAGTATTATGAAGATAAATTGTTTTCCAGTTTGGTACATAATAAACATGCAACTTAATGTAAGTTTAAGTGGTAAGAAAAATTGGGATTTCTAGGCAAAATTTTTGAAATATGCTGAGTAGCATATGGAATTGTTGAATCACTATATTGCGCCCCTAAAACTAATATAAAACTTTATGTTAACTATACTGGAATTAAAATTTTTTAAAAAGAAAAAAATGTTTAAAAATATGATGGTATTTGGTTTGGGGCTCAAATACACATTAAAATACAGATTCAAATTTACTTTTGTTGCCTATCAAAAAAAAAAAAGGTGCTTTTTATGATCTGATGTTCAGAGCTCTTTAATTTTATGCCTTAAAAAAAAATCTCAATTTGATTGGTTTTATAATTTTCAGGTTTGTGAAATGAAGAGCTAAGAGAGAAAGTTTCAGGCTTCTGTTTATCAGCTCTTCTCTGCAAGAAACACATTGTAGGCATGTATCATTTTTGTTCTAAATGAATAAAAAGGCGAAATGAATATAAAATTATCACAATATTTTCACTTTTTAAAATGCGTTCTGAAGTACCAGAAACACCTTGACATGCTCTGGAGAATTCTGACTTGACAAACACAAGGCATGAATTGGGCCAGCTCTGTAATATGCAGGGCTCAGCACAAAATGAAGACATAGAGCCTCTTCTTCAAAAAGCAGGAAAAAAGCTTCTTCTTTCCTCCCACAGTTTCTTTCCTGACCCGACACAGGCTTTTCCTTGGTTACTTCACGTTGCAATCCCTCCGCCAGGGGAACTCCTGCGGCCAGGGCAGACCCTCACAGCCACCTGGGGCCCTCCCTGGGACGCCGGTGAGAGTCGTACCCAACGCGGACGCTCCCTGCAAACGTGCGGGGCCCCCACAGGGAGTGGGGGTGAGGGTGCCTGAGAACCTGTCCGGGGAAGGCCAGAGGGGGCAGAGGTGGGCCTGTGTGCGGCTGAGGCTCCCAGCCCCCGGTGAATGCTCCATTGTCCCATGCGGCTGCCCTCATGAAAACAAAGTCGGAGGTCAAATTGTGAAGCACTCAGGATGGTGCTGGTGAGCATCAGACCCCAAGCACAGAGCCCCCTTCCGGGAATGGGGCCCCACACAGCTGCCCGGGTCACACGGCCAGGGAGCCAGCCCCGGACAGATCTGAGAGCGGGCAGCTTAAGGGCAAGCTACAGAGCGGTTACCACTTTGATGTCTTTCATTTCCCTCTTTAGTTCAGCCTTACTGCTCCTTAGGCTTCCTGTCTCTAACCAGCAGGCCTTCAGAGCTCACGCTAAACGCTCACGGCTGCATGAAAAGCAAGGGCGTGATAAGCAGATGAAGTCAACGGCGCGGCCGTACGCTAGACACGCTAGACGCCACCGTCTCGCCGCCAGTGCTCACTCAACACCCGCTCAAGGAACAGAAGAGCAGTTACCTTCCAGTGACACTAGTCTCACCTTAATCGGTGTGCGTGAATGCCCCTGCCTCGGCGAGCACCCTGGGGACCCGTACTGTGGAGGGGAGGGCCGTCGGGGGCGTCTGGCTCAATCCTGGTTTACACTTGCTGTCCCGGTCTGATTACCGATAGCGCCCTCCCTCACACGCGGGGGTCCTGGTTTCTCTAGCACCAAGGGCACTGACCTCTTTTCTTTTCTTTTTTTTTTTCATTTAGTTTTACTATTTTAAAAAGATTTTATTTATTTATTTATTAGAGAGAGCACGCGCACGAGTGTAAGCAGGGAGAGGGGCTGCGGGAGAGGGTGAGAGAGAATCTCAAGCAGGCTTCATGCCCAGTGTGGAGTCTGACACAATCCTGGCTCGATCCCACAGCCCTGAGATCATGACCTGAAATCCAGAGTCAGATGCTTACTCGACGGAGCCACCCAGGCGGCCCCTGTCCTCTGTTTTCCGATCCAGAGGAACCAGTGCATTTCTCTGGGGCCATTTACATCCCAGAGAAAACAGCATAGCAGTGTTTGAGGCTCAGGCCCTTCACCGGACTGCTGCCCCGCCTGTGGGCGCTCAAAACGGGGAGACACAACCAGCCCACTCTTCCCTCACAAAATCCCGGAGGGAAGGCACATCTACAAACGGCACGGTCCCCTGGCACCATCCGGGCCTGGGCGCCAGGGGAGGAACAGCATTTCTGTGCAGCTGGCATGGGCAGAACAGACAGAAAACCAGCAGCCGTCTGCCACGGGGGCCCCCGTGGGGCTGAGGTTCCTTAAACACCATGTTCGGAGGGCCAAGGGACCTCTGGAATAGCGGCCGTCTGGGAGGGCGGAAGACTCTGGAGGACAGGGCGTGTGACCTCTCAAGGTCGCTGTGGAGGCCGACTCCACAGGGAGGCCGGTGGGAGTAAGCAAAGCCACAGGAGTTGGCTTTCATTTCCTAGCGAAGAGACATCTAGAAATGATAATGATATCCCCGCTGTGCAAGAGCAGGACTTTCTTCTGTACCAAGTTGTCTGAACAACAGGCCATTAGCGGGGACAACAAACAGTTCCACTTAGCTCCGGACGAAGCATTTACCTGTGCAGCAGGAAGCAGCCCCGCGTCGCTCACGGACGGAGCCCCTTACCTCATTTGCTGTGTTGTGTGTTCCCACGATTCGGATAAAGGAGGCGGGCTGTCTCTCAAAAGTCACAGACTGCCAGGACCTGTGAGAGGAAGCACAACCGTGTGCCTGGTTAGACGGTACCGTCAACCCGGCCAGCAGCGCCGGCGGGGGCAGCTAGATGCCGAGGGCTCCTGCCGTCCATGCTCAGGAGGCCTGCGACGTAGGACGGGAGGGGGAATGGAACGGGGCGCCACCTCACAGGTGTCTGAGGGAGGCAGTCAGTACCTAGGGTCCCCGCTCAGAGCTCCTACCTTCTGTGAAGGCAGCTGGGATTCTCACAAAGCTCCCCATCAACGGGCACAGAGTACAGTCCAAGTCTACACTGAGACAGAGTGTGGCCAAGGAGAAAAGTGATCAAGGTTGGTGGGGGTTCATCCAGTACATTTCCTCCTCATCTGTGAAACAGGCCCACCCGAGGGGGCTGTTGGCTGAGGGGACGCACCTCTGAGAGGCGTGGGGCCTTCTGGGAGGAGAGGGTTTTTTTTGTTTTTTGCTTTTTTAAGATTTCATCTATTTATTTGACACAGAGAGAGATCACAAGTAGGCAGAGAGGCAGGCAGAGAGAGAGGGGAAACAGGCTCCCCGCTGAGCAGAGAGCCCGATGTGATGCGGGGCTCCATCCCAGGACCCAGAGATCATGACCTGAGCCGAAGGCAGAGGTTTTAATCCCCTGTAGCCACCCAGGCGCCCCTGGGAGGAGAGTTTCGAACCAGGGCAGGAATGTGGATGGAGCGGGGCGGGCAAGGGGAGGGAGAAGCGGGGGTCACCCACTGCCATGTGAAACCCCAGGCTCTTCAAACCCCTGCCCCATGCAGATGATGGCACCTGGGGAAGAAGAGGCCCTTTCTCCAAAGGCCTCCCCCGCCTCCCCTTTCTTGCTTCCAAATGCATCCCCGCCCCCTGCCCCAGGGCTTGTTCTCAGCACCAGCCAGACTCTGGGTGGTCTCAAAAACCAGCTCATTTATAGCCCAGCCAAGCAGGCCCTAAACAGCCCCGGAGAGGAGGAGCTCTGCTCTTGGTTTAAGGCTCACGGCTCATCAGAATGCGCCGGAGGAGAGCACAGCACCCACGACTGTAAACTCCAATAATATTTTCTGTAATAAATGTGAGGAGTTCACAGTTGTTGCCGTCCCTCCCCCGCTCACACAGTGGAAATGCCAGCTGCTGGGAAGCTGTTTCCTGTAATTGTCTAATTACCAAGTACTGCTACCAAAGAAAATATATGTATTTGTGGTTTGTTTTTTCCCCCTTTGGTTTCAGGTGTTCCATCTTCTCTCTCACTATGAGCCTCCCACTGAGATTGATTCACTGCTGCCTGGACACCTAGGCCCCTTAAGGTCATTAAAAAGTCATTACCATCCTGTGTGCAAAGTCTGTGCCTCTGAAAGCAGTTTTCTGGAAACAGCCTAAGAAAAATCACTCTCTTTGTAAAAATGCTATTATTCATACATGCAGGTGAGGCCATCTGACCAGCCCCCCGAGGCTGCACTCTGGGCCCATTTCCTCGGTGGGGGACTGTCTTGCTCCCAGGCCCAGCTCCCTTGGGGCGTCTGCCCGGTGGGACGAGCCTGTGGGCAGGGCTGGGCCTACAAGGGCGGCCCTGTGGGGCTGCGGCCCTGGGCCTGCGTGTCACTTCTGAGCCAAGCTGTGTGGCCGCCAGAAGGGCGTCCTTCCTCTGGCAGGTCAAGGGAAGTGAGGGGTCCACGCTGCGTGGGCAGCAGACGCCCATGCCCACTCCTACGGGAAGTGACGGCACACACCTGGGCTGGGCCACCGCCGGCGTCTCAGGCCAGCCCTCTAGGAAAGGGAGACATAGCCACAAGGGACGGCAGCGACTGGCAACTATCATGTTCAAGTCAGCTTCACAGAAAGAACTGGGCGCGGCAGCGGTTAAAGACTGTGTTCTCAAGGTTTCTAGCGGCACGCCTGTCCAGGAAATCCTCGAGAGCTTCCGGACGTGGAGGTCAGACTTGGCACCTGGAAGCTCGTGACCCTCAGCAGCGTGCTCCCGGCTCCGAGCGCAGGCGGATCCAAATTACGGCTCCTGAGCCCAACCCCCGCGCCCCCCACACCACGGTGGGGGACCCGCGGCAGTGAAGGAAGGGAGGTCTGGCCGGGAGCGGCTTCGGGCAGAGCCAGGCTCCTGCTTGGGCTCAGGGCCCGGGAAGGCGGCTGGCAGGGCAGCAGCCTGAGCAGGAGGGAGCGTTTGTGGAGTAATAAGATCAGAAGGCCTCAATTTAATACCAATCCTCCATTACACGGCATTAATATCTAATCACATTAGAGTTCATTTTCACTAACACAGCCTGAGAGCTGAAAGATGATTTCATTTTCAGCAAAACTGGATACCAACCCTAGGAAGGGACATTGGTTAGGATGAGGTAATGGGCAGCTCTCCCTCCCCAAATATCAGATCCCATTTGCCCTCGACTTCTTTCAAACAACTTTAAATGCTGCTCGATGGGGAAATGATAAGGTGGCCCCGGAAGTCCATGTCGGGGCCACAAAAGCAATCACTGTGCAACTCGAGGATCTCAGGGAGCCAGGAAACCACCGCCGTCATTCAGTCCCCGTGAGGCTCCGCTGCCATTTTTACTGAGCTTTCCTGAGAGCTGTATCGCTCCTTGCCAAGGACCCGGAGTCCCTTCCTTAGTAGGTAAGACGCCCAGGAAGGTGACAGAGCCTCAGGGGTACGGCACCCACCTGGCTCACAGCCAAGACTGGGTGATGGGAGGAAGCATCCAAACAGGAGCACCAGGCGTCAACAATACATGTGACCTCTGCTTTGAGCACTTGGGACAAGAGAGAAAGCCCCACCCTGGACTGAAGTCCCAAGGCTGGCACTAGAGGCTGGGTTCCCCTCTCCTGAGCTCCAGTCTCCTCTGTCCAATGCTGGTCACCAAAGAGCAGCTCAAGGGAGGTCCCACGGACGGAGATTGAAAATACGTATCTATACACAGATTGTTCAGAGAGAAGTATCTATAGGCATGTTTGCCAAGATATTGATCAAGACTTTAGCTTCGGATGAAAGAATTTCCAGAGCCATCTATTAGACTTTTGTACTTTTCTCTACTTCTGTCCTGTCTGAATTTGGTAGAATTTAGGCATTTTTAAAAAATACCTATCTTGCCTACCGCTCAAGGCTTTAATACAGATCCCGAACTCGAGGTGGTTTGGCACATTGGTTGACACCACAAGCTCTGGGTTAGAATCTCCGTTTTGCCCTTTTCCCACCTCAGTGACCTTAGGCAAGCTGCTTAACCTCTCTGGGCTTCAGTCTCCTCATCTGTAAAATGAAGATAGTAAAAATATCTAACTTTTTTTGGTGACAATTAGATACATGAACAAATAGAAAACATCTAGAACAAAGTGCTACGTGCTAAAGAAACATAGATGGTATTGTGATTACTATTACAAGTACCACTCGGCCAAATGAATCGGGATAAGACACACTGCTTCCTGGGCCTCGTCTGTGAGGCAAGTTTGCTTGTATATGATTTACCGACTACAGCAGGGGTCCCCAGGGGCGCCCAAGACACTCCCATCAGCACCCGTTTCTTGGAGGCAGACAAGCCAGCTGGGCTTTGGAGGAATTAAGCAGGCATTTATTGAATATACTCCTGAGCTTGGCATGCCGGTGTTATGGGGGATCTGTGTAAGACGTAGTGCTTGCCCTTCGAGGCTCACTGTCCCTCGGGTGAGAGCAGCTACCCTCCAGCGACCCGAGGGCAGAGCAGTACCTCGGTTGTGTTCCAAAGCTTCCCTTGTGACTGGCTGGTTGAAGCTTGGAAGCAATTTTTCCAGAGAAAGAGGTTACCAATTTTGATTGGGTTGCCACTCATAAAACTCAGTTTAACCCATAATGAGGCTGAAATACTATATATCTATATCTATCTATCTATATGTATGAAGTTTAAAAAAAAAAAGGTAGAAAATGATGCTGTTGCCATAGTGGTAATTAAACAAGCCAGGGAAACAAGAGCTTACTTATGAACAGTCTCTCTAAAGGGGCTGCTTGAGGAATGAGGATTAAGTGCTGTTCTGCGCATAAAATCCGAGGCGTGTGGCTGGAAGAGGGCAGGCGGTCTCTTAAGGAGTGAACAAGTAGGCCCGGAGCCGTCCTAACAGGGTCTTCCATCTGCCCACCGCCGTGGGGCTTACAAAGTGTTTCCCAGTCACGATCTGTCAGGCCAGGTCCCCAGCAATCTCTCAGGTAGGTGGGCAGCCCGCCGAAATCCCATGTCTGGGGCGAGACATTGAGGCAGGAAGAGAAACCATCTGTCCACATTCCAGTGCTGCCCGGGGGCCAGATTTCACGACTGTTGGCGCTGTTTCCACCCAAGGGCACAGCGAGGAGTTTTCTGACGGAGAGGCTGGGGCGGCCACTCCTCCGTCGCCGGGGTCCCGGGGTTTTACAGCACCTCACTTCCGTGCTGGCGACACGACACCGGGCGGGAGTGACACGCGAGCGGGTCACAAGCTGACCCTGGCGCACACCGGCCCCTGCAGCCTCAGGTCCCTGTGTGCAACGGGGCGAAGTGGTGGCAGGGACTCAATGAGAAAACCGTGCTTGGCGTGGGGTAAAAGCGCACGCTGGCTAGTTTTTGTCTTTACAGTCACACGTTTGCAAGAGTGGAGAGAAGAGGCTCAGCAGGTGTTCTCTCTCTCCACCTGAGTAGCTTGGAGAGATGGAAAACACATACAGTTGTACTGAAAAGCAAATTAGGGGACGACACGTACAGTGTGGAACCACACACACACACACAGAGCCACATGTTACTCATGAAACCACGCATGCTCAGGTGCCTGGGTGGCTCAATTGGTTAAGCGACTACCTTAGGCTCAGGTCATGATCCCGGAGTCCCGGGATTGAGTCCCGCCATCGGGCTCCCAGCTCCACGGGGAGTCTGCTTCTCCCTCTGACCCTCTCCCCTCTCATGCTCTCTTGCGCGCTCTCAAATAAATAAATAAAATCTTAAAACAAAAAAAAAAAAAAGGAAGAAAACACACATGCTCGCAAAATATTCTGGAAGATGTGCCGAACTCATGACAGGGCATGTCTCTGAGGAGAGGGTGAGGAATGGGTTTGCTGATGGAGAACAAAGGAGGCTTCAACATTAACTGGAATGTTTTATTTCTTTGATTAAAATAAAAAAGACGAAGTGTATGTAGAAAATATTAACTACAGTCAATTCTGGGGATGAGTATGTGAGTGAATGTTAGGACGCTTCTTATTCTTTCCTGCATTTTAAACAATTCCTTCATAAATCAAAAAAGAGGGAGAAGAAAGGCATTAAAACAGTGTCTGTGTTTATGTGAGAAAGAATTTGCCAGGGGTGGAATTAACCGAACGGCCAATGTGAAACAGGGGCGAGGTGGAGTCCCCCTCGATGGGCACGTGGATTTGCCAGGGGGGGCCTCGGGGCCGGGACAAGTGCATCTTGGCAGGAAGTAGCAGAGGACGGGGAGTTGCTGGGTGGGGGAGGGGTGCAGCCATCTGCCCTAAGCGCAGGGTTGTGCAGAGTGGCCCTGAAGGCAGGCAGCTGGGCTCAGCTGAGATCGGCTTTCCATCCTAAGCCTCGTCCTGCCTTCTCTGGGGATCCTGTAGATCCTGTACCAATGGTGCCTGAGCTTTTCGGTTCTGGAAAATCATGGGACTCTGCTGCTGATGCTCTACTGAGAATGCCAGTGTCGGAATTTTTCTGGAGCAAACCTGGTGAACACTGGGGAGATGGCCAAGGCCAGCCTGGCAGTTAAACGGGGCAAACTGAACACATGGGTTGAATCTTTGCTCCCTCCACTAAAAGGAAATCTAATATATGCTTCATATCAAATATATGTGTTCTAATACACACAGACACACATCCCAAGCACATTCACACTACACGACCCTAGAAAGGGTCATGGACTTCAGTCACCAGTCACCTTTGAAGGTGGGGGTGTACAGGGGACTGAACTATGAGGACTGGCTGAAAGCAGGTGAAAAGAGCAGATGAGCCCCTGCCCCCCGCTCCCATATCCCCTTTCTTTCTACCGACACACTGGGAATGAGCCCTCTCCTATCTCGGCAGGAGACAGGGATTTCATTTGGGAGTCAGAGTTCGGGAGAACAGAGAGGGGCTATTCTGGGGGCACCAGGCACAGCAAAGGGTGGGAACCTGCTAGGGCAGAGAGCAAGGAATTACAAGGAAGTGAATATCTCGGATGGTGAGACTTCCAGTTCCCAGGCCTCCCTTGGCTTTCAGACCCTGTGATCCAGGCTTACTTCCCAGGCAGAAGACTGGAGGATCCTTCTAAAGACACTGACCAGCCCAAGAGGAAAGACCTAGACAGACTGATCCACCTTCTTGCTCTTTGTCCCTCCAGTCTGGTTTCTGTAAATATTTATCCAGTGCTTACTAGGGAGTGGGCCCTCTTTCAGACTCTGTCCTCAAGAAGCTTACATTCCAGTGGGAGAGAGGGGAAAAAAATATAGGGCTAAGTAGAAAAATAGGGCAGTGTAAGTAGATCGAGACAGGCACATTGCTTCTAGATACCACATTTAAGGAGGTTCTCCCTCAACTGCGCGAAGACCGACATCAGCGGAGGAAATGGCCATGCCGATCTGGAAGAGTGCTCCAGGAGAGGAAAGAGAAGGCAGCTAGTGTGCTGGGTCTGAATGAGCAGACAGAGGTCTCCCAATTGATCCCAAATCTCAGCCTGAAACCTTGAAGGAAATCCACCAACCCACCCTTCTACACAAGGCTTCCAAACAGCTTTCTCGGCATCTAACGTTTGAAGGTGAACATCCAGTCAAGGGGCACCAAGGACTCAAACATGAAAAATGGAGACCAAAACAGAAAAGAAAAGAAAAACAGAAAAGACAAATAACTCAGAAGATGGAGTTATAACTCAGTAGACAGAATAAAACCTCAGGAAAAAAACCCTTATACTACTGTCAGAATTATAGACACCCTTGAAATAAGAATAAAATCATACGGAAAAGGGATATTCAGAGTAAGAAATTGCTCTTGTCAATTAAAACTATGAATTGAAATCAATAATTCAACACAACAGAAGCTTACATTGAGGAAATTTTGTAGAACATCAAACAAGATGGCAAAGATAGAAAATACAAGAAAAAAGATAAGAAAAGAAGAGGGCTGAACTAAAAGGCCCCCTATCCAGTTAGTAGTTGTCCCAGGAGAAAAGAGCAGAGAAGATATGAGCTATAAACTGTCAAAGTAAAATGACACTTTCTCACATATGAAGGACATAAGTTCCTAAGTTACAGAGGCCACTAAGGGCCCACTATGATAAGTAAGAAAACAAAACATATTATTGAGAAACTTTAGAAGATCTAAATGTTTCTGGATGGGGCAAAAGCTCAAGTCAACATAAAGGTGAGGGAACCGAAATTGCTTGAAATTTTTCAAGAATAACACTGGGAGTTAGGAGATAATAGAGCCCTTTCTTCTAAATGTTGAGGGAAAAGTTGGTCCCAGCTAGAGGACTGTTCCCAGGCCAGTCAATATTTGGATAGAATAAAGAAACTTCAATTCAGGCACAGATCTGAAAAAAATTTCCCTTTAGTGCATTCACTAGAAACTTCCAGAAAACATGCTCCACCAATAACAAAGGGATTAAACTACTGCAAGGAAAGGTACAGGATCCAGAAAAGAGAGCATCTGACAGGAATAGATGTGAGATGAATTCCCGGGAGGGTGAGCAGGGAGAGTGCTCTGACACTAGTGAGGCCTAGTGAGGCCTAGGACAACCAGCCCTGCTCTGGAGGGAAGGCGGGGCTCCAAGGGGCAAAAACAAACGGATTTACCAGAGGTATTAGACCAGCCTGAGGGGATTTCTGTGGGTCTGACAGAAACAGGTGATATGTGTCTAGAAAACTAATGAATGACATATATGGAAAAGTAAGTAATGTTTAACTCCAGGAAAAACAACCGATACTAAAAGGAATGGTGATCTTAGCAAACTACATGGCTTAGCTCTGAACAACAGTTACGAATGCTAACAATAAATGATAAAAACTGTGCTTGAACTGGAACGTGGGGAGAAAAGGACACTCACTAGAGGGGGAAGGGTCGCCAAGCTAAATCTTTAGCTTTCAAAGTAGGGAGATGATACGTAATTTCCCTAATGGGATTAAAAGACAGCATAAGAAGCATATCATTTAGAAACCTGAAGACACTGACCAAAAGAAAGGTCTATAAGGCAGGAACATTTGTCTTAAAACTTAAAAGTCTGATCACATGTTAGGTTAGACAAGCGGGGAGACACAGGGGCTCTCACACACGGCTGAAGGAAGTGTAAACTGACTCAGCCAACTAGCAACGTTTTAAGTGTAGACACCCTGAGCCTAGAGCTGGCAATTCCCCTCACATCAGGGGAGCCACACTCACAGCAGGGCCAAGAGGAAGAGAATGCGGACAGCCTAAATGCACCTCACACGAGGGGCTGGCTAAGTAAATTATGGTCCATCTCTATCCCTGTGATATCCCTGTGCAGCTGGAGAGCTAGGGAGAGGGAGGGAGGGAGGGAGTTCTAGAGATCTCCAAGGTATAGAGAAATCAGTATTAAGAAAGTAGGGAGAATCCACATACTCCTTAACGTATAAACTAACCTCTGGAGGAAGAGGTGGTGGGTGAGAGACATTTCCCTGTCTCTCGTTTTTAATTTTTAAACCATATTAAAGGTATTTCCTCTGAACATTTGAACTTTTCCAAATATTACAAAATTGTTAAAGCGAAGGAAGGAAAGCGGTTGCCTCTGGGGAGTGGGCCTTGGGGGAGGGAAGGAAGAAGCAGGGGATTCCTGCTTTTTGTTAATGAGCCTTGTGCTTCTACTTGGCTTTTAGAACGATGTCCATGCACAACTTTGATGACAATTTAAAAATTCAGAAGGTGGAAAATAAAAGCAGAGCCAGGGAAGGAGGTAGGCCTCTGGTGACGAGG
This sequence comes from Nasua narica, assembly GCA_028533885.1. Taxonomy (NCBI): domain Eukaryota; kingdom Metazoa; phylum Chordata; class Mammalia; order Carnivora; family Procyonidae; genus Nasua; species Nasua narica. Next base: position 97,237,010 of record CM052802.1, read on the forward strand.
AATGGAAAGGCTCTGTGGGGGGAGATTTTTTACGACCTTGGGGAGCAGGGCTGGGAGGCAAATAGAAGCCTTTTCGGAAAAGACTCTCGCAGAGGATGGGAACATTAAAGGCCGTCCCCTATCAACCGCGCTCCTGCGGTGACAGCAGTGCCCTCTTGGAGCTGTGTGGTGCTGAGACGTGACAGGTACTAGAGGCCCTGAGTGAGCCTCCTGACTCGCCTGAAGATCCCTCTGACAGCTCTTTCCGAGCGCGACCCCAGAGGCCCGAGTGGGACCCCAGAGGCCCGCAGTCCCTCCAAGCCCACTGTTCGTCTGCCTTGCAGCTGTGACGGGCCAAGGGCCAAGGATCCCACCGTCACCTGTTTCATTGTATCTAAAACTGTACCCCCCGAGGGGCCGTGTGGGCCCTACATCGCCCACAGCACTGGGCGGAGGGTGGGGGGGGGGGTGGGCAGGGAATTCCAGAGTTGTAACTCGCCCTAGACGGGACCCTGCTGTCCTTCCCGAGTGACTCCCAACCTGGCACACCCTGGGCCCACCTCCCTCGCCCCAGGGACAGAGTGACCAGAGTCCTCCACAGCAGAGAGGCGGGGTCAGCCCCGCTCCTGATTAACCCCTCCCTAAGAGCTCCCTGGTCCCCAGGCGGCGCAGGTGGAATCTGGCTGGCACCCTGGGAGGAACTTCTTCTGTCTTAACTGGATTTTACAGCCGCCTCGCCGCCCCAACTTACAGGGAATTCTAGGCTGACTCCATTTACCCTGTCTCTCCATCTAACAAGATGAGATGGAGAGACATCTCCATCTGTCTCAGATGGAGACATCTGAGGCATCTCTGAGGACAGAGAGACCTCTGTGCCACGCTGAGGAAAAACACTGCCAAGTCAGTGGGACCTGACTGCGGGTCAGAAGAACAGATTGTGGGCGCCTGGGTGGCTCAGTTGGTTGGGCGACTGCCTTTGGCTCAGGTCATGATCCCAGAGTCCCAGGATCGAGTCCCACATCAGGCTCCCAGCTCCATGGGGAGTCTGCTTCTCCCTCTGACCTCCCTTCTCATGCTCTCTCTCACTCTCTCTCTTTCCTAATAAATAAATAAATAAATAAAATCTTAAAAAAAAAAAAAAGAAGAAGAAGAACAGATTGTGAGGAGCCCCTGGGAGTAGTAACCATTTAGTCACACGCGGATCAGCCAAATGCTTCCTGAGTTCAAAGGTCACATAGGGAAGGCTCAGAAGACATATATTTGCTGGTTTACTGAGTAATTTTAAAAATTTGAGTTAGATCCCACTTAGAAATCAGGAGAAATCGGGGTGCCTGGGTGGCTCAGTGGGTTAGGGCCTCTGCCTTCAGCTCGAGTCATGGTTCCAGGGTCCTGGGACTGAGCCCCGCATCGGGCTCTCTGCTCAGCGGGGAGCCTGCTTCCCCCTCTCTCTCTGCCTGCCTCTCTGCCTACTTGTGATCTCTCTCCTCTCTGTCAAATAAATAAATAAAATCTTTTTTAAAAAAAGAAATCAGGAGAAATCACATACAAAGACAAGCAGGTTTGTACAAATAGGTTTCTCTTAAAAACCTGGAGATCTGGGATCCTTGGGTCCTTTTCTATAAAGACGACACTGTCTACAGCTGAAGTGAATGAAACAGAGCCAGGCCGTCGAGCTTCTGGTGGTCTCCATCTCCCTGGAGCCTACCCTGGCCTGCTTTGCTCGCTCACACCACCCTCCTGGCCCAAGGGGGCAGCCAGGTTTCTTTCCCAGCCTTAGGTAGTGCTACATGGAACAAATGACCTCTTGTACAGAAATCATACCACCTCAAAATTCTTTGGGAACCTAGCGCCACCAAAGACATACAAATTATGTTTCTTTAACAACAACAACAAAAATCTGGGGCGCCTGGCTGGCTCAGTTGGTGGAGCTTGCAACTCCTGATCTTAGGGTTTTGAGTTCGAGTCCCAGCTTGGGTACAGAGATTACTTAGAAATAAAATCTTTAAAAAAAATCAAAATTTCTTAAAAGTTATTCATTTGAGAAAAAGACCAAGACAGAGCACAAGCAGAGGGAGGATGAGAGGGAGAAGCAGACTCCCCGCTGAGCAGAGAAGCCCAATACGGGGTTCCACCCCAGGACCCGGAGATCATGACCTGAGCCAAAGGTAGATGCTTAACCATCTGAGCCACCCAGGTGCCCCCCAAAATCGATTTTCTTACACTGTTCTCTTCTTGGCCTTGAGACTGGTACAACTGAGGTTTGTGGAAGCACAGAACCGCTGATACAGTCTTCAGTAGCTGCTGCTTGCCCTCCCCTAGGCTATGGTTGGTAGAAGGTTATTCTGAGGAACTTGCAAACATCCCCACTCCCAGGCCACGCCCCCAGGCCACGCCCCAGGCCAATTAAACTCAGAATCTCTGGGGGGTGGGTCCTGCATGAGTCCCATTTAAACTCCACAGGGAAATTCAAGGTACAGCAGAGAGGGATCCCTTACCCAGGCTGGGGGTGGGGGGGGGGGGAGCCGCCTGCTGGGACAGATGTGTCATCTACTGTCCTAATTACTGTCCAGGTCAGCAGTCCCCTAGGTTCCTCCTGCCTCTGAGATTTTTGGACCTACGTGGGCATGTTATGCTTTCCAGCCGCACTGGAGAACGCACTTGCATTTGCTGCTCTGATGTGAGCTGGTCTTGGAAGTTACCTTCCCTGCTCGTAGCATAATTTTCCCTTTTAGAGGAGTTTCCTCTCAAAGGAAAGGTCAGGACCCTCCCGCCAGCCCCTCGTAAGAGCTGAGCTGAAAGCTTCCAACCCTGGGGCAGCCACAGGAAAGTTTGTTCCTGGGGACATTCGTAGAGTGTTTAAATGAGTCTGTGCGGGAGCGGAGGGGAGAGGGGCTGTTGTAACACCGTGCATTTCACTCGGCTCCCCACCCCCAAGCCCCCCACTCCCACTCGGTGCCATCCACTCCCTGCCACAGAGCACTCCTTGATTCCCCTAAGGGGATGCAGTAATTGATGATTAGCATTCCAAAGCTTGGCTTCCATCCTGCTAGCCCGTCATATTTAATTACATTTTAACTATATTCGTCTTCGATAATAGCACGAACATAATTTAGATAATTATCTCTCTCTCTCTCTTATTCTCTGACTCTGTCTGTCTCACTTAGAGCTCCTTGCAACAAAAATCGCTTTCTCGGCTCAAACACATAAACAGACTCTGGGGCCAAGTGCTTTTCTCTCCTAACAGCAGCTGTGCTAGAAACCCAATGAATTTGAGTATCATGCAGGAAAAAAAAAAAAAAGAAAATTTATGTTTCTTCCTGCCTCTGTATTTATGTTTGTACACAACTGGTGGTGGGAGTTGGTGTGTGTGTGTGAGAGAGAGAGAGAGAGTGTGTGTGTGTGTGTATGGGCACACACACATTCGCATCTGGGCAAGAGCTTTTGTGTGGTATAGCAACAGGGGAGGCCTGGTCAATCAAAAATTAGTGTCTATAAAGCACCCTCTTGGTCTGGCATTTCTTTCTTCCAAGGTTTAATGGTTTCCCTCGCAAATTTAAACTCGGCTGAAACAGTTCTAAATGTCTGGGAAGTCTTTTGAAGACATGTGTACTTTCTAATAGGGTTTCTGTCACACTTGGATCTTATAATTAATGACCTTCACCCTCGCCCATTATCTGCCTCCTCTAAGAGCCCATCAAGTATGAGAGGGAAATGTGGGGCTCCTCCAAGGGAAAGCGTGTCCCAAGCCTACTACTACAGTGTTGGGGTCCCTACGGGCCCTCCCTAACACCAGCTGGGTCACTTGCCATCCAAGTTCCTGCCCCAAAAAGTCCCTTCTCCTCCCCACTGAGAGCACAACATATTCTTCAGGAGCTTTATTAGTTTTTCTGGTGAAGCCAGATACAGCTGAGCATTTTACGTAAGGAAGATTTTATGTTCTGAAGTTCACACCACTAAGATTTTTGAACACAACACAAGGGAATAAGAGATGGGTTCAGAAATAGCTGCTCTCCGAGATAATTCTGCTCAAGGTTGAGAGATCCAGAGCCTGCAAGAACTTCAACAAACCAATTCCCAAGACACAGCACGGGGATGAGAAGTCCTTACTCCCAAGCACTCCAGATTCTGTCCATTTCCTTGGAATTCTCGAAGGCTCCAATAAATAGAAGATTTTGTATAAAACATTCACCTTGTTTAATATCAAAGAATCAGCTCTTAGCTGAAGATCAGTTATTCATGTTCTTCAGACAAATTCATTATTCGTATGGTTCTAGGGCTGCATCAGAGAGAAAGATCCTTTTTTTCCCCTTGCAGAATAAACACCAGCAAGTAGTTCCCGTACTTGTGGGCGACAGGCAGGAAGAGGCTGGACAGAGGGTCTGTGTAGTTAACACGCATAGGCACTCCTGCTGCCACCTGTTTGGGAGACCAAAATCCCTAGCTCGCTCTGGAAAGAGAGGCCCAGACCAGACTTGAGGAGCCAGGCAGAGCAGTCTAGGCCCACACTTCGGTATCACGGCATTGGGTCCACCAAGTGGCCCTTCCGATGTGACTGGGCCCGCTACCGGTCCACGTGCAGAAGGGCCACCAGCAACATGCTGATTCCCGCAACTGAGTAGTAACTCTTGGCTCTCCAGAGAAACCAGAAACATCGGCGTAGTGACTGGGAGAGGCTGTGGGGTCCTGTCCTTGGTGACGTTACAGAGGAGGACAGGAGTGGCCCTCAGAGGTGAGGAGGGTGCACGGGCTCTCCATCTGTGGCCTAGGTTCTGGGCCATTCACCTCCCTCAGTTATGACAGCTGGGGAGAATGGGCTGCCCGGGGCTGAGGTTTCATGTGTTGTGAAGTTCCTGTCCAGAATAGTCTGGACTACATTGGGCCCGGCCTGCGGTGGGTGCGAAGGGACACACTTCTCCCTCACGGCCCTGTACAGGCTCCAAATTACCCTGACTTGCTCCATATTGGTCAGCAGGGATGTTCCCACTTTTGATTGCTTGGTGCCCAGCTCAGGTGCCTGGGAATTCTGCTGAAATTTGCCTGGAATACAACCACCCCCTGGGTCTGGGCCTCCAACGGATGGACGGAAGGGCAGGCAGCTCGGCCACACTTTCTGCCAGCAGGTAGCTCTAGACGCTGGTGGGGGCGAGGGCACATTCAGTTTGCTTTTTCCTAGAGGATTCCCTGTCCCCGGCAAGTCCACGCGCCACAGAATTATTGATTTAGTGACGCGAGTGGCTCCTTTCAGCCTGTAAGGAGAGCAGGCCTGCTCTGAAAGGGCGGATGGCTCTGAGCAGAGCACCGCTCCTCCTGGGCTCGCCTCCGTCTCTCCCCCTGAAGCGCACTCCCTCTGAGGTGCGCTGGAAACGTGAGGATCACGCCTGGGCGGGAGCCAATTTTCAAAATGCTAAGAATTTGGCAATTTCGTTTCCTAGTGTCTTAAATACCGAAAGGATTTACAACACGATGAGGACTAAATGGCCCTGAATTTCAGGTTTTTAAAAAGGGCTTTTATGGAAATTACGCCAAATGCCCGTGCAGAACAAAATCCTGCCTCAGAAAACCACCACCGTACACAGACCTGAGGAGCCTGTGGCCCTCTGAAAGGGCTGCCAAACATTCTCTGAATCAAATCTGACCAATTTCATAACTAAAAATTACACTAAGCTCCTGCGGGTATTCCAGATCTGATGACATGCCAAATTCGTTCAGCACCTAACACTGGGGAGATATTCAGCGAAAACTTAAAAATAGACTCTCCCTCTCCAGCCATTAAGGGCCTGATATTCGCAGCCAAACAGGTAAGAAATTGGGGGCACTGGGGAGAGCTTTAAAAATCTCCAGGGTACGAAAAAATGTTTCTCTGTGATGAAAACGATCGCTCTTCGCATGGAGCCGCCCAAGATTAGCCCCGAGCCGCTGAACACACTGGAATCTCTGATAGGAGTTCTACCATAAAAAGGCCACAGGGTTCCCTGACAGGCCCCATAATAAAGGCCCCTTCTCGAATTTGCATAAATTGCCGCATTCAACACAATTAAAGCTGATGCAAGGCAGCGTGGTGTGCGTAACAATCTTCCTTCTGGGACATTTTCTGTTAAGAAAAAAGTGGAACTTCAAAAACATAATTTCTCTCTCTTCTCCAACACCTTCTTGATACCTCTAACTTGGTGTCAATGAATTTCTGGGGGCGTGCCCTGTTGCGGGCAGGCCCTCAGCTCTCCTGGTTCCGAGTCACTGTCGGACAGCGTCCCCGGGCTCGTGCCCACGTGCTGGCGGCGAGAGCTCCCGTCGGTGACCCTGCTCCGCTGGTCTCAGTGCCTGCAGCCCGGCCGCCAGCGGGCGGCTCCCTCTGAGCTCACAAAGCATGGCGGCACCCAACGGGACAGCAGACCACCAGAGCGTGTGTTAAGTACGTAAATTAGGTTATATAATTTATGACACAAAGTTCAGATACCACGATGGGTAGTGGGATTTAGCTGGGCAAGGAGAGCGCCTGGAGGTCTGGCAAGCCAGAAGGTCTGGTCAGATCATTTTAATTAGTCGTAGGAGCCAAGTCAGGATCAAAATGATAGGAGCAAAACGCATGGGAGGCATCTCGATCTCTGCGATGAATCCAGATTCCCCTCAGGCCAGCAGCCTCGGAGAGTCCTCCTCGTGTTTTGTAAACCTAGGCTTCGGGTGTACACAGGTGTATGTGTGCGTGTGTGTGTGCGTGTGAGTGTGTGTGTGTGTGTGTGTGTCCGCACCCAAGATGTGAAGCAGTGCATTTCCTAACACCTGCTTTGAATATTTTATTCACGCCCCAAGGCTAAGACATCAAACAATGACTTCTTTACTACTTCATAGTAAACAAGCAGTCGTGAGACGTGCACAAATATATGGCTTCCTTTCAGGTTGTGTTTCAACCTACCCCTAATTACTTGCTATGCTAGTCCCCTGCCCTGAGGGTTTTGCAGAGTTGAAGGAAGATGCCAAGAAGTCAGACTGCATTCAACAAGGTTAAAAGTTATCCTTGGCATATGGAAATCTCCTGCAATAAAATACCGTAAGACTGTCGCTAAAGCTAAATCAGCTTATTTTTCTGTATTATTTCTTGGGGAGGAAGGTTGCTGGGTGAAGGGGATGGGTGAGAAAACTGACCAGTAACTCTTTCTGATTCCATTGTCAGCCTTTAAAATCAGATAGATCAGCTATTAATCTCAGAAAGCCAGCAGTGAATGTGTGCAATAAATTTGTCATCATTTTATGAATAAGCTCTCGGTCATGAGGGCTTACTGTCTGGCAATTCACCTTTTTCATGATATTTTCTATCAGCTGTATTTTGGAGCAGCTGAGAGAGAATATTATTTGTGTTCCTAGAGATCGGAACATAAAACACCCTCGGAGTGACGGAGACTTACAGGCGGGCTTCATGTCTGCCCCCCAGGCTTGCTAAGCAAACAGTTTACGGATGCTCGAGTGAACACGCCGGGGGACAGGAATCACTCTTCCGGGTCCAGGAGAGTACTCATCTCCTCAACAGCGGCTAACGAAGGCCCTGTTAGCACGAGATGACGTTGCACATGCCCATTGGCTTTCTGTCAACGACTGTCAAATAGAGCTGTTGGTAATCACAGCTGGCAAGTTGTTTAGTCAGTATTTTTGAAAAGTTCAACCAAGTGTGTGAAAGCACAAAGTAGATTTCCCTAAAGTTGTAAGATGACTTACGCATCTCCCTGCGCCGGGATGGCTCTGCCCCCTTCGGGATGACACGGGGGTCCTGCTGGGCCATCCTGACCGGCTATGGGCTGGGAGCTGCAGAAACGGATGAAATTCCAGCTGTTCTGTCATTCAGCTGTTTTTTTTCCCTTAAGTCAGCGCAACTCTAGACCTGGGACTTTGAGGAGCCTTTACGCTGGAGCTGAACGCGACAACAACAAAACCGCGACCCCACGGCCACCAGGAACGATTCCAGCCCTAGCCGAGAAACTGCCCCAGGGAGGAGGCCCCTCAATGTCAGTTTGAAAGCTCTGGGGAAGATTACAATATTTCTGCCCTTCACTCCTTATGAAGGACCATTGCTCTATTCTACGACTAAAGATGGCAAATGTCCTTTTGGAGCCACCTCTCCTGGATATGACAACACATCATGAAAGGGAACCACACGGAATTAAGAATGCAACTCTGACACCATGCAGTCTGCGGACTCGGAGCACGTGACTGGACAATGGCTGGACCTCGGGGACACCCATCTTTATTTCTACGATTTTCCTTTTCTTCATTTTTTTTACAACCTTTGGGGGAACGATCATGACTCCCAGCTTTGAGTCAAAATGCCCTGTTAGCAGGTAGACTGGGGGACCAGAGGTCTGGTACGGGCTCCGCAGAACACTTCTGAGAGTTCTAGTCTCAACCTCCTTTTTAGGGCGACTGGCTCCAGTTAGATGCCCTACGACGCATTCCACAGAAATGCAGCTTTCGGGAAACACGGGTTCCCCCTGAAGACCTTCAATGTTGGCACTCCCGAGTCCCAGGCTCTGCATGTACGGAAGCTGGCTCATGCCCCTTCTTCCTCAACTTCTCCCCCCAGCACGGGGGTGCTTAGCAGCTGGCGACAGCATCTGAAGAATTTGCCGTGGCAGTGAAATTCTCACTGGTTCTCATGACAGAACCAACAGACAATGACCCGGACGACAGCTGTCACTAACACCTCCAGTCAGTGTAGAACACAGCACCCACCTTCTGGAGAGAACACGGACGTGCCCCAGTGCAGGGCTTCCCACGGGGAGGGAGGAGCTATGGTCCATGAGAGATTCTGATGCACTGTTAACAGGGAGTCTCAGATTCATCAGCGGCCCCTGCGGAGTGTGTGAAACACAGACTGCCAGGTCGCACCGCTAGAACTTCCGATTCAGTAGGTCTGGGGCAGGGCCTGAGAATTAGCATTTCTAAGGGGTTCCCAGGTGATGCTGATGGACCGAGGCCCCCACTGTTCTATTTTGCAATAAAGAGGACAAGACTACGTTACACCAAGTTAGAAGGCAGCAAGGTGGGAAAAAAATCATAGGCAGTTTTAGAATAAGAGGACCAGGAAGACCTAAGAGGACAATTTCAGTGGTAGTGAGGATGGGGGTCTGATATGGAGGGGTGCTGTGGGCAGGAGGATTTCAAATCCGGCTGTCCAAAGTCCTCCATAGGTATCCTGGTCAGGTGAAGAGGTTTGCTGGCCAAGGATCACTGGAGCTGTGTCGGAGCAGGAAATCCACCAGCCAGAAGTCGCAATATCCAGGTTTTGGCCCAGGTTCTGCCACTCGCTAGCTTTACAGCCTCGGGAAAATCACTGGACCTCTGGAGTCTTTGCTGTCACACCCAGAAGACGTCTATCCTGCACGCAGTGCTGGGAGAGCACTCTGCAAACTGTTACCACAAATGTGAGGAATCTCTCTTCTGCCGGACTCCCTGTGCCCCTGAGGGCTTTGCTGCGGCCCACCTGACTCTCCCTTCCCTGCAGCCCCTCCCAGGGCCCAGCTCCCCCCTACCCCCAGCCAGGGGGGATGCCGGAAGTTACTCAGCAGTAAGTAAGGTGAGCCCTGCTCTCCATCCTCTTCTCAAGTACTTGGGGCCTGAGAAGTGGCTCTCACCTCACTCCCCGCCATTCGACAAGCACGTCACACCCGGTTCCAGAAATTCTTCTGTACTCAAGTCCAGCCTTCCCCCAGCCTCAGCCTTTTTACTCTAAAAGGCTAGACAGTAAATATTTTAGGCCACAGAGCTCCCTGTCATATATTCTTGGTTTTTTTTCTTTTTTTTTAAACAACCTTTAAAAAATATAAAAGCCTTTCTCAGTTTATAGGCTGTATAAAAATGGGCTATGGGTCAAATATGGCCCTGACCCTGCTGAATTCCCTTCATTCCCTAAAGTCCTAAGGTCCTGCTGTAACCCTTCCAGCCCAAGAGTCCACTCCTGAATCCCATCATCTAAGGCTGCAACACACCCGGAGTGCTTCTAGGCTGTGCTGTTTCTAGAAAAAGCCCCTGGACCTGCCGGACGTCCCCCAGGGTTGCTTATCTTGACTTTTACCCCCTTCTACTACGGAGATGTTCCCAAATTTTCTCTTCCACCTTAGGAAGGAGGTTAAACCCATGACCAAGTTCTGACTTTCCTGATCTGGGGTGTCTACCACCGGCTGCCTGGGCTGAGTGTGTGTGGGGCACAGACAGAGCTCACAATGAGAGCCATAGGAAGCCACGATAGCGACGCCTCACAAAGGAAACACGGGTTGTCTTAATCTTCTTTAGCCTCCAACTCCAATGATCAACAAATTGTATATTTCTTGGGTCGAATGACTATTTATATATGATATTTAATTTCTATACATATGAAATTTAATTTCTAGCAATGCATGACATTTTATCTGATAGGGGAGAAACAATCCACTTATGGGGTGTGTGACTTTCTAGATAGACCACTCTCTCTCATACGGTTTTCGTGAGTGCCCGCCCGAGTGCGCACCAGGCTCGTTAATACTGGCAGCTCCTGATGACTGACTAGCTCTTCGTGGACGGTTTACTAAGCAGAAGCACCACGCATTACAGTGCTGCCCAACCTTTTCCTTTGGAAGGAGCATGAGGACGTTACTCTATCAGGTTCTCTTCTTGAAACGAAATAGTCTCTCCTTACTGAACTGGCCACCTAAGTCCAGCTTCTCAACTTTCATCTTTCTGATTAATTCTCTGACTTGAGGAAATGGCTCCAGTTTTGTCCTTCCATCTAGGAGAGTGTCCTGCATCTCACACACGGCCTGACTGTGGACAACACAGCCAAGTTTTGTTTCTCACGAAGAATGAGTAAGGCCAGGTGGTCATGAAATGGGTGGGTGTTCTTACAGTAAAACGACCTCAGCAGTCACTAGAAGATGAAAAAGCAGATAATGTCGGCCGTTTCTGCTATGTGAGCCACCAATGAACATTGTTGTTGTTGTTTTAAGATTTTATTTACTTACTTGACAGAGAGGGAGACCACAAGTAGGCAGAGAGGCAAGCAGAGAGAAAGGGGGAGGCAGGCTCCCCGCTGAGCAGAGAGCCCGGTGCGGGGCTCGATCCCGAGATCATGACCTGAGCAGAAGGCAGAGGCTTTAACCCACTGAGCCACCCAGGCGCCCCTGAACATTGGTTTCACGACCTAAAATATGCATGCAAATAATTTCAAACACTGAGGAAGCCAGTCAGCCACCCCTGTCACCTCACAGGGGTGACAATCGGACCCTCTTTGGAAATTTATCTTAATTATGGTAGAGTGTAGGGATTTAATACGGCAGTATGGTACATCAGATTCGTGATTCCTGAGTTGACCTAGCTGTCTGTGGTTAAAATACTCATCGTGGAAGTGAGTGTGTTAAACATCGAGATAAAGGAAAAGCGGTCCATTTCTTCGGCTGCAGTGTTTGCCTGGCTGGGCTGCTGAAGGCGGAGGTGGGGGTGAGCGAGCATGGGCCCAGAGTGCGTCGTGGGTGGGACGTGTGGTGAGGACAGTGCCCTAGCGTGAGCACGCGCCGTCAGGGCAGTCCCCACTGGCCTCGGCGCTGTGGTTCTGGGTCACTGACCTTTACCAGCCCCACTGAAGAGCAAGCTGTGTTCTCACGGCGCCAAGCTGAGGAGAAAGATCCTTGAAGGGGAGTTTACTCTTGGCTTTCTTTGAATAAGCCACTTTGGCAGTAAGAAAAGCTTCTTACCTCCCCTAAGTAGCTTGTACTTGAAATATAGTGCTTCCAAGAAAGGGGTGTAACCCTATCAGCGTTTTCACTGGGGTTCGAAGCTATCCTTCCTGCACAGTTTGACAATATACACTTGTACTGGCCAACAAGGGATCTTTTACTCAACTCCCATAAAGTTTTACAATGTGTGATTCATTTCAGAAATGAGACCTGATAATGCAGATTTATCACAACGAGAAGCCTGCCTTTAAAATGTGATTTAATGATGCCTATACTTATTCACTGACATCTTTATAAAACTGTTAGTGTGGAAATATATTTGTCTTTTCCAAAGTCTTCCTTTTACAAGTATCGTGCAATACGAGAGCCGTACATTAAAAATGCAGCAGCAAGAGTAGCAGTGGTCTAATTTGCGAAGGCAACACTGCACTGAGCACCGCCTTCTTCCGATTCTGGCTACACCAGCAGATATGGCGAGCATCTCCTTCCTTCCAGCAACCTCCACTCATGCATGTGAGTCCCTAGCTCAGGGCTGCTACTGTAACTAGAGGGCAGAGAGAGGCTCTCCAAGGTCACCCAGATGCAATAATGCTGGAAATAAACAAGCTACTGATTATGATTTAATGCTGCTTTTCTTCCTACCTTAACTTGGTTTATGAGCAGATCTTGATGATTTAACCTTTCAGCCAATTAGAACAGAAGGTTTGATTGACAGCAAATGAATAAATAACATTTTAGTGCAGGAGATAGAATCATCCTCCCCTATTAATCAGTCCCTCTGCCCGTGTGCAGGTAACACGATATTTATCACGCCACGCTGTTACAGTCCCTTGGGGTGTCATTTCATGGCCTACCAGTAAAAACTTCACATTTACAGCAACTGCCCCTCTATTACTGTCGATAACATCTAATTGATATGTCAAACCTCCAAGGAATGCAGTAAATTGAAACACTGCCTCCCCCAAAGAAAATAAACTGGCAAACAGGTAAATCAGCACCTGCCTTCTTATAATCACCCAGACGCTTCCCGTCCAAAAGCTGCCCCTCTACGGGCCCATTGCCACCCCTTCGCTTCGGGCTCAGGCATCCAACAGTCCACTGCACAGACACACAGGTCAAGAGCCCACCACCAGACTCCTGCCTGCAGAATGTCAGGGAACCCCGAGCACAGCCCGTGACAAGCCACTGATATTCAGCCAGCGGAAGCCCAGCTAGACCGTGGGTGCCACAAGCATTATGTGGTGCGCAATTTGGAAGAGAGCAGTAACAGCCCAGTAACGGTACGGCAGATTTCCCCTGAAGACCAGGCAATGCTGTCAGAGATGTGATCTCATTTACCTACAGCATGGGGAAGAGCTGGGATAATTATTCATTGTGCAGAAGAAATGAAGCCCAGAGAAGTCAGAGACTGGTTTGAGTGCTTATCAAGAATTGGACAGGTTTGACACCGAAATGTAAGATTATCTTAGAGCACCTGGGTGGCTCAGTCAGTTGTGTCTGCCTTCGGCTCAGGTAATGGTCCCAGGGTCCTGAGATCGAGTCCCTCTTGGGTTCCCTGCTCTGCAGGGAGTCTGCTTCTCCCTCTGCCCCTCCTCCCACTCATTCTTTCAATCTCTCGCTTTCAAACAAATAAATCTAAAAAGAAGATTTACCTTAAAAAAACTGGGCTTATAGCCACTCAAATATAGCACTTAAAGGTATTAATAAAAGTGCTTAAAAACACACTGATGAAGAGAGAAAGGACTAACTTGGCATTGATAATTCAATCATTTTATTTACTTAACAAAAGAACCTTGGTTTTAATAATGGACAAAATGAGATTCAGAATATAATCCCATGGAGGCACCATGAACTGAAAAGGTTCTAGCTGAAGAATATATAAAAAACTCATATCTGTCTCTCAAAAATAGGAACACCCACATATATCAAAAGTAAATTATCAAAGAAAGACAATTATCATAGGATCTCACTCATATGTGGAATTTAAGAAACAAAACAGAGGCTCATAGGGGAAGAGAGGAAAAAATAAAACAAGATGAAATCATAGAGGGAGACAAACTATAAGGGACTTTTTTTTTTAAGATTTTATTTAGTCATTTGAGAGAGAGAGCGCGAGAAAGAGAGTGCACAAGCAGGGGGAGAGGCAGAGGGAGAAGCAGACTCCCTGCTGAGCCAGAAGCCTGATTCCAGGACTTGGAGATCATGACTCTCGAGCCGAAGGCAGACACTAAACCATCTGAGGCATTCAGGCGCTCCAGGGACTCTTTATCGTAGGAAACAAACTGAGGGTTGTTGGAGGGAAGGGGGATGGGGAGTTGGGGTCACAGGGTGATGGGCATTAAGGAGGGCACAGGATGGAATGAGCACTGGGTATTATATAAGACTGATGAATCACTGACCTCTACCTCTGAAACCAATAATACATTACATGTTAATTAACTGAGTTTAAATAAAAAAAAAACAGAATTAGACATCCATATAAAATACTTATTACTAGGTGTGTGACACCATGTAAACAGGAGTGTGGCCACATATGTTCTTTCTGGCATCCCACTCTAGCTCTTCCTGCTTTCTTTACTGATTTTGTACCTTAAAAAAAATTTTTTTTTAAATAGATCTGATTTGAGGCAAACCAGCAGAAATGAAGTTATGATCCTGAGTTTGGGGGAAAATTTGTAGATTATCACAATAAATAATTTAAAAAGAATTCTATTAAAAAGAATTCTAACAGCTGATCCCACTGAACTACAGTGTCGAATAGCCAGCCTTCTAAACACAGGAAGCTATCCCTGCACAGGAATTCGGAATTTAGATATTCAGTCAGCTTTCTTCCTGCCCAGCTCCTCACCCACCTGCAGGCCTGCCCTGACCCTGCATGCTGCGCCTGCCCAATCTCGTCATTTTAGCCAAAACTTTTATTTCCTTTTTGTTTTGTTCCTTTCCTTTTTTTTTTTAAATTGGCTACCTCCCCAACCCCACACCTCCCAAACTTCCCCCAAATGTTCCCAATTTCTCATCTTGCTTTAGAATCCCTGTCTTGTTCTTACTTCTTCCTATGGTTTTTCGGAGTGGCTGGGAATTCTTCATAATTCTGAAGTATGGATAATTCAGTAGTAAGATTTATTTGAGTCTTATGGCCTGTACAACCTCTTTTTCTAAGTTGCCATTCCTCTTCTTGGATTTATCTGTCTGCCCGGCTCAGTTGGCAAGCCCCTGGCCTTCTGAGCAATATTCCTAATGTTGGATATGGTCTTGAGCATATACTTCTGGATAAGGGCCATCTCATAATGATGAGAAAGAAAAGGATTGTCAAAATCCAGTGTCACTGCTTAGGGGAAGATGATCCTTGGGGCAAAACCGATGTTGGATGAAAAATACTTAACAACCTTGCACAAAGCCTTCTAGAGATTACCAGCCAGAGTACACACAATATACAAAGAGCAGAAATGGAGAGGCTCTGTCTACTGCAAGGGCTAAATATGGGTAAAGAAGTGCCATGAAAGAAAGGTAAAAATGTAAGAAAAGATGCTTGGGTAAGAGCAAGATCTGCAGGAGAGAGAATGATCCATTATTGAGCCAAACACTAGAATGTAGCTAATCCAAGTAGAGAGCTTTCTTCCCATTTCTAATTTTCATGATTTATATGTTTAATCAGAGTTATCCAAATATCACCCATTAGAAACTCACAGCTTAACATGGGGCTTGTTCCAGAGTATATATGTCAGGTAGCACTCACATTGCTTTTAAGACTCGGCCATCCAGAATGGAAGTATAATTTCAAGGTAATAATGAAGTGTAATGCAGCAATTCTGTAATCTAATTTGGGTAAACCCATAAATGTGGCTCAGAAAGTCATGTGTAGCTGAAGGTAAGTAACTTCAGATGGAATTCTTTCCAGTGGATGGTGAATACATGTCTCAAGGGGCTTCCTATGAGATGAGGACATAGAGTTACCATGGACAGGAAGATGTGAAAGAGTATGCTTTCCTCATGGGTGCTCCCCAGGGCAGCCTCTGCATCTGTCTCTGCAAGCTTCTTCAAAAGTCCACATACCCACCTCTGTGCCTCTGAGCCTCAAAGCCATCTATCCCTTCCTCACCCACAATGCCGTGAACAAACAGAACAAGAACAAATGGGTTAAGGAAGTTGCCTCCCCTTGCCCAATGATGCGTCCTAGAGGCTTTGAGATCCACTTGAATCAAGTCACTAGCAGTCAAATTCAGAGGTCATGGGAAGAGGCAGGATGCTCAGGGTACATGAGGAAGCTAGTCCAGCAAAACTGGTGACGGTCAAGGACCTCCCTAGATGGTGAGATCTCAGAGAACAGAGACATTCTCTGGTTCTAAAGTTGCTAATGTTCTTCTGGGAACCCAGTCCTTTAGTAACTCAAAATATTCATATGTGCCAGGCATTATATGGGTAAAGGGACTGTAGATAAAAACAATGAAAGCAGACAGGGTCCTACTTTCCTGGAACTTAAAGCCTACTGCAATGACAGAAATTAGTAAGCAAATTACAAATAACATAAAATCATAAATCGTGACAGGTGTTATCAAGGAGAAGAACACAGTACTATGAGAGAGACTAACAGAGGAGGCCAACTCCATTTTGGCTGGAAATGGTCATTTAACCAACTTATCTCAATGTTCATTTGCATACTCAGGCAAAGAGCAGAGATTAGGGGCTACTTATGAAGAAGAAGTGTCAGAAGCAACCTTGGACTTTAAGGAGGTTATGACCTAATTGAAGAGATCTAGCGATGTCTTACTTTTGCATAGAGTTTTTACCACTCAGCGATTACCTCCATGTACACGGATTCATTCGAAGCAGGTACGACACACACATCCAAAGAGACTAACAATACTTGTGCTCAGTGAGTGAGCACAGTCCCTTTGCTAGGATGGAACATAAGCCTCCAGGCCGGAGGCAGACTGGCTTCTTAGTTCCCAGGCATCCGGAATTCTAGGGCACACCAGCCTGCCTTGCGCGGAGGCACCTACCTATCCCTGTCCCTGCCTGTTCCCTAACCTGCTCCACCCACAGGAGTGTTAATTAGGCTCATTCAGGTTCCTAGAAATAGGTCACCTCAAGTTTTAGAGCCGGGATGGGAGTGTGAAACCCTCTCTTTTGGAAAACTGGTAAGACACCGGTCCCTACCTAGGCAGCTGGATTGCATAATTCAAAATGTAGTGAGTTAGGGAAGTCACTGTCTCCTGGGTGAAGGAGGCCATCGCAATGGGGGAAGGTGAGGACTTGTCCTTCTACAGACACGGGGCGCAGAAAGTCAAAATGGAAGCTACCCTCCAAGAAGACGACAGGCATCTTAGAGACCCAACACCTGCCTCTCCTGCAACCACGAGAAGTTCTGTGAGGGGAAAATGGACCGTGTCTGCAACACCGGAGTCTGCTGTACGGTGTGCCTACAGAAGTCCCACACGTACCGAATCTCTGCGAGCCGGTAGACGCGCACAACGATTGGACAGACGCCCATGAGGGAGCCAATCAGTGGCGAGGCAGAGGACTCACCCCCTGGGCAGTCCCGCCTGCTCTGGACCCGCCCCGCCCCTTCCAGCCCTCCGTGTGTACGTAGTTGGTATGGGTGTGGTTGGGGTGTGTGTGTGGCCGTGGGGGTGTGCTTGGGGGTATGGCATGGACTTGAGGTGGGGTTGCCAGGACCCCAGGGGCCCGCACCGCTTCACTTGGTTCTGAAAACTTTTTTTTTTTTTAAAGATTTTATTTGATAGAGAGATAGAGATCACAAGCAGGCAGAGAGGCAGGCAGAGAGAAAGGGGGAAGCAGACTCCCTGCTGAGCAGGGAGCCTGATGCGGGGCTCAATCCCACGACCCCAAGATCATGACCTGAGTGGAAGGCAGAGGCTTTAACCCACTGAGCCACCCAGGCGCCCCAGTTCTGGAAGCTTTTAACCTGCTGGCCCCTTCGCCCTGGTGTCCTGTCATCCTGGGCAAGGGCTCTCCGGGACTCTCCAGGCCCCTCCTGTGCCTCACCAGCTCTCTGCCCACTAGAACTGGACTGCCTGCTCCCCTCCTTTCCTGCCTTCCAAGGTGTGTGGCCTGAGATTAAGAGCCACAGCCCCGCAGGCCCCATCGCTGGGCCCACAGCCCCACAGCCCCTTTGCATATTAAGTCGTGGTTTTGTAGAGGAGGAAGGGGCTGCGTTGGGGACAGCTGTCAGTCATGAGCAGCCAGGAAAACAAACAAAACACAGCAAGACAGGCACTTGGAAGATTTCATAGATTTGGGAGCGGGGAGGCCTTGCTGCCGCTGCACCCCTGTGGAGGAAAGTCCGTCAACGGGGACCCAATGGCACAGGGCAGCCGGCAAGATGGGGGAGTTCATAGCGGATCTGGGGGTGTGCGTGAGCCGTGACCAGGATGAGCCTGGCTGAGCAGCTCCAACAGGCCCAAGAACCGCACACACAACAAGAGAGTCCGAGAGAAGAAAGGCTAAGATCTAGGGGTGATGCCAAGATTTCTGACCTTGGGAAAACAAGTATTAGAACTCACAAAGCTGAGATGTAGGCCAAAGAACCCTTAAATCTCACGGTGCTTGTTCAGGTGTGAGGCCACGTGTATACACGCGGACGCATGTACACACAGTCACAGAGTTCCCTCCCCCGACATAAGGGGTTTCTAAAGCCATTTGTGGTACCACGGGGATCCAATTAACCACCGTCTCTCACAAACATTAAAACACTAGTTAGACACGAAGAACACTGCTGTGGCCCATCAAAGGCAAGCTGCAGCTGACAGAGCAGCCCTGAATAAAACAAAGACCTAAAGACGGCAGGGTTGCTTTGGAAGCAATCGACTTTATAACCACAATTTGACCCAGGATTTTACGGCTGAGACGAGCAGAGGTTTGGGCAGTGTGAGGCGGACTACTTAACAAGTGTGTCCTGGAGTGGCTTTCTTGTCCAGCGTGTACCTCAAGTGTCCCCTGTGCCAAGCCACTTAAAACAGGGAAACCAAACGTTCCGCTGCAAGGAGATGCGGGACACGGCCCAGAGAGGCGGGTCAGGTGGTCCCTTTCTTCGCGTTCTCAAAGAAGGCTAGCATTCTGATGTCTCTCCAGAGGAGAGCTCTTTGGGGGGTCTGTGCTTTGAAGTCCTGGCTAGGGGCATTAGTGCTGCCGTTTACTGTTGTTTTAAGGGCACATATTTATTACGTAGTTCCCAGCTTCTATTCTTCTACCTCCTGGCTTCAAATTCCTCAGATTTCTAATCTAGAGGTTCTCCAAGGACTTAACAATGCACCTCTCGAAAATGGCTGGAGAACAAAGAGCCCCATGGTGAGGCCTGGCTGGATGCTCCAGAGCCCTAGACTAACACACGTCAGCGACTGTCCTCGTCTCTGCTGCTCTGATGGGGCAGGAGGGAAGGAAGGGGACAAACGGCACGAGGTGGACGAGAGAGCAGGGCTGGCGGGCCGCAGTGGCAGCCGGACTGAGCTGGCTGAGGAACCAGTTCCAGAGTGCTTCAGAAGAGACCAGAAAGTCCTCTGACGGTCACAAGTCCCTGTCTAGGAAGCAAACGGGGGACAGGGGACCGCTTTCCCCGGTACCTGCAGCTCCTCCTGCTGACAGAGGAGAAGGAGAGTATCTGCTCTGTGAGGGCGAGCGTGATGGAGAGGGCTGGCAGGCTTTCCATGCCGAGAACCCAGGCACCCTGAGAACAGTGGTTCTGTGGCGATTTGGCACTTCTGGAACCACGTGTGGGTGGGACTTTGCTCAGAAAGAGCCCTTCTGCCTTGACTGTTGGGCCCTGGCCGTCCAGCTTGCTGCCCCCGGCACTCGAGTGCAGAGTTACAGAGCTTCTCTTCCCCTCCCTAAAGCCTCCCCACCACTCCCCCACTTCAGCTTCACACCTGGAATACTGCTATCGCTCTAGGGTAGATCTCTTAACCCTCGTCTCTAACTGCTGCTTTTCCTGTCTCCAGTCTCTCTTCCTGCCAAGTCGTCGTGGGTCCTGCTTTAGGTACAATCTCCCCGAATAAGGCGCGTCCTTTTTTTTTTTTTTTCTTTTTTTTTTTTAAAGAAAGGCAGACTGCCACGTGCAGCACCTCATTTGGATGTGTCTGGAGTCTTGGAAGCTTGACTACCCTACGTTCTCCTACAAATGGACCTTGAGAGCTTGTTTGGAGGTTCTAGCAGGGGAGCGCAGCTACTCGTATACCCTTGACCGAAGAACGGTCCTCTCCTCTATCGGGAAAGGTCGTCCTCTTTGACCGAGCGCGCAGCTTCGGGAGGGACGCACATGGAGCGGTGAGGGAGGAAGGGGACACCTGCCTAGCCAGCCAGATCAGCCGAATCAACCCTGGCGATCAATGAGGTGACAGATGTCGCAGGCAGATCGCCCTCACATCCATAAGGCACATCCTTAGCAGTCCTCTCTTCTGCCTGAGAAGAGAATAAGGTTAAAGGCCCCAGCATGGCGCCCAGGGTCTTCCACCATCTGGTGCCAGTTTGTCTCTCCAGCCTTCTTTCCAGCTCGTTCCCTGTGGGCCTGCAGCCCGGGGCACGCTGTTGGACAAATCCTCCTCACCCCGGAAGCAAGAATGGGCAGTCCCTGGACCTCCCAGCCCACGCTCTAGTCAGGCCAAACCAGGTCTAGTTACCTGAATGCGCCGAGCTGTGTCACATCTCATGTCTTTGCACACACTGCTCCTTTTGCCTCATGTGTCTCCTAGTGCCCTTGTCCACCCCAGACGGTGCCCCGGCTGGCATCTTTCAGGATTCAGTGTCAGTGGTATTTCCACCAAGAGACCTTTCTCGATCATTCTCAGGTGGCATGGCCACTCCCTCCACTGTGTCCCCACTGTACTCAATGAGTACTTCCATGGTGGCATCTGCAATACCGTACTTATTGATTTCTATATCAGTCTCTGGACTAAAATGAGCACCATAAGCTTAGGAACTTTAAAAAGAAAGTGGCACAGAGGAGATGCTAATTAAATATGTGTTAAAGGTATGAATAGAACACGTTAATGCCAACCTCTGGGGTTCACAGAATTAGAGTCTCTTTTCCATAGGGCAGCTCTGTATACATTTAAAGATCATTAACAGGGGCACCTGGCTGGCTGGCTCAATTGGTAGAGTATGCGACTCTTGATCTGGGGGTCATGAGTTCAAGCCCCATGTTGGGCATCGAGTTTACTTAAAAAAAAAGAGAGAGATCATTATCATCACCTCACAACTCCCTTGGTCTCGTCTTATCTGGGTCTTGTTTTATCTCTGGTTCCTTCAGTGGACGTCCCCCCACACCACCTTCATGAATCAGCTTCCCGAACTCTCATCACCTGGTCACTTGCAACGTCCTTTAAGCACGGAGCACAGTAAGAAGGTCGCATGGACATATGGACACTGGGCAGCCAGTGTAGACTGGGACTGCCCAAAGTTTAGAGCAGCTTCATCCTAACTATTAGCTCATATTGAGTGTGTGGCCAACTAAAACCACAGCTTTTTTTCACATAAACATCTCTCAAGCTTGTCTGCCCCCCTACTGTACTTGTACAATTGATTTTCTGAACCTAAATGGAGGGCATCACATTTATTCCCATTAAATCCCATCCTGTTGGTTTGGTCCGACATTAGAGGCTAGAGAGGTCGTTTTGAATGTCATGTCTGCCCTCTGTCTTCTGTCAGGGCATTGATGAAAACAGTGAAATGTTTAAATGCCCAGGACTGAGGACAGAGTCAGAAGGTACATATCAAGGGCTCTTTCTCTCCTCTTCTTTGTCCCCACACGGGCTCCCAGTCCAGTCCATCAGCACTCTGTTTTCCACAGCCAACCACTCCCCACCATCCCCACTGTCACCACACTAGTCCAAGACCCTGTCGTGTCTTTTCTGGGTTGTAGCAACAGCCTCCTTATTCATCTCCCAGTTCCATATTTATCTCCCTCCAATTCATTCCCCACACAGCCACCAGAGTGATCTTTAAAAAGCAGAAATCAGCTCATAGCACTCTCTTGCCTAAGACCCTACGTAACTCCCCACTGCTCTTAGAACGAAACCCACACTCCTTACCAAGACGGGAGGGTCATGTACCATCTGAGAGGTATTGGCCTCTCCATCCCACCTTGCACTGTCTGACTCCTTCCCCAGCCTTCAGCAGCACACACACCAAGTTCATTTCTCCTTCAGGGCCTCAAAGTTTCCTGATATTCTCTTTCCCCAAGCCTTCGTAAGGCTGGCTTCTATATCACTAAGCTCAAATGTCACTTTGTCAGAGAGGCTTTTCTGAGCTCAAGTGGCTGCTTTTTGCCTACAAGAGTCCCATTACTATCTATTTATCCTCCTGTTTGATTTTCTTCATAGCGTTTATCAGTAGTTGAAAGTTCCTTATTTATCTGGTATCGCCCGGTTCCCGCCTGCGAAGGTGTAAACTTGATGAAAGGAGGTACCTTGTCTGCCTTGTTCAGTGCCTAACACTCAGTGGATGCTCATTTTATTTGTTAAGTGGATGAATAATAGTGAGAATTATGGAATCAGGAGAATTGAAATACATTTGTTATATGTATTAATAAAAATGGTTCTTGGTTCCATTCTTACCACTGTTACTATCAACTTTGGTTTGTTATCAATATTTTATGATGCCATCAAAGAATCAAATAGAATTACCAGCACGGAGTTAGGCCAGACCATAATTGGTAATAAAAATGCATTATGTGGGATAACACAGACATGCTACTTAAAAACCATGCACTCTGAGAGACCTCTCAGATGCTGGTGCAGAATTAACATGTCACACGTAGCTCTGTGGTTATAGGATTAGACTGTGTTTAGATCAAAAGGGTCATTTTTGAGGGTTGTTGCCCAATCAGGTCAAATTCATGTAAATGTCTCTAATCCCTGCATTTATATATACTTATTCTAGTGTAACATTAGGGGCAAGGATCATTCTGATTTCAAAATCTGAATTTTATTGACTTAGAATCCCATTACAATGGCAGCATAAGACTCTATAGTTGGGACTCATCCTGTTGAGCTAGTGGCCAACACATTAAATGGGCTCTACATGGGGCTGGAACGCTGATCAGGAGCCCGGCAGCTCATCCACCCCAGTGCCATGAAGCCAACCCTCCCAGAGGCTCCACCGGCTCCCAGTGGTCTGCTGTGGCCCAGCCACATGTGAGGAAAAGAGGACTATTCTTTTTACTATGTCAGCAAGGCCCTCCTCTCACCCCAAAGGCCCAGAATGAGATCTCTGGATTCACATTCGTAAACTAAAAACGTATTAGGGGCGCCTGGGTGGTTCAGTCCGTTAAGCGTCTGACTCTTGATTTTGGCTGTGGTCATGCTCGCTCCTCTAGCACTCTCCTCAGCCTGGACAGACGAGACTGCCTTCGCCTCTGGTGTTGAATTGGTGCTCATGGCTCCAAGACTGTTTTCTCACTACTTCTAGCAGAAGCTATTTATGTACCGCTAATCATGAGAAGGTATAAAAGGGGTTTTTCTCGACAAATATGTGAGCGTGAGGGGATCTGTGCTCCACACGGAACAGGCAGGCCTCTTGCCTCAGCTGAATCCTCTCAGCAGGAAAGGAGGGTAGAAACTAGAGGAGAATGGCCCAGAAAAGTTTTTTACCACATTCCCCAAGAAACCTGAGAAAAATAAAGATTCTTAAACAGAAGATACAAGAGAGATGTAGTGTAGCACAGAGTTCTTCCCAGAAGGTCCCCCCCCACCTCCCCCGCCCGACTGTCATTGGACTTTGAGCTGCAGTTCATTTAATGAGGCCTTTTTCAATAAGTCTCTCTGGATCACGGATTACTATCACATAAAGAGGTCAGGCTTCCTCCTAAAGTCCAGACTGAGTCCTGCCCACTCCAGGAGGCTCTTCCAAGGGGATAGCTGGCTCACCCTGGGGAAGCATCCCCTTCCTGAATCCACCCACTGAGGAGCTGGGCCAAGGGGGTTCATAATTCAAAATTGAGGCAGGGTGGTCACACCTCCTTGGATGGGAGACCTCTTTTCTCCACACCTGTAGGAGGGCTCAAGTTTTTGGTCTTCAAGACAGCAAGAGTTTGGTTTGGATTAGTTTAAATCTCATTTTTCGCTCTTCCCTAGTGATAATCTGTATCTAATTCACTGTAAGTCTGAAAAATCCACATTACTGTTCTGTTCAAGAAAACTGCCTCCAGGGGTGCCTGGGTGGCTCAGTGGGTTAAAGCCCTGCCTTCGGCTCAGGTCATGATCTCAGGGTCCTGGAACTGAGCCCCGCATCGGGCTCTCTGCTCCGCAGGAAGCCTGCTTCCCCCTCTCTCTCTGCCTGCCTCTCTGCCTACTTGTGATCTCTCTCTCTCTGTCAAATAAAGAAATAAAATCTTAAAAAAAAGAGAGAGAGAGAAAACTGCCCCCAAAATATAACCACTCATTCATTCATTCATTTGCTCATGAATTATTTCCATGCTCCTCCCACATGTCAGCCTCTTTGCTGAGTTTTGATGATTCAAAAATAGATAAAGACACAGTCCCTGACCCTTGAGGGGTGATCGAACAGACCTGTAAATGTATCACAGACGGTCTTTGCGGCAGAGAATTAATGGCTACAACCAGGGCCTCAACACCAGCAGTGGGTACTCTGAGAAAAGCATGAAACCTCCTTAGACGCGCGTTCTGTGACACCCAGCACGGGGCTAGGCAGAGGGCAAGGGCTCAATTAAAAGCGCCCTACAGTTTAAAAACGGCTACTGCGCTATTCACGAGGCTTCACTGCGCCTGCCCTGTGCCTGCCGGAGCCTTTCACTGGAGCCTTTCACTTCTTACCTTTTGGCAGACAGAGCCTAACAGGAAGCAAGGGCCCTGCTCCTAAATGACAGAAAAGCACGCTCGGAGGGTGGATGACCTTTGTATTCATTGAAACAACTCAACCTTTCTCAACAAGAACAACTCACCCGCCTCCGCTTAGCTTACCGAACCCAAATTCTCCTGCCACATTTGCATGCATAATGCGCCGAAAAGCCTTCTTTATAATGTTTACTTCTATGTTTCTTCCCAATGAAATCACTGAAGGGCAAATTTGATTTTCAAATCAGTTTTAAAACATCTGCCTTTGAAAACAGTGAGAGTGAAGAGATAAGGCTTTTAGATTACAGGCAAGGGCTAATTATTTTAACTGATACCCTGTGTCCAGGCTAAAAATACAAATGTTACACATTTTTAATGCATAGCCACCATCTGATGGATGTTAATATTTCATTAGGGACAGGCTTCCAGTCAGGAGGTGTGTACTTAGTGATTGCCGAAGGAAAAGCCTAACTTCCTGACCCTCCCTTCAACACGAACACATCTAACCTTGTGCTTGAGCACTTCTGTGCATCGTTGTCCATGAGTATGTTTCTTTCAAACATAACTATATATCTTACGACTTTCAAAATCTTCAGGAAGCCTAAGGTATTTAATATATTTCAAGTTTCTCATGTCTGTACATCCGTCTAGCCGACACACAATCTTAGGACTTTAGGACTGTGGTATGCCAACTTTAGAAGGAGTCTTAGAGAGAAATCCATTGTATCTTCTTTTACATAAGGATTTCACGTTTCTGTTGATAAGATACCAATACACTGGACTATTTTAATAACTAGAGCTCTCAGAGCCTTGTTTCAGGAATGGTGTTTTGTAGATGTGGACACGGAGGTACAGGCAGAGTAAAGGACTTGGCCAAGGACACTGGGACAGTCAGTGGCAGAACTCTGGCTGAAAGTCAGGCCTCCTGATTTCTAGTCCAGGGATTTCTATCTTGCATTTTCCTTCATTCGTGTGCAGTTAATGTAGCCACACTGCCCACTTTTCTTTCCGGTGTCGAGGTCAGGGTGAGTACTTCAAGACCAAAACCGCTAGTGTAAAGGCTGAGATTAAAGTAATTTTACATTAAACACAATTCCAACCTAGATTTTCACTTTTATCCATGCACAAATTATTTCATCCCCTAGCCTGTATCTTCCTTGGGGGCCGGGCTCCGACCTCTCCCCCAGCCCAGGGCCAGAGATGCAGCCGAGGAACAGGAAACTGCTACCCCACAGGCAGCCTGCACTTTATGCTCTTGGTTGTCCTCTGGGGCAGCCAAAACGCAAGCATCAGCCCACTCCCATGGGCTCCTGACTTTTGTGGTCAGGAGGATTCTTGCCTGGCATCGTTCCCACCTCAGAGTAGGCACTTCAAAAAATGGGCTGCATGAATGGATAAAGGTCCGCGCGGGCTTCCTGTTAGAAACAAGGGAGTCCTGAAAGAAGGCAGGCAGGCCTGAAGGGTGAGAACGTCCGCTAAAGTGAAGCCAAGGGCTGGCTACTTTTCCCCAGCCCTAATCTTTTCGAAAAAACCTTCGGGCCTGACGCACAAATGCAGCTGCAAAGACAGAAATAATTCTGAAATCTGAGCCCGGCGAGGAGGACTCGGTTTCGGCTCGAACTTCATTTGGCTCTGAGCATTCTTGGCTGAAGTCTAACAGCCGAGGTCACTGATTTCAAGGTTTAAGATGGAGACGACCAGCAAATGGTCCCAGACCTAAGGTGCACGCCAGATGGAAAAGTCATTGGAGAACAACTAGAGAGCAGGTTAAAAAAATAACATGATAACCAAGATGTCTGTGACCGACACTTGATATTTGTATCGAAATGTCTGCTTTCTCCAAAGGCTTTCATATGTGAGTATTCCTTTGAGCCTTAGATCTTCCCCCTTTTGTGGATAGCTCTCTCTGGCATCTGATGAGGCCTCTGAACCCCTTCCCAGAATGTTTTTGAATGCATAAGACCAAACATGCAGGGAAACCAACGGTACAGAAATACAGTGTTGTCCACAGACCCCTTGGGCAAAATGACACGGAAAGGTCCCTGGCTGGAGGCAGAAAGGACTGGTCTCATCACTTGCCATAATTGTGTGACACGGCACAAGACTTCAGCACCTGGATGGTGCCTGAGACTCTAGATCTCCTTCTACCAGGATCCTCATTTCTCAAGAAAACCCAAGTCAGATGTTCTTATTGAAAGGAAAGGAATGTCTCATTTAAGAAATAATGATGACGACGGTTTTTATATTGCTTCCCTATGCCCTTTCCCTCAGACCCCCTTTGGGATTTGCTTTTCCTCCTCAGCCCCCCTTTCTAAACAGAACGGGGACCAGGGGGTGGCAAAGCTGGTACAAATTTTAGGTCCTCTCTTTAGGTACAAATACAACTCTGATTTTTCCGTAGCCCTTCCCTTTACTTTTCAGCGTAGTAAAATTAACAAATCATCTGACCTATACAATTTTTTTAAAGATTTTATTTATTTATGAGAGCGAGCAAGTGCAAGAGCACGAGCCGGGGGAAGGGCAGTGGGAGCAGGAGAAGCAGACTACCCCTGAGCGGGGAGCCCGATGTGGGGCTCGATCCCAGGACCCTGCATGACCTGAGCCGAAGGCAGGCGCTTATCTGACTGAGCCACCCAGGCAGCCCTGACCTATACATAAAGGAGAACACTGGTCTGCGACGTCATTTCAAACAACTTAGAAAGCTACCCTCAACCTGAAATCTAAATATCGATCATCCCAAAGGCAGATAAGTAGTAACATCTGAGTCAAATGTAGGGCAAACCGCTTCTGCTCTGAAGGAAAGACCTTCACTTCCATTACGACTGTCTGCCAATATACGATGTTCTGTGTGTAGTGGGGGGTCTCCATGCAGAGTTCCTACATGAGAGGATCACAAGAACTATAAATCCTAATTTAATTAAATCAATCTTAGTAAACCCCAAAGACAACATGCTAGGCTAGAAATCAAATCCCAGCACACAACTGGAAAACGGGCAGCAAGTAATATTAGGACTCCAGAGATTTCGGCAGAAAATGGGTTGTTCTACTGGTACTTGATTAAAACGGTGCTTCCACCTGGGTCCGGGCATCTCATGGGCACAGTCAATTCAGTGCCACGTGGAGAATGTCAATGGGAGGCCCTGTGGGAGGAAGCAACCAAAAGCAACAGTTCCCCAGACCCCAGAGCCTCTGCAGTGAGTGTATCTGGATTCAGATCGGGGAAACAGAGCAGCGAGAGTGTGGACGTGCGAAATGGATCAGAAGCACTTTCTCTGAACAACACGGTAAACACCGAGGTCTGTAGGAGGCCTGGTCTCTGCCCAAGCACACCCTTCTCCCCACGCCTCGCAGATCAGCAGTCTAACTCTGTAAAAGTGCAACTGGCTTGCTTTTTAGTTCTAATATATTGTCTTTATAAACCGCACACTAGTTCTTTTGTGATTTGGATGAATTTTCAAGCAGACACGAGAAGCAGACCATCGTTTGACTTCAGTTGGCTGCTTAGGGGACACTTGGAAAGAGTCAGCTGATAGGAGAGTCTCTTTTGATGTATATGTTGTTTTGGAGCCAGACGCCGGCAAGTGGTCTATCTTCTCTTTTCCTCAGGACCCCACACGGTGCTCTGCGCACCGAGGATCAATCTATCATTCTGATGAGAAAATGCAACCCTCTGTGCCAAAAGCCAATCATCTTTTAAACGGAAGGTCAGCTCGGGCAACTTCTGCATCGTAGTCGCCACAGTTTACCGATATCCTGGTGTTAGTAGGTCAGACACACCGAGGTGCCAGGCAAGAAGTCGAAGGCTGGCTCTGTGACAGAAAAATGGCAGTGCCCAGTGATCACGGAAGTACCAGGGCTCCCACCGACATGATTCCTAAGACTTCCCCAACAGCACAAAGTCAACAGCTGTTGGTCTTGCTTAAGCCATCTGATAGGGGTAAGTGGTTACCAAGAGGCCTACAGAAACAGACGGGTGAATAGAAAATGCAAGTAATATCTCAGAAGGGGAGAAGCCTGTCTAATGAAAATGCAATCTTAATTTATTACGGGAAAACACTGAATTTTATGGTGTTGTGAGCATCTAGGGAAGGTCAGGAGATGACTTTAAATAGAGGTGGGGAAGATTTCATTGTAAAGCTTGAGTCCATGGCTCTTCTGAAAGTATTTCCCAATGATTAAAAAAAAAAAAAAAAATCATAGCCAGAATCCCATCCAATCTTGACAGTGTGTGACTTGAGAGAAAAGTACACAGCATAATAGCCCTCTTCCTCTCTCAGGGAAGAGCACCAAGTCATCTAGGGTGAATTCACTTTATACCTAAGATGTAATCTCTTATAGGAAATTTAAAACAATAACTTGAGACTTGGCAGTTTTATCATCCAAGCTATTGGGCTAAGCTTCAAGCTACTAATCCCCTGAGGAAAAGCATAGCCAGGAGACAGCTAAAATGAGCTTAAGAATGTATATAGTCATTTTATTATAAATGGCTACTTCGGAATCATTCTGTGTTTGACTTTGACTTGTTCAAGGCAAGATTAGCCAATACACATTTTGGACACACTTGGAAAACAACCTGTCCATCTATCTGCGAGAAGAAAGAT
Source organism: Nasua narica (assembly GCA_028533885.1). Lineage (NCBI taxonomy): Eukaryota > Metazoa > Chordata > Mammalia > Carnivora > Procyonidae > Nasua > Nasua narica. The sequence continues at coordinate 97,266,089 of CM052802.1, forward strand.
GCCTCTGAAAATTCATCATATTGGTGGGGGGCGGGGGGGGGGAGAAGAAAATCACCGCATTTTGGGCTATTGCTAAAAGCCAAGCAGAAACCTCCTGTTATCAAGGATAAGTGGAAAATTACTGCTTATTATATGGTATTACACAGTTTACAGAAACTGCAAGTGCTCATTACAAACTGCACATCACACTTACCATCAGAGAGGGCGGACAGAGCATGGGCACAGGCGTGCACCAAAACATGCTCCGTTTGCTGGGCCTCCCTACGGCTGAGGTTATTGTTGCCGATACAAAGGTAACAAAGAAGTGGGCTGGCTGAGCGTACAGGCTGTCTTCCAGCAACCCCCCACCCCCTCCGGGAAGATCTGTGCCCAGAGGCCACTTGAACTTCCCTCCGGTGGGCTTTAGGAAGAAGGAGTGATCTTTATTCATCCACCGAGGCCAAGCCCACTCCCTTCTGCGTAGTAGGTGGGTCTGGATTTAGCATACAGCTTGCTCCCATAAATGTTATCCCTCCTGATTCACTCTGAGAAGATTTGGTCTAGCTGAGTGGGTCAGAGTCCACAAATACCTCTATTTACATTTGATCAAGACCCTTTGGGGAGTATGGTCCTGAGCTGATTGGAAAAGCTTAATTAACGAGCCCGTGAGGGGAAGAAAGTGCCCACCCAGCACGGTGCCTGACCTAGAGCAGTGGCTCAAAGTATGTCTGCTACGTGAATGCGTGGATAGACAGCAAACGTGGAGTGAACACAGGCCCACGCCCCACAGACTGGGGGCTTTAGCCGGGCAGTGATCCAGTATTAGCTGAAAGATAATCTTCGTTAGGGAAGTGACAAAAGGAGAAAATAGTGCGTCTGAGAGTATTGGTTGTTCCATCCCCAAATATGAATGGTTTGGAAGACTGTGTGCCCTATGTTCCCCCTTCTCATCTCCTCAGAAATTTATAAAGTTAATTAATATTAATGTAAGCATATGATATTAATGTGCCCTGAAGGTATAAATTGAAGACAGACTGGAAATCCAAAAACGAATGCATTTGTAATTGTAAATGACAGCGCATCCCACGTTGTCCTAAACACTTGATTACTACTTCACGTTCTTGGGGTTCTCTGCCCTCGCAGGGCACGATAGCCATCTCCATGCACAGGAGGCCGTCCCTGGAAACGGGCTGCGCTGTGATAGGAGGGTCTCGACGGTGCTGTGAGAACACCAACTTTAGAATCATATCCACTTGTTAGTTTGAACCTGTGCTCCACATTACATTACGGTAGGTCTGGATTTTTATTTGAATTAGGAAAAATGAATCGAGAAGATTCGGAACTGCCAAGCAAACAAACAAGCTTCCATGAGCCCTTCCTTCCCCCACCCTTAGCAGACCCCAGGGAAAAGACTATACGTTTCCAAGCTCCAGCAGTCAGAATTTCTATTAAGCCTATAGATCCACTGCCAAGTCCTATAGAGACTCCCTGGAGAATTAGGAAGGAAAAAAGAACAACATAAACCAGTTATTTTCCTCTAATAGCAGCGGCACCGACACCAGCTGCCCTCCTTTGCCAGAGCATCGCCCCCACGGAAGACACTTACACTAAAGGTTCTGAGAAGCACAGAAAAGGAAGCAAGGGATATTATCCAGTTGTTTTTTTTTTTTAAACCAGAGGAAAATCACGACCTCTTTGGTACAAGTTTAATGGGCAACTGCCCGGAAAGAGAAGGACCAACGAAATGACAACTTTCCTCACCCTCCCAGGTCAAGCCTGCGAAGCCACGTTACTAGGAGTGCAAACATTCTTTTGCTCCGTTTCGGTTTACTACAAGTACTCTGTACTGCTGTATAAATTTGGATAAAGAGGTGAAAAGTGTACGAGCGGGAAGCACTCAGTAACTCCCTCCAAAGCAGCTGGTAAATGTGTGCAATTCCAGATGATCACCACTCTGAAACTACACTTTAAAACTTTGTAAGAAATGTTTATTACTGATACTCAGTACATAATTTACAGCACCATGGTGAAAGTCTCTTCCATTCCATTTCAAGGGCTTGTGAAAAGAAAATGTCAACTGTGGGGGAAATATGCTTTATGGATCTTGGCTTAAAACCGAGGAAAAACACACATGTGAGTCTCTTTTGGTAGAAGAAAATAGTCTAATAAATGGCCTAATGAACAGCGTAATGATTTTTTTTTTTTTTTTAAGTAGGCAATAGGAAGGAAAAGGGAAGAAAAAGAGAAGCTAATGGACGCCAAACCTAGATAACGAAGCCCTAGGTGATTTGATATGGAGACTATGCTTTTAAAACCAGTTTTTAAAACACGAATCATGATAGAGCTAACAGACTGGATAAATTAATATTCTGTGGGAGAAGCTACAGTGAGAGCAAAATAGAAGATCACACAAAAATGTAAGTGGATTTGTAATCTATAGTCTTCATCATGCCTTCTGAAAGGTGAATCGACTTCTGACTTGTACCTTTGTGCGATTTTTAAGCCTGAAGTTCATAGCTTCCTTTGGTCGGGAAGTCTCCAATGTTTGCCGTCACAATGTGGGCCAGCAGTAAGCAAGTAGGATCCAAACGCATCTTTTCAGAAACGCATCCCTATTTTGATGCTATATTCTGATCATGTCTATATTCTCATAGCCCTTATCGGACTGCTTCTCACTAGGGTCTTAGAGGCCATGCAACATTCTGGGAATAAGGGATTCAGAATCAGGAGATCGGGATTGGAATCTGGACCCTTGCATTAGATGAGAACTTGGGGAGGCATCTGTACTCTGTACTTGTCTGAGTCTCATCTGTAAAGTGAGAGGCTTAGACCCAAAACTTCCAAGGTACTTTCAGTTCAACCATTTTATGACTACAGGATCCTCTTTTGTATTTTATACTGGGGTGTGTGCGTGTGTGTGTGTGTGTGTGTGTGTGGTGATGGTTTCTCAATGTTCAGAAGTTGCAGACAACCTGTAAGTTCCTTCGGAGAACTATCTTCCTGTCTCCTAGTATTCTCTCTCAAAATGTGGCCTTTACCTACGAGGGTCACTCAACAAATACTAGACTGAATCAAAGTCTACGGCTGGGCTATGCATTTTATTACAGACCCAGTAACTAGAGGCTACTCTGAGAAAATCTGGTCTCTACTTCTAAGGGGTAGATCCCAGTGCACCTTGAAAAAATAGCTACCTTTTTAAGGAGCAAACTTCCTCCCAGCCTAGTCCCTTATTGGCTCCCTCCTCTGAGACAGACCCAAGAAAAAGGGAATTCTGTCAGGCTACATGGAAACAAAATACAGTGAGGCGAGTCCAGCAAATGGAGCAGTTGCCTGTGTTTGGGAGGAGAAAGATCAAGGAAGAACTCATGGGGCATTTCTGGCTGGGTCTTGAAGGGAACAGGGGTAGGTTAGAGACTTGAAGACCAGCCAGTGGAAATAAAAATAATTAGCTGATCTAAAGCACAGACTCATTTGGCAGCAGCAATTGGGCCAGACTGAAAGAGAAAAATGATACCAATAAGGAGAGAGTTAAAGAAATAAAGGTAAGAAAGTTAGGTGAGAGTCAGGTAAGTATGGGAGTTACATATTTGGAATCTGAACGTGAAGTCTAACAGTAGGGCAGACTATTTGAAAATGAGATGTTTGGGAAAAGCTGGTCGTGTAGAGACAGAAGGCGACTCAGGCAAAGATGTGAGGTTTTTCTCGGTCGGCCACTGAGGTGCCTGCTCAGGGGACTAAGGCCAGACCGATCCCCTCCGGCAACACTGTTTCAGCCACCAAAGCGGCAACAGATGCTGCCAGAGTACGGACTGAGGGAAATCACTATGATAGTCTGACGGAGAGGCACGAGGGTCTCAGGTAAGATGGAGGCAACAGGGACAGAATAAAGGAAGAAAGGGTATAAACGACATGGTCCCTGACTGTGCAGGGGCAAGGGAGAGGCAAGAGTCGAAGGGGTAAGAGACGCCCAGGAGAAGGGGCTGACCACCAGCACAAGCAGGGCCTTCAAAGGAGAGGAGCTGCTTTACGGGGAAAGAGGACAATGAGCTCGTTTTAGGCAAGGTGAGTCTGCGAAGCCACTGTAGAAGGGCCAACATTTAATGAAAAATATGGATGAAGGAGACAGCTGAAGCCAAGAGAATAAATCAGATAGTCAAAGAAGAGTGCCCTTTTAGCTGTAAAATTGGTTCTATGTACATTCTGGATCCCTGAATTCACAGGAACACTTTGTTTTTCCTTTTCCTTTTTTTTTTTTTTTTTAATTAGCATATAATGTAGTGTTTGTTTCAAGGGTACAGGTCTGTGAATCATCAGGCTTACGCAATTCACAGCACTCACCATAGCACATCCCCTCCCCAATGTCCATCCCCCAGCCACCCCATCCCCCCCCCTCCCTTCCAGCAACCCTCAGTGTGTTTCCTGAGATTAAGGGTCTCCTATGGTTTGCCTCCCTCTCAGGTCCCTTCTTGTTTCATTTTTCCTTTTCCTTTTTTAAAAACAAGATTTTAATTGGAGCGCCTGGGTGGCTCAGTGGGTTGGGGCCTCTGCCTTTGGCTCAAGTTATAGTCCCGGAGTCCTGGAATCAAGCCCCGCATCGGGCTCTCTGCTCAGCAGGGAGCCTGCTTCCCCGCCCCCCCTCTGCCTGCCTCTCTGCCTACTTGTGATCTCTCTCTTTCTGTCAAATAAAGAAATAAATAATCTTTTAAAAAAAAGATTTTAATCAATTAAATGATTGATTGATTTAGATCATGAGTGGTGCAGAGGGAGTAGAGGGAGAAGGGAGGAAGAGGGAGAGAGAGTCCCAAGAAGATTCCATGCCAAGCTCACAGCTGGATGCAGGGCTCAACCCCAGGACCCCAAGATCATGACCTGAGCCAAAATCAAGAATCAGAAGCTTAACCGACTGAGCCACCCAGGGCTCCCTTTTTCTTTTTTTAATCCAGGAAAAAAATCTGAGCCCTAAGGGGTTTAAGTCTGAAGACACCTTAAGTCTAAGGCACTCCGGGATAGAGCTGAGCCAGCATTAATCATGGCGAGATCACCAATATGGCTCTCCTCACTCGGACCCAGAGACAAACTGAGGCAGCCCACTTTAAGAAGGTACGATCAAAACTATAGTGACTTTCCTTCCTGATGCCTTTGTTCACTGACTGATAGATGGGTTCTACTTCCCTTGTGCAGATGAACATGCTGATTATTCATTCTTATAAATGGATGTCCCTGATGACTGTTGTTCCGGTGTCTCTGTGTGCTCGACTTGCTTGCCTTCATTAGGGTCATGTGCTTCTGGCTTTAGAGGCCCCGTAAGGGGCTGTCTGCGTTGCTTTCTCGGCAATGCCTCTCCCGGAGAAGGGGTTAATCAAGGCTTGGCGGTGGTAAGGGGTGCCTCTGAGGCATCACTCTGGACAGTGCTGGGGCAGGACCCTCTGCAGCCGACCGGAGACCATGGTGGGAATCCAGAGCTTCAGGACTCCAGAGTGAGGTCGGTTCTGCCGGACAGACTAGCTGCCCTGCTGGGAGAGGACCTGCCCTACACCTGGGTAAACGGTTTAGAGTTCCTCTCCGGAGAAGAAGGCCAGTTTTGTCTTGGTTTTTTTTTTTTTTCTTGTTTTTTTTTTTAATCTTTTACTTTAAAAATCCAGAGAAGCAATGGAAACATATTAATCTGACAAACTGGGGATTTTAAATCAAATCGATTTCTGAAGTGAAAGAGGCACAGCTGGCGAACAGGTCTAAAGCACTTGGCCCCTCCATAAAGAAAAACTTCACTCTTTGAAGAGTGGTTAAAAATAAAGGTAATGGACTTCCAGCCAGTAAGCAATCTCGAGTGATAAACTGTTACCAGGGGATCCAAGTCATTAACTTGCGGGGCAAGGGTAGATGCGGAGCCCAGAGAAGATGGGGCCTCTGGCAATGACGGAAATTGTGGAGGAAGGCTGCGAATGAATCAGCGATGACAGATCAATAACGGATTAATAAAGAGAAGTTGGGAAGACACATTTCTGGGCTATAAGGACTACATTATCAGGGTCAACGAGCAACTTTGATGCCCTCCCACAAACTCTTTCTTGCTCCACGGGACAGCCTCTGAACGGGGATGGACGACTTCCGGAGTGAGCCCTGTGAAGATGACAGCTCTGCCCAGCAGCGGGAAGCATGGAACCGACATGCGTCACGACTGGAGACAGAGTGGTGGCACCTGCCCGTCCATTCACTCAGACAACAGTACAAGCGTTAAGTCCTTGCTAGGCTACCATGGCTAAGAATAAAATGGACCACAGCTCTGCTCTGATGGAGCTTACATTCTACTGGGGAAGAACAACAGTAATCTAATACTACGCTAAGGAGTGGGTCATTGCAAACTGTGCTATCAGCTGAGAAGGACAAGAGCTCAGTTCTATGAGAAGGAATAACAAAGCACTCTGACTGAGATGAGTGATCAGGGCAGATTTTCCTGAGAATGTGGCCCTCCAGCCCAGGATAGTGGGAGTTAACCAGTCAAAGCATAGGGCGTGGGCTCTAGATAGAGGCTGTGGCAGGTGCAAAGGCCCTGTGGGAAGGCAGAGCACCATGCATGATGGGACATGAGAGGAAGCCAGGCTGATGCGAACAGACAGCACAGGAAATATCTGCAGAGGCAGGAGGGGGCCAGACTGTGTAGGCACTCTAGGCCACGTGAAGAATTTGGGTCCTTATCGAGAGCAATGGGAAGCCAGATGAGGGTTCAAGCAAGTATAAGGTCAGAATTGTCCTTGAAATGTGCCACTCTGGCTACAGTTAGTAAACTTGAGGGAGGATGCAGAGAGAACATGGTGGGGGCGATTAGCAGAGCAGAGGAGACCAGAGAGATGATGGTAGTCGGACTAGTGTGATCTTGATTGATTTTTGTCATTTGGAATGCAATATTATTATGAAAGTTATTCCATAATGAAAGAAAAATCTTTCTGACCGTGCACATTTTAAGTGTGCTCACACAGCTCACTGAGAAAGTTTTACTGAGGTCTGTTCATTTTTTTAATGACAGGCATGGAAAAAAAAATATCTTCACAGAGTAGGGAAAAGAGCTTTCAGCTTCTTCCTTCTGATCATTTGCTATCCAAAGGGACTATATGTCCTTCCCACTCCTTCACCTGTCAAATGTTGTGGGTGGGGAGAGGTCTCCCTACGGGTGGTCCACAGAACCTGCTGATAGCTCTAAATTTAGAACTTGGTTCACCTATGTAGCATCAAAATCTACTTTCCGTATGGCTCCCAACATATGGGTAAAGTATTGCATAAAATTTTTCTGTAGAGCAAAAGATAAATGCCTTCTCTAGGTGGGTAGGTATGAGTCATTGACTCCTTACTAATGTTTTCTACTCCAAAATATTCAGCTATTTCTGGTACTTTAGCACCGCCCACACAGCAGTTTGATTAACACGTGTCTCCAGGTCTGTTCTAACAGACAGGAGCCTTCTACAGGGCAGGATCTGCTGTCTCGGCCTCGTTAGCCACGGGTCTGCCTAGCATCAGACCTGTCCTCTGTGTGCATGCGTTTTATCTGAATTGTCACTTTTTCATTTTTCTTTCTTTCTTTCCTTTTTTTCTTTCACCATTCCTCTTACAGGTACATGTTTCTTTATCACTCAAGTTCTAAAACTCGTGACAAAATCAACACCAATGCTTTTGCCCTTTAAGAAAAAACACAGGAAAGAACACGACTGGCTTCTTCCATTACCGTCAAAAGCTGTGTAGAAAAATAGAATTAAGTCTGAAAAGAGGAAAATAAAATCTCCGGCGAGCATTTTTACGGTGACAGTAACACAACGAGAGCCCATTAATTGGCTCCCTCTTTCAGAAGGAGCAAGCAGGCACACTCCTCCAACCTTGCGGGGACAGGCGTCTGGGCGGGTAAGGGAAACTGGCTGTTAGCACAGCAGAGACTTGCAAGAAACAGTAATATTTCAGTACAAGACCTCTGCCATCGCCAAGAGCTGCAATCCCATCCTGGAGACTAAAACTTGACACTTTGTATGAACCCCTTCTGTCATTGGTCTCGATGGTGGAGACATTTCCTTCTTTAAAACCCACTTTCGTTCTATTGCATCACATTAGCAGGTCAAGCCCTCCACGCACAACCCCTAGGTCACCTGGTTAGCAGCGACCTCCCGGAACCAGCCCAAGATTTTTGTTTCGTTAAGCATCAGGCTAAGAAGCAAAGCTGGCGGAAAGCAGGCTTTCTCAACTTTAGCACTGACAATGGCCCCGAAGATGCATAAAATCGTAGGCAAGGTAAATGGTCCGGGTTCACACGTCTCATTTTTCAATCTTGCTACACTTGGGAAGACTTTTCTGAGGCTGTAACTCTCCACCTTTAATTTATCCCGTTGTCCTCAACCACCGCAGCACTTAGAAAAAGAAACATGACTCCCTTTCTGAGATTCCTGGTGAATAAATAGCATCAGCTATAGAAACCGACTGCAGAACAGAAGGCTGCCCTTCCCCAGGACTAAACGGCAGTATATTCAGCAAGGGGGATACAGATATTCTGGGATATTAATATCATCACGCTGAAGACCCAGGAGGAGGCGAGCTGACCCCACAGTCGCATTTCCAGGTGACACAGAAGCTGTCAAAATGCTTCTCAGGGAAGGCACAGGGGAGAAACTTTCTCAAGTTAAGATGCTGTGGAAACTGCCTGACCCACAGGGATGTTCTAAGGTCTCGAGGAGGCTGGGCCCCTCTGAGAAGGCACACCCTGGGGGGAAATGGACGTTTGAAGTCCTGGGGAAAGGCAAAAGGAGGCAGTACTCTCACAGAACGGGGCCTTAAGAGGCCCAAGGGGAGAAGCAACGTAAGGAAAATATGGCTCAAGTGTCCTTTTCAGGGAAGCACAACTTGTGTTTGGGGTAAGTGGCTTCAAGGTTCCCAAGAGCTACTAGGCTATTGCTATGGACAGCACTTATTTAATTTCTTTAATTTATTGCTGGCAGTGAATAAACCGTGCCACTCTGCCAACATATGCTGCTCAAATAACAGCAAGGACAAACAGCTACAAAAACACATATGACTGCAGCAAGAAAAAACATCTTTTTCAAGTAAAGTCGTCTTTTTGATTACAAAAGAAATACAAGTAAATTGGTCAAAAATACAGAACACTAGAAGTAATTTACATAATCCCAGGACACAGAGGCAGCCATTAACAACATTTTGGCCTATTTCCGCCTGGCTTTCTTCTTCCCTATTTTTTTTTCCTACTTGTGATAATATTTCTACAGTTTTGTACCCTGCTTTAAAAATGTATTATTATACATATATTTTTTCTTCAGTTATTAAAAACTCTTGACAACATTTTTAATAAACACTGAGGTTGGAGAAGAAAACTTATTTAGGAGGGAATCCAGAGAGTATATCTGGCAGGCAGATAGCTTGTGAGAAAATTCAGCTAAAAACTAGAAATCCTAGGTAGTTCTAGATTATGACTATAGAATTCTTAAGTGGAAAAAGAAAAATTTCAGTAGTATCAATGATCAATTCTTTATAGCTAGTAATTTGTATTTGCCAAAATGTTTGCCAAGGGCATAGTCTTGGCCAGATGATGGCTGAGATGATTAGTACTTCTGTGAACAAAATTATCAGTCAATGAGACCATGACAACATGAAGAACCGGTTAAAAAAATGAACATGAATGAAGTCAATATGTTAAGGAATATATCCCAGCAGTAAACATGACAGCTGTGGACCATGAGAAAGGGACAGCTAGGCACGAGGATGGGAAGGAAAAGGATTTGGGGTCACTGGGAAGCTGGTGATGTGGTGGGATTCGGGTTGAAGATGGATGACACACACTGACCTTTCCCCCTTCCTGGAAACGAATGAGGTGACATCAAAGAAATACAAATGGAACACACTCATAAAGGTATTGCAAACTGGAGGGAAAGATATAAGCAAATCAAGATTTTTGTGAATTTCCAGAAAATGGCAGGTGAATGAAATATTATTTATAAATCCGAGGGGAGCAGGGTAGATTTCCATATTGAAGCAAAGTGAGCAGGATAAATCAAAAATGGTCCACATCCAGCCATATCACTGCACTATTTAACACTTCCAATAATGAGATGATCCTAAGGCTTCTACAGGGGAAAAGATGTTACTACAAATAATAAGACTCAGATTCTACAAGATTTCTCGTCAGTAACATTAGCTGCTATTTGGCAATAAATCCAAGCTTTCAAAATTTTGAAGGAACTGAGTTCTATACCCAGTCAAACTAGAATTCAGGCGTGCAAGAATTCTGAAAATTTGCCTTTCACATACCCTTTGTTTCTGAATACATTTACTCTGTGCAATGCCTTTGAGAGATCTTGACTGAGACCCAACAAAGTCCTATTTGGCTTCGGATTCACCCAGGAGGGAGAACAGAGAACACTATGCCACTAGAGTAGCAGCAGGCATTTCTGCTTAGTGGGAGTCCCTGCAGTGGTCTATACCACTGAACAGAAGCTATTCCCGCTGGCATGCAAGATGACAGCTCAGGTGAGAGTGGGCAGGTGTGGAGCCACTCTGGCTCAGAAGCCTCATATTCCAGATTGAAACTATTATCTCTTGCAATAGCTTCATAAACAAAGATCCCAGAATTTTCACAAGGGACGTGCCTAGTCACAAAAGTCATCACACTCAGGAAACCCAAAGCTATGGTTTCCAACCAGATATTTACAGTCCTCCCAGGCCAGACGCAATTTACCAATCAGGGGCAATTTTCCTCATAAGCATTGTTGCCTAATAGCTGACATTCCACTTGTATCGGGTTTTTAGGGGAACAGATCGAAAAAGGTAACTGGGCCCAAGGTCAATATCTCGCTGCAAAGGAAACAGGGTTCTGTTAACCCTTTACCCACATTCTACAAGAAGAAAAAGAAATCCAAGAAAGAGTAAAACCAACCCAAATAGGAAAGAAAAGGAAATTTTAGCTATGTAGTAGGACTAGGAAGCAGTCTGCTCAAAATTAACCAATGAACAATCAGTATGGCTCAGAAACTTCTATAAATAGGAAAAAGAGGCAATTAGAAACTCTAAGAAAACAAAAATCTGGCTAATATGAAGCCATTTATTTATTATATGGGAAATAATTCTGAGCACTTGTAAGAAAATCAAATCCATTTGATCTGAACACAGTACAATTCTTCCAAGAAGGACACAAGTTTAGTGACAGAATATTTCCCTCACTATACATCCAATGAATTATAGAGCTGTAGTAAGCAGTATTTACATAACTATAATATCATAATGAGTTTTTAGTAGTTTTCCCTTTTCGAGACCAATTTACAGTTAACATGTGTAAGGTTTAACTGTAAGTCACAGAACAGAAAATAAGTGTCATAAATCTTTACAATGCCAACGTGGTGGGAGACTTAACAGAAGACTGAGAGAGAGAGAGAGAGAAAGGGAAATAATTTCTTCATACATACTAGGGAGTCAAGGAATACTATCTACAAATGATGGATCAAAATATAGAGGTTTAAGTATGTTTAATTTTAAAAGGTAAGTAGTTGGCAGAACTAAAGAGAAAGATGTTACAAAAAATGAGAAGTAGTTAAATGAGCTAAATTCCTCATTTTTTATAGCAAGGAGTTAGTACAGCTGATAAATTAATAAACACAGATATAAAAACATTATAGTTGAGATGTGATAAAAACTAAAAAAATAGTCAAAAGCAGTTACTTCTGAGGAATGGAGCACAAGATAGGGAGGTAAAATTTTACTTTTCATGTCTGTCTTTCTGTGTTGTTTAAATTTCTTTTCCATGCATGTTTTACATTTATAATAATAAGCTGATGTTGGTGTCTTACTGTATCAACACAGATTTAGGGTTCAACAATTTAGAAGACAGTAGAGAAAAGGAATCAAAGATTGGAAGGTGAAGTTCTTTTGAAATAAGGCTAAAGGGTACAGGATTAGATGATGTGAAAAAAGAGGGGTAAAAAGTAATTTTATAAAATCAGTTAATACATTTGCAACAATGTGGATAAACGTCGAGGGCATTATGCTAAGTGAAAAAAGTCACACAGAGAAAGACAAATAGTGTATGATCTTACTTAAATGTGCAATCTTAAAAAAACAAACTTATGGAAGCAGAGAACAGGTTGGTGGTTGCCAGGGGGTGGGGGGATGGGTGAAGGGGATCAAAAAGCACAAACTTCGAGTTACAAGATCAGTAAGATCTGGGGATGGAATGTAGTCAGCATGATGACTACAGTGAACATAGTTTTGCACATCTGAAAGTTGATAAGAGAGTAGATCTTGAAAGTTCTCATTGCAAAAAAAAAACAAAACGTGAGGTTAACGAACTTATTTTGGCGATCACTTTTCTATATGTATCATTATACCGTACACCCTAAAGTCACACAGTGTTATCTGAATAAGCTGGAAAAAAACCCAAGTCAGTGTATACAAAAACATGGTCATCTGTGATAGAAAATGGGCCTTTACCCTGAGAGTAAAACAAGTGAACTCCATCGGCAGCAGGAAGGACTTAGGAAAGTAATAAAGGAAAATATCCTGCTCCAGGAGTAGAGGGTCTTATGAGGAGACACTGGGGAACCTCACTCCCTAGTTATTTTTCAGAGGACAGCAAGAATCTGTCCTTTGATTTCTTGACTAGGTAGACTGCTATCCAGAAGCACGGCTGTGATGTCTAAAGATCCTATAGCATTTCATTTATAACATGATTCACATACTTTATTTCAAAAAAAGGAGGCTACAGTTTTTGAAGCTAATAGAATCCTCTCTTGAGGACTGCTCTGGAGTATATTAGTTAAAAAGGAAAGGCTTTCCTCTTTTATTGTCTGCATATCTTCTATTATATTTCTTAACACCTAACTCAAAAATGAAAGGCACAACAGATTCAGGGTATGCCTCTAAACATAAAGTCATAACCTTCTGTTTCATTGATTCTTAGGGGGTTAAAAGGCACTTTCCTTCTTGCTACTACTCTTGTTCTTATTTATTTATTAATCTGTAAAAACACGTACTGCTATAGCATGTAAGTGCTAATGCAGAAGGTTAAAAACATAAATTATTTAAATCCAACAACTAATGGAAACAAAATACCAAAAAAAAAAGGGGAGGAGGAGACATTGATGACTTAATACAAAGCTACTGGGGGGAGGGGTGCCTGGGTGGCTCAGTTGGTTAAGTGTCTGCCTTTGGCTCAGGTTAGGATCTAGGGTCCTGGGATAGACCCTGCATCAGGCTCCCTGCTTAGCAGGGAGTCTGTCCTCCCTCTGCCTCTGCTGCTCCCCCTGCTTGAACTCTCTCTCAAATAAATAGATCAATATTTAAAAAAAAAAGCTACTGGGAGGGATCTAATGAGTGAATGTATTTTTGGATCAAGAAAAATATCACTTAAATGACTATAAAACCATTATGATATATACCTGGGTCAGTAGCTAGTCAACCAGTTCTTGTTAAAAACCCATACTGTATCACACCTTCAGCAGAGGAACATAAAGAGATGAGGCATCTAATTTATAACACGTAAAAGGACAGATGAGATGGGTGATGGTAACCAGTGAGATGTGGAAAAGATGGGGAAGCAGAGGGTCTGGCCTGTGAGCTGTATACTCAGTGAGCAATGGCTCTGAAAAGATAAATGAGTAGTTGTTCATGGGCCTGGAAGGCCTTCCAGTTGTATAAGAAGGGTTCTAGGCACTTGGAAACAGGTTAGTCATTTCATTTCCCTGTTTCCGTCATCTAGCTGGGCTTTAGCTCTCTGGGCTTCGTGGTACAAGAGACAGAGCCTCCATTTTCTCTTTTATAAAATAAGAATGATATCCCACATGGTGTTTTATGTTCAGGACAAAGTGAGACAACATACAGGAAAGGCACAGAATACTAGTTACTCAAGAATTGTTAAGTTTTCTTAACCGACAGCAGAGATGGCTGTAAGACGTGTGCTCTGCTGAGAAGTGGCTGCCCAGCCAAGACTACGGTTTCCAGCCCTACCAGCATCTGCCGTGGTCAATGGCTACTTCTCCTCAATCGCACGCAAGTGGAAGGGATGCTCACTACACCCAGGCCACGGCCGTGCAGAAGGACCAGGTATACGTTCTCTCTGGTCTTTCCCCATTTGCCAGCTAGATGCCGATGATGCTGATGAAGCCCCAGATGATGGCAGGGCCACAAGAAGGAAGATGCCTGGGTTCCTCAGTCACCTGTGGAGAAGAGCCACCTGACCACCAGGACCACCCACACTGCCCGCTAGGTGACTGAGAAATAAACTGTTAAGACTCCGGAATGTTGAAGCCACTTTCCATTATAGCAGCAAGTGTTACCTTAACCAACAGAAGCATTAAACGTGCTCTATGATAAGTACGATCATGACGACGGTAAGGGTGTCAGACATTGCATCAGACAAGCCATCATTAATGCTGTCACGAAATCTCAGCCATGTGAGTACACGAAAAGATGTTGGACGAAACTCGCCGTGAGGAAAATGCAAACCAAACCACCACTTCATCCCCACTAGGATGCCTGTGAACAAGGAGACAGACAGTAACAAGTAGTGGCGAGACTGGGGAGAAATCAGAACCCTCCCGGCATTGCTGGTAGGAACGCAAAATGCCGCAGCTGCTGTGGAGAAGTTTGGCAGTTTCCCAAAAACTTAAACACAGAGTAACCATAAGACCCAGCAATTCTACTCCCAGGAATATACTCAAGAGAACTGAAAACATATGTTCATAAAAAGACTCGCACAGGAAGGTTCACGGCAGAAATACTCATTTTAGCCAAAACGTGCAAATGATTCCAATGTTCATCCACTGATGAATGGGGAAACAAAATGTGACATGTATACTTCTACAGGATAGAATATTATCCAGCCATAAAAAGGAATGAAGTGCTGACACCTGCTGCAACATGAATGAATTGACAAAAGTCTACGTCAAGTGAAAAAAAGCCAGAAGATCACATCCTATAACATTCTGTGTATAGGGAACATCCAGAATATGCAAATCCGCTAAGACAGAAGGGAGATAACCAGGGGTGAGGGGCTGTGGGAACTGGAAGGAAATGTAATGGGTAGGAGGTTTCCTTTTGGGAGTGATGAAAACGTTTGAAACATTAGATAGTAAGGATGACCGCCCAACTCTATGAATACGCTAAACACCACTGGACCGTACATTTAAAAGGGGGAATGGTGTAGTACGTGAATCATATTTCAATAATAAAAAAGAGAAATCTTAGGGTGCCTGGGTGGCTCAGTTGGATAAGTGTCTGCCTTTGGCTCAGGTCATGTAGGGTCCCGGGGTTGAGCCTTGCATCAGGCTCCCTGCTCAGTGGGGGGTCTGCTTCTCCCTCTCCTGCTGCACCTCGGCCATCCCCTGCCCTGCTTGTGCTCCTTCTCTCTCTCTCTCTCAAATTAAAAAAAAAAAAAAGGAAAGAAAGAAATCTCAGCTATTTGCCTTATCTTGCCTCCCTGAGAATTTGGCTCTACCCAAAAAGGCACTGAGCTCTTTTTAGGTAATGAGTGGGGAAAGTTATGATTCTAGGATGCTGGGAATGTGCTCATTTTTATCTGAGTAACACAGGTATATACACACGTACAGACTCATTCCAGTCATGACCTCTGGCTGGTCAGAACCCACAGCATCCTTCCTCCTAGCTTCCCCCGCAACAATGTAAATGCAAACAGAGGCCCAAAGCTATATGCATTAAATGACTAGAGACCTGTAACACCAAGCTTTCTTTCATTTAGGTAACAGTGTAGCTGACACTGAGATGAAATAAATATTTAAAAGTAACCCTGAGAATGATGGGGGGGGGTAAATGGAATCCCAGAATAACTACTAAAGTGTGTATTGCACTGGCAAAAATCTGTAAGGAAGGAAAAAGTTCTAAAGCGGTAGCGTGTGGTATCGGGCGTGGGGACCCAGGAGAGGATTGCATATAGAAATCCTTTTCCCTGCTCAGGTACATGTCATTTTCAAGAGTCAAGTTCAAACCACCAAATAAGGAAAGCTTGTTTGATCACATAAAAAAACAAAACAAAACAAAACTTCTCATCAAAGTACTTAATAATCAAAACTGAAGTAAAGGATCATCAGGATGTTCTCAACCTCTAACTAAGAATAATTTGGTGATTCCATGAGTCGTCATTAGAATCTTCTGAATCCATCAGAAAGATGGTCTTTTAAATTGGAATAAGTTCTGTGAAAAGACGTAACTTACTTGCAGGAGACTTTAGTTCTGTCGGCCACCATGGTCCACTGCTGCTGGTTTGTGGAGACCTCAACGTAGTAGCTGTAGCTTCGATCATCACAGTCCCAAAGTAGTAACCTGAACAAAGGGAAATACGTAAGAATGCTGCGAATGTTCTAACTGGCTGTTTCCTGTTCCTTATGTACATAAGGACATCCATGTCTACTTTATCCCTCCTTCCTGCCTCCTTCGCCCCCCTCTCCCCATCCAGAGCTGGAGAAAGGAAGTGAATCCCCGGCAAAAGTCTGGTGACAGGAGGTGGAGTCAGTCTGCAGTGAGAGCCATGTCTCTTCAGGAACTTCTCTCAGGTGGCCTTTGCTCCCTGAGTGGCTATGCTCTTCAGGTTGGCTTATCTGTGAGAAGATGTCCCCAAATCCTCCTCCCCGACTCATCTCCACTTGGCTGGGCTGACCAAAGGTAATAACATCCTTGAGACTGGCGTTCATGGGGGGAATCTCTGCTTTCTAACTGATAATAACTAGTATGCCCCAATGACCTCAATTATCATGTTTTAGATTCCCTCTCATTCTTAGCAGACTTTTTGCACAGCTGTGGCACAATCATCCGATTTGGAGATACAAGCAAACATATATTCGTTACCGAAACTTTCTTATTATTTAGAGATCGATTATTTGGGTTCTATTCCTCATATCTCCTTTTTAGCTCAGATAAGAACCTGAGCATTGACTCTGTGAAGCTCAAAAGAGACAAAATTCATCGCTGGTGAGAGGAATCAGAACAGTGGTTACCTCTGGGAGAGGTAATGCTTGCGAAAAGGGATGAGGAAACCTTCTAGAACGCTGGAAGTGTGCTGATTCTGACCAAGTGGTAGTTCATGGGTACGCACACAGTAAATACCCAGTTAAGTTATACATGGAAGATTTGTGCCCTGTATGTGTGTTATTCCTCAACTAAAAAAAAAAAAAGAATAAGAGAAAAGAATCTGAGTATTATAATACAGGATTAGACAAGAGTCCAGGATTTTGCTTTTTTTTTTTAATTAAAGATTTTTATTTATTTATTAGAGAGCG
The DNA here is from genome assembly GCA_028533885.1 of Nasua narica. Taxonomy (NCBI): domain Eukaryota; kingdom Metazoa; phylum Chordata; class Mammalia; order Carnivora; family Procyonidae; genus Nasua; species Nasua narica. The sequence goes on from CM052802.1 coordinate 97,283,335, forward strand.
AGAGACTGAGAATGAGAGGGGAGAAAGTCAGAGGGAGAAGCAGACTTCCCAAAGAGCCGGGAGTCCGATATGGGACTCGATCCCGGGACTCCGGAATCATGACCTGAGCCAAAGGCAGTTGCTCAACCAACTGAGCCACCCAGGCGCCCCAGGATTTTGCTTTTGATGGTGCTACAGTGGCAGGAGATGAGACACCATTATTTTCTATGATTTCAGCCTCAAAAAAAAAAAAAAAGAATTACAATTTTAGCCTTAAAAGTCCTTCCCATACAAGATATCTATCTGTTGTTTTACATTTGGTCTTGCACATTTGCTTCCTCCAATGGCCAGAACAGAGAGTGAGCTCCCTGAAGACACTGCGCATGTCTTACTGATCCTTCTATACCCAGGTACTCAGCATGGGGCCTCACCCAGCCTACGCTCAATGAGTATTTATTTCTAACAATAGTAATAATGATGATTATTATTATCATAGTGGCCAATATCTCTTTAATGCTAACACTGTGTACCAGGCCCTATGTTAAGTGCTCTATATAATTTATCTTATTAAATGCTTCCAAAATCCCCTTAGCAAGCATTATTATTCTCATCAAATTATAGATGGTGAAAGTAAGGCTTACCGCTGTTAAGTGACATGTCTACGCTCAAACAGTTAGTGTTGGCAGATAACAGGGTTCAAACCTGGTGTCCTGGCCAAAACCCATTTCTATCATCCCTCTGTCGGTTGCTTCCTTTACTCCCAGTTTATGGACCTGGGTCCCGATTTACAACCCGCAACCTATCACTCTACAAAAGTAGTTCCTATAATTTGCCCTTGATCTTGCAATGATAATCAATAAAAACTCTTTGCACAAGCTCAGTTTAGTGTCGCCTATAATGCTATTATTGGGGATTAGAAATGACACTGTGTTCCTCTTACCTTTTATTTGTTTCTAAGTGTAATTTTGTTTGCTACCAATGACCAAATCCATACTACCTAACATTTTGGAATTCATCTTTTAAGTAAAGCAGAAACAGATTCTACCTTAATTCACCCAAGTATTCCCCTTAATTTGCCTGAGTATTTAATCTCTCAAAGTACTCTGAATGAATCAGACAGGATCCCACCCTATTGTTTTTGTGTCTAATAATTCTGCTCTCAAATTGTACCAGCCTGGCTGATAAGAAAGTGAATCATTTCCCTCATTAGTCATTTCCTCAAATATTATTCTAGTTTCTTAGCACTTTAATGCAGTTTAGCCTGTTAATTTATGTTTACATTGAGTAACTTTTAAAAGTGTAATTTTTGTTTTTATGTCTGGCTCTTATAAAAATTATAGAAAGACTGTTGATCTTCTCATTTAAAAAAAAATTCTACTTCAAACATGGATTCTGTTCAAAGTGTATGTTCCATACATTTTCTGGGCTGAAACAGCTTATAACTCTGCCAGAGTAGATTAAAAATAAGAAAAAAAATCTTTAAATTAATTAATCATTCTCTTTACTTAACAACCCTGGTAACAAACAGGCTTTTTGGGAGACAACGTTGAGGCTATTTCCCCAATGGGATTTTGGACAAGTTGTGAAGAACCAGGTTTATCATAATCCCTATCGTTCTGAATAATCATGAATTAGCGTTTCTACCAGTGTATCCAAATGAAAATAATCAGGCCTTTTTTGGATTTAATCTAACCAGATCTCAAAATATTTCATGGAAAGAGACTGCCCTGAGGAGATAGGATATGAAGAAGATAAAAAGGAAGACCAATTATAAGTATCACAAATGCTCTAGCAGAAATTCCTGGTGTGACAAGATAGTAAAAGAATTTTTAAAGTAGTGGATACTTTGTCCCTTAGTAGCTTTTTCTATAAAGTCCTCCAACTTGTTTCGAGATAAATTTTTATTTTAAAATGAAGATCACCTGTAATTCCAGTAACTTTGTAAACACATACACACAGTCCAAATTATTTGTAACTTGCTTCTTTTGGTTAATGATTTATTAGGAATACCTTTCTTTTGTAGCTATCAAATTCGCTTTCTCATCGTATGTACTGGCTTCACAGAATTTCACCTTATGGATGCCTCGCAATTTATTTAATCAGTTTCTTATTATTATATAGTTGGTAATATTACATTGCTAGGAAAACTCTGTGATGAACGTTCTTAAGCTAAATCTATGACTACTGCCTGTGAAAGTTTCTGTAAGTGAAACTCCTGAGGCAGAGTAGGTGAGGCCTTGATATGTAGTACAGAAAGACTACGCACTTCTCCCCCTTCCCCCAGACAAAAGCCTGTACTCGTTTATACTCATATTACCAGCAGTGTATAACAAATGCCTGTTTCTGTGCATCATTGCCGATATTGTGTGTTATGTTTAAAAACACTGCCAATTTGATAGATGAAATCTATGTCATTAATTTGCAGCTTTTTACTTACCAATGAACTTGAACACTATACTCATTTTCTACTAATATTTATCCTTTTGTTAATGACTTACAAGATGCCCTCTATACTTGAAGGATATTAATCTACTGCCTATCATAGTTTGCATGCTGAAGATATTAATTTTTATTAGCTCAGTCTATCGATCTTTACTTCAATAATTTCTCCTGGCCTAAATTCTCTTCTCTGAACAGCAGCCAACTGCACACACTGGTTGAGACATCTCCTTTCTATTCCTCTATTAAGAGTCCCTGGGGGCTGGAAATATGGGGTCATGGTGACTCCTGGGTGGAAAAGCGACACTGATGGATCTCAGCTTGGAGTTTTTAAGAGAGATTCTAATTCATGTGTCCGGATGAATATTTGCTTGGAATTTAGGCTTAGCCAGGAATGAAAATCCCTTTGTTGATTCAACTTAAAAAAAAAAAAAAAAAAGCAAGCACAGTCTAAGGACACTAAAGGAAAAATTGGCTCACTCTCTTTTTTTTTTCCCACGGAGAGGAACTCTGTTCTAATAAGGCACAACTGAAAAACCCACCAACTCCCTCCCTTCTTCCCTTGGCAGCAGTCTGCTCCCATGTCTGTGCACCTGCAACAACTGAGGTACTTCTGATTTGTAACCCGCTGAGGAATGTTTGCTCAGAGAGCTCACCCAGGACAGCTGCACTCCTGACCTTATCGGAGACGCGCTCCTTAAACATATCCCCCTACATCTCACACACCTCCACCCGAACATCAGAAGCCATTTCCAGAAGGCGCTGGGTAAGGGAAGCCACTGGCCAGGATCTACTGATGCAGAGCAGGTCTGTACTTAGCTGTTGCCACAAACCACTCTCCCTAATGAGCACTGCCTGAAACGCCTTGTGATACTAAACCTTGTCTCCTCCATCTTCCTTCAGGCTCATTGTGGAGTTTCCCTTAAAAGCAGTGAAGTGCTGGGCTTTTTTTTTTTAATTGATTAGCAGATGTGATTTTGCTTACATCTTCCATAAATGCTCTGGCTGGCTGCATACCATTGATTACCGGGGTTCAGTTTACAGCAACTAATTGCTCTCCTTGCTGGTGTTTTGATACAAAATTCAATAGTGAATATGGTTTCAAAACTCTTGTCTTTGCGGCTTGAGTCAGAAGTGACTTGAGGCAAACCCAGTGGACTGAGTTTTCCCTTCTTTAAAATAATTGCTCTCTCATCAGTCTGTGAAGAAAGTTTCCAAATTGTAGCATTCTAATTGGAAAGTCTGCATTATGCATGCGATGACAAACTATGTTGTGCTGAATGGCATTTTTTTCATCCCTTTCTTAAGGGATTAATTCTGTGCCAGATTGGGAACAGTGCTGAGGTTTAAACAGTTGAGATCAACAGCTTCTCCACTGAATCGGAGTCTTTTAGGTCAGCAGCAAGGATCCGTTCTGCCTGTTTCTAACTGTCCATTCCGGGAGATGCCACCGGAAGGCCGGGGACCACGTTGGCTGCCACTGCCGTGTTGCTCGCTTGCGCAAAAACCCACAACGAAGAGGAGACAACTACTGGGCTATTAGTAATACATTAATTTGTTATCAAATCCATTTCTAATCTCTCAGCCAAAACCAAAGATACTCTGACCTCAAAGGTTTGGAGCCTATTCTTTGTTCAAGATCTTCAGAAATTAAGTTCTTTAGAAATAATCTTCTTCCGTTCAACAAATATTTACTGAGTATTGACTAAGTGACATTAGGCAAGTCACTTCACTTACTTGTACTTCAGCTTCATCCCTTGTGAAATTAAAGATCTAGGTTCGATGGATTCTAAGGGCTCCTCCAGTTCTAACATTTTATAATTTCCTGCGACAGCGG
>CM052802.1:97288089-97350175 GCA_028533885.1 Nasua narica
CAATAGGAACAGCTGGATGGGACAAGTCCTGGCGCAAGTTTGACAGTATACAACCACCGACTTCCAATAGCTCGTTGAGACCATCACTGCACTCCTTGGAAGGATTAAGTTTTTAATTTCAAGTTTTAGGTGATAACATCAAGGGCAGCACCATGCCACCAAACAGCATGGCTGCCCCCACCATGTTCAGTGAGCTCCGAGTGTGGAACCAACAGTGAACGACTCATAATCCCACCTCACATTCACACAGACCTCACTGGTTTCAAAATGTTTTTGCATACATTATCACATTTGGGGGAAAAAAAAAAGACAATTTATAATCAGCACATTTCCTGCTTTCAATGCAAATCTATTTTTCTAAGTTACTTGGTTAATTTTCTTACGGGGGCTCACCGCCGCCCAAGCAATCTTCCACAGATGACACAATCACTTGGCAAACCCTTTATTAATAAGTTTGGGCCGATGCTTACGATCTAGATTTCATACTATACAGTCCAATTTGATGAAAGTTCTTTCGTTTCATGCTTTCAACGTGGACATATGAGAAAATTTTGTCCTGGCCAAACAGTGCTTGCAAAGAAAAGCAGTCTTCTTCTGCTTTTCAAGGTGACTCTTCCCAAGTACAGTCCCTTCCTTAAGACGCCGGCCTCAAAACTATTGGGAACCATTTCAAATGGTCTTGTTAGATTTTAAAAGGTGAAGTCTCATTATGTTACAGGCCTTTTCGGCTGTGACACGCTAAGCGGGCGTGCAGCTTCCACAGATCTTTCCCTGTGTTTAAATTTGGCATTGTCGACGTCCCTCTCGGCAGTGAAGCTGTCTTCCTTGATCTCAGCAGCTTCCTCATCAGGATGTGCACACAGGACGCACACACCACCAGGGACATCAGCCCAATTTGGCTCACCAGCAGGATCGGAAAAGGACATGCAAGGGGTGGAAACAGAGACCCTGCCCAGACCACAGGGCTCGGCGCCCTAGGTGTCAAGTCCAGCTCACTCTCCGCTGCATTTGCCAGGAAGGCTCATCAGGGCTACTGAGATTTCAAAAGGCCAGAACTGGTTAGTTAGTGGCTGAGGGCAATATGTACTTGGGTGAGGGTTTCTGCTCCCTGTCCCCAGTTCTGTGAAATTATTCGCAGTGTGAGAGGAAGGCGCAGGCATGTTTAAGAACTCAGAGCTCCCTGATCTACCAGCTGTGTGTTAGGGATCTTACCCTCTAGATTTGTACTCACATTTACAACCGCCCGCCCTAAGATAAAATGGCCCCGGTGTGAGTCTTCACCCAACCGGTAGGGGAGTAAAGCGTCACGTGGCTCCAGGCTCCTTGTGTAATGCCATCCAAAGGCTCCTCCTTCAGCTTTCAGAACCAAGCCCGATCAGGAGAACCACCCGGACCATGCTTCTCAAGTATAGGGACCATGCATGGCTAATATCCTGGTCTTCCTCATGGTCCCCAGCACACCATAAGCTCTGCTGAGTTGAATGGAAGGAGATACGGGGAACAGGGCAGGGGAGGATGATGGAAAGAGGAGAGGAAACTAGAGATAAATCACCCTTTCACAAAACCTAGGTAGGTCCACCCCGGTATAGCATCTTTTAATGCTCTATTACGTTACATTCAATCTGGACCCCCCCCCGCCAGTCCTTCACCCCCACACCATTTTGGAGAATCTCACTTAAGGAGGTAATTTACGAAACATATCAACTCTGACTGCTATTTCGTCTCCTGAGCTTATTCCCCTGCCCCTCCTCTGACCACATGCTAATACTTGTCCACATGCACACTGCCTACAAAGCACCAAGAAGCAGACCCAAAGAGAAATTTAATAAGCTCCACGGCTCCTTTCTATTTCCTTAGGTCAAGTTTTCATAGGAATCTGGGACTGTGGGAGAACTCACAATTTAACTACAGGGAGAGCTTTGTATTCTCTCAGCCTGGTGATAAAGGGAGAGAATGGACAGGCAAAACAACGGTGGGGAAGGCTCGACTCCGAACATTACAGGCGAGAGAACATTCCAGCAGGACTGAACTACAAGGCAAAAAATCTTCCTATTCAGGTAGGTAATCTCTTTATTTTTGCTCTCACCAAATCTTTTTTCTGGTCTCTCTTAACACAGCCCGTACTATTTTCCTACACCTCTCTTTCTTACCAGCCTAGACCTTCTCACCCGAATCAGATATGGGTTTCAACCTTTGCTCCAGCTTCAAATCATCTTCATTTCCCCACAGGGCACAATCTATAAAGTCCTGAGCTCTTGCTGAAAATGATGTGAAAGCACTTGCCCATCCAATCCAGGCCCTTGTCCTTCAACTGTACCACCTGTGCCCGCCATTGCTTGTTCCTCTTTCAAGTCCCCTCTCTGTGAAGTTACTGTCCCCCACCCTGCCCCCAGACGTAGTCCCAAATCTCCTATCCGTTCTGCTAGGTCCTGCACAATGAAACGCTCGTCTGCCCTCTTTCCCAGCCTTGCCTGGTCTGAATTTCTTCCCTTTCAGTTCTTCGCTAATGAACTTCCTCCACGAAATTGTTCTGTGAAGACTTCCACCTGAAAACAACTACGTTCCAAAACAGGAAAATAAAACTGTCATAAGTTACAAGCTACAGAATTAAAACACTTACAGTAGACTATTCTATTTGAAGCCTGAGGTATCTGACAAATCATAATCCTCTGTGCGGTACATGACTTGCTGCTAAAATAAAGACCACATTAGGGAGACTAATAATAGTAACGTCTTCGCCAATACATAAAAGTGAGAATTCCAACTATGATAAGTTCTTATAAACAAAAGATAATTAATCAATTTAATGTGTAACTATGTGATAAGCCCTTTGAAGCATGGCAAGAAGAAAAAGAAAGCGAGATTTTATATAATTTTTTGTAACGGCTAGAGAGGAAAAATGGCTAATTATGTTTTTCAGTAGAATTCTTTTTTTTTTTAGATTTTTAATTTATTTATTAGAGAGAAAGACTGAGAATGAGAGGGGAGAAGGTCAGAGGGAGAAGCAGACTTCCCGCAGAGCCGGGAGTCCGATATGGGACTCGATCCCGGGACTCCGGGATCATGACCTGAGCCGAAGGCAGTCGCTTAACCAACTGAGCCACCCAGGCGCCCTTTTTCAGTAGAATTCTTTTGATCACTGGCCACTTGGTACAGTTTTCTTGATCCAGGTCTTCAAAGCTGGGATCGTAAGTTTTAATTCAAATGTTTTCAGCTGAACATTAACAACTCAAACTTTTCTAACTGCTAAACAGCTGTAATCAAATCAAACTTGTGTGGGTTATAGGACCAAAGGCTAAACACATTTGCCTTTTTTTTTTTTTTTTTGGTCCTGGAATCGCCCTGCTTCACCTAGAGTGGGAGGCCCCGGCAAAGGCTCCGAACGCAGAGGGGACATGGTTCTCCCCTCTGCTGCAGAAGATATAAGAATGCAGTTTTCTGTCTCATAAATACTCTCCAGAATTACAGAGCAGCTTCCCCCTCCCTCCCACATTTGTTTGGCTGAAGGATCATCAGACAGGAAAAACACACTCTCTTTAGAATGTATTCTGTAAGAGCTGCCTTTTTAGAAATAACCCTCCCAGGTGCCAACATGAATATTCACCTGAGTGTACCGAGCACAGGGGCCGGTCTCCACGCCATGTACACTAATCCTTCGGAATGTATTCCAGGCAAGCTACCAAGGTAAACCCCTCTACAGAACCCGGGCTCTCGGGAGATGGAGACTGGACAGCTAAAAGGAGAAAATCTGAGTGAAGGAGGCAGAGATAAATAGATCACTCATATCTGTCCAAGGCCCAGCTGCAGCTAGACCTTGCCATTTTGACTCAAGCACAGCACGAGGCGGCATTAGAATACTGCACTCTGTGAGTTAAATGGTTTCTTTTGTTCATCGGGCTTATCCTTTCTCATTAAGAAGAACAAACATTTATCTCCCTTCTGCCCCGTAACCCTATCTGCTAACCCCCTTTGTTACTTCTTTTGTATTTTGGCTGATAGGAGGTGCACAGACATCCTGAGAGCACAGTCCTGGTACCATGCAGGTACCCAAAGTGTGTGTGCACGTGTACCGGTGCGTGAACACACACACACCCCCCACACCCCTTTATATCACTGCCCTGATTTATATTCAGAAAGGTACAGACAGAAAAGATTAGGAACTCTTACAATCCAAGGAAGGAATCACACCCAAGATAGTGAGATCTCAGATTTCCCAGGATCCTCCCACTCTGGCACCAAATCCTAAAAGTCAACATTGATATTCATGACGAGAGGCAGAAGGGGACCTCGCTAAGGCAGCCTTTCTGAGTCACATATGAGACTGTCGTAGCCAATGCTCTTCACATAACCAAGGTTTAGGTGCTGGAGGCTGGGAGACATCCCCCCTCTAACCTGCAAAGCGTTGGTGCTGGAGTTACTCCAGCTTTCAGCAGTTTGTACCCTGATTAGGTGGGGGAATTCAGGTGCTGGGGGGGCTCCTGGTAGCTCAAAGGAAGAAGGAGCATGAGCAGAGAAGAAGAATGCGGCCTGGCTTCAGTGACATTCTGGGTCAAATGATGTCCTCAGCCTAGTGGAGCACGAAAAGCTCCACTGACCCTCCCACAGCCTCTGATGGACATGAGGACGTTGGTAGGCAGTATCGCACAACTAGCAGTGGCAGCAGGTGGGAGATACGAGCCTCAACTCTGCCTCTGTCTTGGAACACTATACTCTCAGATTTAAAGTCTGTTCTGTGGGGTGCAGGTAGGGGAAGAAAGGAAGATGAAGTTTAATGTAGGTCCTTTGTGGTTCCTCTTATTTTAATGTTTTTTTTTTTTTTTTTAAATCACAAATACATAACAAATCCTTTGGTACTTCTTATAAAGTATCCACTCTAAAAAGGCATTATACTAAATGAAAAAAAGTGTAAACCAATATCTTCAAAAATGTTCTTCAGTAAAGAACCCCTCCAGAAACAACATCTTAGAAGAACCTCAATCTCCATAAGAGAGAAAAGCAGAAGTGCTCTACTAAGGTCAGAGTTGGGGCTGAAGTCCCCTCTGCCAGGCTTCCGCCCAGCCTCTCCTTGGGTCAGCCCCCAAGGCTCACCTCCTACAAACACAGAAGGAAAAACCACTGGGTCATGGTGTATATCTTGTCCTCAAACTAAACACTAATATTAATATTCATACCTTTTAATAACAGGCTTATAAGCATTATTACTCACATATTGTGACAGTATAAAAGACAAATGGACTTCCCTAAATCTTCACTTTTGCCTATGGACCACAGCTGTTAGTGAGGAAAGGAACTGAACAGATTAAGCATTGGTAAACTGTGGCCCATAGCTGCCTATTTTTGTAAATAAAGTTTTATCCGAACACAGCCACGCCCACCCAGCAGAGTTGAGCAATTGTGACAGAAACTATGGCTTACAAAGTCTAAAATATCCACTCCCCAGCCCTTTCCAGAAAAAGCTTGCTGGCACCAGGAATAGACAGAAAACTAAAGCTGTTCCTTATTAAGCAGTAAAGAGTTATGGCACCAAGGCAAGAAATAAAGGTATAGTTTAAACTAAGGCTGAGCTTAGCCTAGAAATGTCTAAAATCTTTCTTTTGTTGAAAGTGTTTCCACAGATTCTCATGTAGCGAATTCCACATGGAGATTTTTGGATTCTGCTATAGTCCTAATCCTATTTTTGTTACTATGACAACTGTCCTGACAATTTTTGGCTTGCCTTTTACCCCAAATTTCTGGTATTTCTCCTAAGGGTAAAAGAACAAGAAGGGAAATGAGACTGAAAAAAAAAAAAAAAGCTCCAATTAAAAATAAAACCCTGAAAATCATCCTCGAACCCTCTCTCCTCCCTGAACTGATGAGGTGCCCAGGAGCCACATTCTCAAACTGAAGATGTGTGCACACAGTACAGTCACTGACCACCACCCTCCAGATGGCATGGGAATAGCAGGGTAGGACGAAGACATTACAGGGACGTTTAAAGTCAATAAACAACACACACACACACACACACACACACACACAAGTTAAAAAGTCACTGATAAGGTAGTTAATAAAATGATGTATCATTGATAGAGGAAGATGACAGCCTGGGCTAAACCACACTAATCAGGCAGATAGACAGTGTTGAGTTGTTTATTGGTCACCAGGAGAAGACAGATTTGTATGGATCTATCCCCTTGTTATCTCTCCAGTTCTTTCTACTGTGAGTATAAAAAGCATCTTACAAGATAGCTGACCAGGGCTATCTATGACTAAAGAACAATAAAAACCTTAAAGTGCTTGGCCTGTTAACGGAACTATTCATTTGGAATCTTTAATGAACCAATTTTAAATGGATGACTCTATTTAACATGTTCTTCCCAAAGAGTTACAACTAATCGCCATGACTTTCCTACTTTTTCTTTGAGTCTAAAATATACAGCTGAAATCTCACTACAGTGAACACAATCACGACAAAGCCATTTATAGGTTCTACCAAGAAGCTTGTTATCAAGATGTTATTTATCTGGTTTACCACCAATTCTCAAACAATTCCCTATAGAAAATACCTCATGTCTTTCTAATAGGGCTACAATAAACTTCCTAATAAAGATACTATTTGATTATAGATGCTATTTATTTAAGTTTTAAAAAAATTGGCGTGGAGCCCAATGTGGGGCTTGAATTCACAACCCCCAGATCAAGACCTGAGATGATATCAAGAGTTGGATGCTTAACTGACTGAGCCACCCAGGTGGCCTGCTTTATTAATTTTTTTTAACCTCCAGGAAGAAAGGTGTGCATTAGGTATGAGAGGACAATTAAATGGTATATACCTAAGGGACTGAGGAATAAAATCTATTACACTAGACCACAACTACCCTTTCTCACAAAGGTCTTGAGTTATGTATATGGCAGGAGAGTCCCAGCAAGTCAGAAGCAAAAGGACTTAATTGGTAGTAGAATTTTTGGCTCAAACCTCTTATGCAAAAGGTGTAAGACATGGAGCACTCTCTATTCCCAAGCTGATTATGCCTCAACAGTTTCAATCAAAGCAAGCTCGGTGGCCGGCCCTGTCCCTTCTTCAACACCCAAAATTTATTCTTGGCTCTTACCACTACAATTTAAGGAAGGATCAACCCAAATAGTACCACTGAAACAGACTGAGTAGGAAGGAGAGCATTGGCTCCTGCTGTCAGGCACTGAGCTGTCCCTGAGCTGGGGCAGTAACCTTGACCCTGGCTGTGCTGAAAGATAAAAGAGGAAGTAGGGGTGCCCAAGGAGGGGCGCCTGGGAGGCTCCGATGGTTAAGCTTCTGCCTTTGGCTCAGATCATGATCTCGGTGTTCTGGGACTGAGTCCTGCATGTGGCGGGGGGTTGGTTCCCCACTCAGTCTGCTTCTCCTTCTCCTTCTGTGCTCTCAGATAAATACATAAAATGTTTTTTAAAAAAGAAAAGAACCCCTCATATTTATTTTTAAAAAAGAGAGAGAGAGAGAGAGAAACGCAAACACAGATGATCAGTAATTCTGCTTGTTTTGGATCAGAACTACCCAGTGAGCAGACACTGGCTTTTTACTTACAGAACATTTTTGAAGCTGAGAATAATATAAAATACAATTATTATATTTACTGTTTTGGATACATCTAGAAGCTATAAAGCTTAAAGGGCATCTTTAAAAAATAAATGGAAAAAAAAAACCCCTGCTGAATTGTGTACTTTAAATGGTAAATTGTATGATATATGACTTATATCTCAATAAGGCTGTTTAAAAAAAAAAAAAGACAAAACAAAGAGACCACGCGAAATATGGGGATTTATACAACTTCCAAGGTGGATGTGAAATGTCAAGCAGCAGGTAGGGTTGTATGGCGGAACTGCCGACTGGATGGGCCAACCCCTTACCGTGACCCTCAACTTCTTCTCCAACGGGGTGGAACTGAGCATATGACCCAGTGCCACCTCCTAACTCCGTGGAAGTCAGCTAGGTGGAGTTCCAAATAAAGCTTGGGCTTTTCCTAATAAAAAAGGTGCAGCCTTGGCTGGCAGGGCTCTTTACTCTTTGCCCTCTCCTTCTTCCTGCCTAAATGCAGACAAGGTAGTTAAAGCCTTCGCAGAGGTCACTTTACTCTGAGGCAAAAATGCACATGAAAAAGACCAAGAAAAACGGAAGGGCTTGCTGACTGCGGGACTAATGCCAGTCATACCCACCTGCGGACATCTGCTATGTGAGACCCAAACAAACAAGCGAAAACAAAACAAACAAACACATTTAAAAAGTCTGTCTTAATCTGGTTCTCTGTTATTTGTGGCTAAATGTTGCCCAAATGTAAGCTCCTTTGGAGCAAACGAAGGCTAGTACTATAAAAACAAATGCCGTCAAGGCCTAGCCACAACGTTTAATGAAAGTGTCTATAATTTACACCCTTAGGAAAGAGGATGGGTTGAGGCAGAAGGTGTGATGCCTTCTCTCATTTTCTTTTTAAGGCCATCAGAGGCTCTGTAAAGACTGTGCAACACACTGGAGTCTTCCCAGCTGGAGTTTTAGCACTGGCTGCATGTCGCGTTCATGGTAGGGAGAAAAAGAGAAAGGAACTCAATTATACTTTGGTTTCTTCACCTCTTACATGGAGACAATGAAGCAGCTAGAGCTTCAGAACTACTGTAAGACATGGCAAGGAAAAGGACCATTAGCCATTTCTCAACATTAAACTGTATGGGAAATCTGAACAGTCTAGACTGGGTTATCAGTTACAGTAAAAGAATAACGTGGCAAGACTGGTAATGTCAGAATCATTGAGGGACACGGTTTCGGATATCATAAAGCAAAAGGAAGAAAGAGGATCCTGCTGTTAGGTCCTAAGGGGGTCAGGAAAGGAAATCCAGGGAGAAGTAAAAGCGTACTCTGCATTTATCTAGGTAACCAATACCCTTCTACATTGTTGAGAGAGGCAACGCAGCAGAAAGACAAAAAGGATGCCTCAGCTGGACCTCGGCCCCTGAGTGTCCAGGAAAGTTGCAGCAAGGAGTCCCTAAGGGGCACCAACCAGCCTGTCATCATAATCATTTTTCCTTGGAAAAGGATGCAAAATGGAGGTGGACAGACAGGAGAGGAATGAAGGCGAGGTGGAAGGATTTTTCTTGATCTCAGTGCTTCTGCTGGTTCAGAATGTTTCGATCAAGTGCCCCTGGGGTGACCAGTTTACAAAGGGCTAAGCTGAAAAAAATGAGAGAGAGATTGCATCAGGTGCTACCATGAGGCACCAAAAGCAACCTAACAAGGTGACAAAATTGGGTTCCAGTGGGTGGGGGGGGGGGGGGGAGTCTGATTTAACGGCACCTGAGGAATGGAGGTTTTCAAAGGTAGACTGATGCACTGGATTAATTCAAGGGTTAATCTTAAGTGGCGGTGACTCTTCATCAATTTTCAGAATAGCTTTATTCACTTAATAATCAAAAGATATACTTAGGCAATCTGATGTATTAAATTTGAAAAAATTCGGGGCAATTGGCTGAAAGCCCTATGTTTCTGTAATCTCTCGTGAGAACAGTCACATTTCTGTGGCCTATGGGGGTGGGGAACTGGGGAGCAGTTGGAAAGCGTGGAAAGCATCTGCCAGAGTGAAACCGCAGAAAGGGTAGGTTGATGCTTTCCTTTCATTTGCTCTTCCAAGGTGAATGATTCTGGTGTTAAAAATGATTGTTTAGAGAACTACTGGTGAAGCAGTATTTGTTTTAGATGGTCTTTTTAAGTTTTTATTTTAATTCCAGTTAGTTATACTCCTTAATCCCCACCCCCTATTTCCCCCATCTCCCTACCCCCTCCCCTCTGGTAACCATCAGTTTGTTCTATATAGTTCAGGGTCTGTTTCTTGGTTTGTTTCTCTCTTTTTCCCCTTGCTTGTTTGTTTTGTTTCTTAAAGTCCACATATGAGTGAAACCATACGGTATTTGTCTTTCTCTGACTTATTTTGCTTAGCATTATATTCTCTAGCTCCATTCATGTCATTGCAAATGGCAAGAGGAAGTTCTCTTGTGGTCCGTTGTATCTATACACATCTTCTTTATCCATTCATCAATCGATGGACACCTGGGCTGCATCCGTATCTTGGCTATTGTAAATAGTGCTGCTATGAACATCAGGGTGCATGTATCCCTTTTAGTGTTTTTGCATTCTTTGGGTAAACACCCAGTAGTGCAACCGCTGGGTCCTATGATAGTTCTATGTTTAACTTTTTGAGGAACTGCCATACTATTTTCCAGAGTGGCTGTGCCAGTTTGCATTCCCACCAACAGTGTACTAGTGCTCCTCTTTCTCCACATCCTCATCAACAATTGTTTCTCGTGTTGTTGATTTTAGCCATTCTGACAGATGGGAGGTGATATCTCATTGTAGTTTTGATTTGCATTTCCCTCATGGTAAGTGATGATGAACATCTTTTCATGTGTCGTTTGGCCATCCGGATGTCTTCTTTGGAGAAATGTCTATTCATGTATTCCGCTCACTTTTTAATCGTTTTTGGGGGGGAGGTGTTGAGTTTTATAAGTTCTTCACATATTTTGGATACTAACCCTTTATCAGATATGTTATTTGCAAATATATTCTCTCATACCATAGGTTGCCTTTAGTTTTGATTGTTTCCTTCACTGTGCAGAAGCTTCTTGTTTTGATGTCGTCTCAACGGTGTATTTTTGCTTTTGTTTCCCTTGCCTCGGGAGACGTATCTAGAAAAATGCTGCCATGGCCAATGTCAGAGAAATTACTGCTGTGCTCTCTTCTAGGATTTTTATGGTTTCAGGCCTCACAGGTCTTTGATCCATTTTGAATTTATTTTTGTGTATGGTATAAGAAAGTGATTCCATTGCTTTATTTTGCATGCTGCTGTCCACTTTTCTCAACATCCATTTGTTGAAGAGACTGTCCTTTTCCCATTGCATATTCTTTCCTGCTTTGTTGAAGATTAACTGGCCATGTAGTTGTGGGTTTATTTTTGGGTTTTCTACTCTGTTCTATTGATCTATGTGTCTATTTTTGTGCCACTACCATACTGTTTTGATTACTACAGCTTTGTAATATAACTTGAAGTCCGGAACGGTGATGCCTCCAGCATTGCTTGTCTTTTTCAAGATTGCTTTGGCAATTCAGGGTCTTTTGTGGTTCCATACAAATTTCAGGATTGTTTGTTCCAGTTCTATGAAAAATGCTGTTGGTATTTTGTTAGGGATTACATTAAATAGTTTGGGGTAGTATAGACATTTGAACAATATTTGCTCTTCCAATCCATGAGGATGGAATGTGTTTCCATTTCTTTGTGTCATCTAAAATTTCTTTCATCACTGTTTTATAGTTTCCAGAGTACAGGTCTTTCACCTCTTTTGGTTAGGTTTATTCCTATGTATCTTACTATTTTGGGTGCAACTATAAATGGGACTGATTTCTTAATTTCTCTTTCTGCTGCTTCATTACTGGTGTATATTTCTATACATTGATTTTGTATCCTAAGACTTTACTGAATTGGTTTATCAGTTCTACTAGTTTTTTGGTGGAGTCTTTTGGGTTTTCTATATATAGTACCATGTCATCTGCCAATAATGATAGTTTTACTTCGTTCTTATTGTTTGGATGCCTTTTCTTTCTTTCTGTTGTCTGACTGCTGTGGCTAGGACTTTCAGTATTATGTTGAATAAAAGTGGTGAGAATGGACATCCTTGACTTATTTCTGACTTTAGGAAAAGCTCTCAGTTTTTCCCTAATGAGGATGATGTAAGCTGTGGGTTTTTCATAGATGGCTTTTTATTATGTTGAGATATGTTCCCTCTAAACTGCTTTGTTGAGGGATTTTATCATCAATGGAATGTGTACTTTGTCAAATGCTTTTTCTGCATCTATTGAAATGATCATATGGTTCTTATCCCTTCTCTTACTGATGTGATGTATCATCTGATTTGTGAATATTGAACCACCCTGGCAACCCAGGAATAAATCCCACTTGATTGTGGTGAGTGATTTTTTTAAATGTATTGTTGGGTTCAGTTTGCGAGTATTTTACTGAGACTTTGCATTTATTTTTATCAGAGACACTGGCTTGTAGTTCTTTTTTTTTTTTTTTTGTGGTGGCTTTATCCAGTTTTGATATTAGAATAATGCTGGTCTTGTAGAATGAATCTGGAAGTTTTCCTTCCTTTTCTTTTTTTGGAATGGTTTGTGAAGAATAGGTATTCACTCTTCTTTAAATGTTTTTTTTTTTAAAGATTTTATTTATTTGACACAGAGAGAGAGATCACAAGTAGGCAGAGAGAGAGAGGAGGAAGCAGGCTCCCTGCTGAGCAGAGAGCCCGATGCGGGACTCGATCCCAGGACTCTGAGATCATGACCTGAGCCGAAGGCAGAGGCTTTAACCAACTGAGCTACCCAGGCGCCCCTCTTTAAATGTTTGATAGACTTTGCCTCTCAAGCCATCCAGTCCTGGATTTTTGTTTATTGGAAGTTTTTTGATCACTGATTCAATTTTCTTTGCTGGTTATCAGTCTGTTCAAATTTCCTATTTCTTCCTGTTTCAGTTTTAGCAGTTTATATATTTCTAGGAATTTATCCATTTCTTCTAGGTTGTCTAATTTGTTGGCATATAATTTCTTATAACATTCTTTTCTGTTTGTCTTTCTGTGGTGTTATTTTTCCTTTCTTATTTGTGGTTTTATTTAGTTGAGTCCTTTCTTTTTTTCTTGATACATCTGCCTGGAGGTTTATCAATTTTATTGATATTTTCAAAGAACCAGCTCCTGGTTTCACTGATCTGTTTTGTCATTTCTTCAGTTTCTATATCATTTATTTCTGTTCTAATCTTTATTATTTCCTTTCTTCTGCTGGTTTTAAGCTTTGCTTGTTGTTCTTTTCCTAGCTCCTTTAGATATATGGTTAGGTTGTTTATTTGAGATTTTTCTTGCTCCTTGAAGTAGATCTGTATTGCTATGAAATTCCCTCTCAGAACCGCCTTTGCTGCATCCAAATTGGGTGGTAATGTTTTATTTTCATTTGCTTCTGTGTTCTTTTAAATTTCTTCTCTTATTTCCTGGTTGACCCACTCGTTGTTCAGGAGCATATTATTTAACCTCCATGTATTTGTAGTTGTTCCAGATATTTTCTTGTGGTTGATTTCTAATTTCAAAGTGTTTTGATTGGAAAAGATGCCTGGTATGATTTCAATCATTTTGAGTTTGTTGAGACTTGATTTGTGACCCAGTATGTGATCTATTCTAGAGAATGCCCCACATGCACCTGAAAAGACTGTTTTAGGGTAGAATGACCTGAATCCATCTGTTAAATCCATCTGGCCCACAGTGTCATTCAGAGCCATCGTTTCCTTGTTGATTTTGTTTAGATGATCTGTCCATCGGCGTAAATGGGGTGTTAAAGTTCCTACTATTATATTATCGATTAGTTCCTTCATGTTTGCTATTAACTGTATTATGTATTTGTGAGCTCCTATGTTGGGTACATAAAAATCTATAATTGTTGTATCTTCTTGCTGGGTTATTTCCTTTATTATTATACACTGTCTTTCTTTGTCTTTTTTTAGAGTCTTTGTTTTAAAATCTATTTTGAAAAAAAGTAATAAAATAAAATAAAATCAATTTTGTCTCATATAAGTAATTGCTACTCAGATTTTCTTTTGACATCCATTTGCATGACAGATGTTTCTCCATGACCGTACTTTCAATCTGTAGATGTCTTTAGGTCTAAAATGAGTCTCTTGTATGTATGTATGTATAAATAAACAAACAAACAAAATGAGTCTCCTGTAGGCAGAATATAAATGGGTCTTATTATTTTAATCCATTCTGCTACCTTATGTCTTTTGATTGGAGCATTTAGTCCATTTACATTCAAAGTAATTATTGATAGTTAGATATTTTTTTGCCATTTTATTACTTGTTTTGTGATTGTTT
Organism: Nasua narica; assembly: GCA_028533885.1. NCBI lineage: Eukaryota > Metazoa > Chordata > Mammalia > Carnivora > Procyonidae > Nasua > Nasua narica. The sequence goes on from CM052802.1 coordinate 97,302,016, forward strand.
CTGAAGATTTTTCTTACAAGTGTCTGAAGTAAAAATTCTGGATAATTACTAAACCCATGTTTATTTTTGAAATATTGAGTCAAATAGGGCTGATATCCTGTGTAAAAATGTCTTCTTGATGAGTTAATCTTTGAAAACTAGAAAAATTTTTCTTTTCATGTATCCAGCTATATTTTATGATGACTAGTTGTCAAGTTCTCTAATCACTCAAAAGAGATAAATAGCTGACATGTGAGGTAAATCAAACACACACACACACACACACACACACACACACACACACACACAGAATTTTTTTTTGGCATTTAACCTTTCCTGCTTTTCCAAAAAACATCTGAATTCTGGTGCCCCTCCTGTATTTTTAACATGCAACTTAGTTGCCATAGCAATACTTTCTGGTCTTGAAATACCTCTAGGATGAAACTGGCTGAGACATATTTACCAAGCCCCCACACTCTACTATCCGTCTCCAGGCTCCAGGATTTCTGGTCCCCTAAGTATTCACCCAGCCCAGACTCCAGTGTCTACTGGGAAGCGCAGATACAATTTTTTATTCAACAATTTTTCTGGGAACCAGAGTTCTGAGGTCTGAGGGTGATAAGAGAAGACTTTAGTACGAGGCAGATAGGCTGAGAGAGAAACAACGCTTCGTAAATAAATCATGGATCAGTGAGACAAGGAAGAATTCTTTGGTTCAGGGCTGTGACAGATGATGCTCAGCATGACTGATATGAAGCAAATTTTGTAAAATATCTTTCCAATTTTGACTAGAATTATAGGCTATCTTAATCCAAGCCAGAGGAGTCATATATTTAGATGTTTGTTGTATTCTTTAAACTATAAAAAGGAAATTTCTCGCTCTCTAGGTTGCAAAGAAGGCTCTCCTGATGTAAATGGATGGACTGCTTGCCGGTGCAGCACTCAGACAGAATGAAATGGAAGCGGCGTGGAGCGCGTGAGGCGGGCGCTCTTCCCTGTGCTAATGTGAGCTCCGAACTCCACAGCTTAATCTCAGTCATTTGCTGGAGATGCCAAATCATTAGCAGTTTCCTCACATACACTTAGATCAGACACACTGAGCAAATATGACGTCCAATTTAGTTGATAGATAGAACTCCCCTTAGTTGCACTAACATACTATGTTGTCAGTTCAGTCAATGAGTGTTTATTGAGTGCTCACAGCACACGGTAGTGTACTGGGCACCTGGAAATCGCTGCAAGGACCCATGTCCATCTCAGTACTACAGTAGCACTACCTTCAACCAGAGATTATCTGCAGTCCTGTGAGAGACTGAGGGCAGCACATACTCAAACAACTACAAAACATCCTTTGCGTCATTAGCTTCAGGTCCTCTCCCCACCCTTATCGACCAACACTTCATTTGGAGCTATTAAATAGGAAACAAAATTGAATGGCTTGTGATTCCTCTCCTTTTTCTTTTCTGTGCCTATCCTGTGGGAGGGATGTGGGTGTGCAATAGCCTGGCAGCGCGGTCGGCAGTGGGAAGAAGGAAAAATAGCAGACAAAAAGGGGTCTCCGTCGTTGACAAACTGAAGAGATCATCTAGCGTTGGCTGTAGCCACGCAACAGTGAAAGGGCAGCTAAACCGGGCATGGGCTTGACAGCTTCCAGAGACAGGAAAATCCACTGGGGTGAATACAGACCACAGTGGCACACCTGCTTTTTGTTTTTGTTTTTTTAAAGATAAACTAGCTATTGCTTCATTTTCTCTATGTTTAATAACCGCAGAACATAAACTGATTCATGCTTTGGCCATTCTGTGCCAGATTAACTTTCTTAAGTGGTAGAACTGGTTTCTTCCCACTGCAAAATAAAAAGGGCCTCAGCCCCACAGATTAAAGAGATTATGAATGTCCACCAAGGACACACTTCGGCCTGGACCCATCCCATTTCGTCCTCACATATTATGTTCATCTAACACTTTTCAACCGAGGAACTCTATTTTTGTGTCAGTAACTCCTTAATCTTCCTAGCGCCCAGAGATACTACGTGCACGGTTTCATCTCTGGACAGCACACTTACTTGCAATCAAGGTTTGTTAGTTAAAGCAGTAGGGGAGTTTTACTTACAGTATTGAGCATATCAATTACAAAACAATCATTTCAGGCTAATGTAAAAATTGTTAATTCAACTGACCATCTTATAATTAGAGTTTCCGCAAAGTGCTGTCACTGATTAGCCGAAAAGGACTGGGTGACAGGCGTTCATAATACCCAGCATATGCGATTCTCATATCAGCCTGAAAACACTGATAAAGATACCGTGATTAGCAAGTAAAAAGATAATAAGTCTTAAACTAAGGTGACAGAGGGACTATAAACTAAGACATTAGGTAGATTGGTTAGTTATTACGAATTTACCCTGGTCTTTTTTATGTGGTCAGGCCTCTGAAGATTTCCTGTTATTTAAATTTTAATGTTTTAAAGTGGCACAAAAATGATACAATTACTACTCAGTTACCCACTTGTAAGGTATATTCCAGAGCATGTCTTTTTCTCTCATATACAGTGAATAACTTTGGCTGTGCCTATAAACATAGCAATAACAAAAGCCACGCTTTTTTATTTCCCAGTTACGCGGCCTGCTCTGGCTCTTGGGAGGGAGGAAAGAAAAGAGCGAGCTGGGGAGCGAGCTGGGGAGCGAGCTTCCTGTTAAGCTGCAAGGACTGAACGCCTCTGCAGTTTCTCTTCCAGGAGCTGGTGGGATAAAGGCAGGTCAGGAGCAACGAAGGCGTCTGTGAAGGCATGGTGGCCTTCCCTGCCCGGCCCCTCTTCTCCTTGGCCAAGAAAACTCTCTTCTTATGGTGCTAATGGAACGCTGGGATGGATGTGTGGTGGTGGGTAGGATGGTTCTGGAAGCTGGTGACTGAATATAGAAATAGCAACAAATCTCAGGACTGTCGACTCTCCAAGTCACTTCCTTCGCCTTGCTTCCTGCTCTCTGCCCCTCTCACCCAGCTCCGGCCACACTGGCCTCCTCGCTGCTCCTGTCACCAGCCAGACATGCTCCCCTTGGGGCCTCTGTGCTCTGCCTCTGATGCACATCCCCTAGGTCCCCAGATGGTTTGCTCTTCCCCTCCTTCAGGCTCCGCACAGGCCTTCCCTGACCAGTGTCCCTAAAACGGCACCGTCTCTACTCCCTAGTCCCCCTCCTGGTTGGTGCCATGGCCCTTTGAAGAATCTGACATGTTACAAACAGTGTTGTTTACTGTCTACCTCCCCCTGACAAGAACGTCAGCTCTGTGACAGCACCGATGTTAGCTTTATTCAATGCTCTATCCCTGGTGCTTAGAACGGTGCCTGGCACAGTAGAAGGCTCAAGAAATGCTTACTAACTAAATGAAAGCAAATGGGGGCGGGGAGGAGGGATGGTCAGGGGTCATGTTTCAAGGTCAGCCTCTGCAGGATACCAACAAGGGGACTAGTACAGGACACCCGCGGACTGTGGTTAGGCACAAGCGTCGTCTGTCAAGGAAGAAGGTTCTGCTTGCCTATCCGGCCAGGTAAAGGCTCAGGAAAGGAAGAAATGATTTCTTTGAGTGAAAACAGATGCACAAAATGACATCTTTACCCACAAAACAATTATATCCTCCCTTAAGAAATTAGACTGCAGTGATCAAGACAATTCCTGCCTGAGTCCTTTGCCTTCGTAGAAGAAATGTGAATTTTTAAAGCCAGTATACCATGTGATTGGGCTTTCCCAGAGGAAGAGTTTCCAGGATTGCCAGATCTCCTGCTCCTTAGATGGGGAAAGTGTTAGTCATTCAGCTCTGTAGCACTCTCCCTCTGGGTGTTAATTTAGAATCATTGAGCTTTTTCAGATACAGTGACTAGGAAAGCAAGTCAGTCATCACAAGCAATAGAAGCTGAGGGTCAAATGTCACTGACTAATCATCCTGTCATTAGTCAATTACCCATCCCCATGAAGAGGTACCACTGATCCAGTTTCCTATCAATAAATGTCTGTCTGGGTACATCAGCAGCTGCTAACCATGGCCTGCCAGGGTATCCAGCATCGCCCACAGGCATTGGTGGTTAAGAAATCCCTCTCCCTTTCTTCTTAATAATGTCAGAGAAGAGGCAAATGCAGATCCTGACAACATAATGTTAGTTTCACAGAGACGTGTCTCTTTCAGTGCTCAGCCAGTTACACAGGGCTTCAATTGCATGGATTTTCTCACTGCAAAAACAATAGCTGGGCTTAAGGAAGTCTGGTGGCCGAGATATACAATTCTGCTTTTGGTTGTGCTCATGCTCATTACTGCCACTCCGAGTCCCAGAAAGAAAAAAATTGTTTGGGGGAACCATTCTCATTCATAATTAAAGAAAGTCACATGGGCGCTGTTCTCTCTTGCTTTAAGCCTCAGTGACACCTTTTTCTGGAGTCAGATCAATTATCTCTGTTTGGGTAGAGCTGGAGGTCAAGGTGGCCTTGCCACACAAACAGCCTGTTTGTCCCACTTGGGAGTTGTCACTCTGGCTGTGACCTCATGTGTTCCTGCTGAACCTAAAATTCTAGATCTCCTACTGTACCTGCTATAATTTCCCCTCTATCCTTGACAGACTACCTCATCTACACATTCGATCTGTCAAGGGATGCTTATTCTGAGTTGCCACAGGCTTTATGTGTCAAGCGGGCTGGGAGGAGACAGTACGTAAACGATTATAATCCGTATATGACAAATGTTCCAGGAGAAAGTACATATAGACTGTATGGCAATCGTTGAAGAGGGAGGTCTGAATCAGCCCAGGAGATGGTGGGAGGTTAGGGAAGCATTCCCGGAGGAGCGGAGTCTTGAAGGGGGAGTGGGAGCCAGGTAAAAAAGAGGTGATGGGAAGGTCGTGAGAGACACCAGCCGTGAGAACAGTATGTGCCAAGAGTTGAAGGCACAGAGGTGAGAGAAGGGTGGTGTGTGCAAAACGGCGAGTAGTCAGACAGGCTGAGCCAGCACGCGTGGGGGTGGATGGAGAAGCAGGATACAAGGCTGTGTCGACAGAAGCAAGTCAGATTGTTCTTAAATGCCTTCGTCCGAACTTTCTCCTGAAGGGGAGTGACCACATCAGATCTGGGATGGGGACATGGTTGCAGATGGGGAAGGAAGGGCCAGATGAAGGTCTGGCAGACCAGGGGGAGAAGAGAAGCTACAAAGGTACAACTGTGGTAACCGTAGTGGGGATGGGGAAGAGCGGAAGGCTTTGTGAGATATTTAAAACGGAGCCAGGACTGACAACTGGCTAAAGAGGGGAGGTGAGAGAGAAGAGTAACTTCGGGAAGACTGCCATGTTTTTGGCTCAGTCTATGGATAGATGGGTGGTGCCACTGAATGAGATGGGGGAACTCTTAAGGTGACTTGAGCAGGGGAAGGGGGGATAGTGGGATGCCACTTCCGACACGTTAGCGTGAGACACACATGTAATGTGGCTGGGGGCGGCGGTGGAGTATCAGGTAGGCAGACAGAATACAGGGAACATTAAAAGAGAGTGGGAAGAGCTACTAAGCTGCCAGGTTTGCTTCCGTCCTCATTGATGAGAAGACTGGTCTTCAAATTGGAAATGGCAGAACAAACATAATAAAGAGAAAACTGAAGCCCCAAATAGGTGAAGTGAAAGAAAGAGTATCCAGTCAATTTAAATGATTCCAAGTCTCCTGGCTCCGGTGAGTTACACCCCACGCCTGCTGAAAGAAATTGCAGATGTAATCTCACAGACACGATTGGTAATCTTCAAGAAACTGTGAAGACTCTAAGGAGTGCCAGTGACAGGAGAAGGACAATGGTTCCCCAGATTTTTAAAGTGAAGAGGGATAGACTGTAATGGGAAATATTAAGTAAGTTTCACACCATCTATGGCAAAAATTCTAGAACGGCTTACTAAATAGATGGCCTATGACTGCTTTTGTTAATGCATGCAGCTGAGAAAAAAGGTAGGAAGGAGACTTGTTTGCTATCTGACAGGGGTTTATTCGCACTGGTAGCCTGTCCAGACTGACTTTGGCTTCTCTTTCCCTCTTCTTAAGCACCAAGAAGGTTTGTCTGCTCCACAGTAGGAAGCCAAGGCTTCTCTATGTGTGGGATCGGTTGCCTATGTTACTCAAACCGGATGTGGCCCTTTATGAAAAGGGGTGGACAATTTCAATGAAGAAATCCACAGTCTGAATTCTCCCCCAAATCCAGCATCATTCATGAGGGTAGCCCCGGCGACTGGCAGGTTGCAATAACTTCTGCGGTCATTAGCCTAAACATAAAAAACCTTTGCCGGTTAAAATCCTACTACCTTACTTTTTGTGCGTTTTCTCTCTTTATACACAATGACTTTAACACGAGAACAGGAAACAACAGAGCAAATGTGGTGGAACATGATGGTGGGGGGTAGGCAGTCACACCCCACCGAGATCTCCACCCCGGCAGGCTCAGATATCAAGTAAAACACCTTACCTACTGTTAAACATAAATGTATGTACATTACTCTTTCAGAGACCTCCTTGGGACCTTCCGAAAAAAAGAAAAGGACAGCCTATTCAATACCCACACGGCTATCGTGAACTAAAAGCATATCCTCTGGAGGGTATCGCCAGCCTCACATTTTAAAATCATATGATCCTATAAATCAAGCAATGTTGGGTTAAAGTTCCTTTCCGAAAACAAAACAAAACGAAATGAAAACAACCATCCAAAACCCAGATTTTCATTAAGAAGTTGTTGTTTTGGTTTCTTTTTTTTTTTAGTACCAGGTCTCATATTCACGTGTTTGGTTCAGAAGTAAACTTATTGGAGTTGAAAATTAGTTTTGATTCTATATAACCTCTCCTGACCTTATCCTCTAGGTCCCTAACCAACACAAACTGAGACTTAAGAAGGAGGTGAGCCGTACCCAGGGAGAAGCCTCTAGTCTCGCTGCAAGTCTAATTTTGGTGTATTCTCCCACCAGAGATCCAAACCAGCCCCCTGTATCTCCATATTCCCCGCTTTAATATTTAGAGCAAACAACAGAAATGTATGGTCACTGAAGTTATTGGGATCATCATTGTTCCAAAACAGAATCTGCACGTGTGTCTTCCATTTTAAAAGTAATGAATGAAAAGGACTCTTCTTACCGTATTGACCCGATCATGTATGGCTGTGCCAGCTGAACCACAATCGCACCACTTCCTAGCTGGTGACACGTATAGCCAGAATCCCAGTCATAATTCTTGGTGTCGCCATTCAGCAAGGCATTTCGGCTCCGACTGACTCCTTCAATCACACTGGCGCAATCCGCAATTGTTGCAACGTTCTCCACGGGAACTGTGAGCCCAACACAAGATTCAGTGTCAAGATAAGAGAAGCCAAACATATCCTGGTAGGCTGCTATGAACAAAATGAATTACTATCTCACATCAATGATAAAGGGGAAATTAGAACATCTCGATTATCCCAAGACGTAAACACGTTTTCCATGCCAAATTGCTTCAAGAAAAAAAGTTGAATCTAAGATTGGAACAAATCAAACCACATGCAGTAATTAAGCCTGAAGCATTTTACTATGAAGAACTATGATACTTTATAAAACACAGAATGGATAAATACATTTCAAATACATTACTACAATGGGAAACTACACATTAATTGACCTTAGTGAACTATGGTTATGTTCCAATAGATGAGCTGAAAACCATAATGTTGTTTTCTCCCAATAAAAAAAATCTTGACCTCTAAAAAACCAAAACCCCCCAAAACAAGGAAAACACATGTTGAGTGAAAAAAGCAAGGCACAGAAAAACACAGATTATGAATTCATTTATACAAGGCTTTTAAAAAGACAAAACTAGAAATATGCTTTGTTTAGGGATACATCCATAACAGTAAAACTAAAAAGGAAATCCAGGAAATTATTATATAAAATTCAGGATAATGTGTCTGGGAAGAGGGGAATGAAATCTTGCAGGGACTCCCACCGATGGGTCCAAACATTCACTGATTTCATTTCCAAGATGAAATCTTAGGGAAGCTTCAGAAGCACTGGCTTTGTTCTGTTTCTAAGCCAGGTGGAGGGTACACAGACGCTTGTTTTATTACTAGTCTCTAAACTGTATATACTTGTTCCATTCAGTAAATATCACCAATTTGTTTAGAGAAACATGATATACACATAGATTCAGTGTTTTCGAATTCATAAAGCAGGAAGATGATCTAGGAAATGGTACCAATCCCTTTTCAGAATATACTGTTGCCCTCGGCCATGACTTGTTTCCCCTTTCTGTTAGTTTGTTTTCTATTCTGGGCATTTTAACACATAGTGCTCTTCTCTTTGTTCATGAACTGCTATATTCTGAAACACCAGCTCTGTTGTGATTTTTGAGTCTCTCTCTACTTCAAATCCATATCAACCTGCTCATTTCTAAAAGCCAAGGGCTTCCACAAAATGATAGCTATCTAAAAATGATGTAGATTCTCTAACCACAGAGAACAATAAAAGGTAAGGGCCTTTTAAGTCCCCTGGGACCTTTTCTGTGCATTTTCTAGTGTTCGGGTTTTAATTTATTATTCAACCCAAACCTATAATTAGGCCCAGCTACTTGCCTTCAAGATATGCAACTTACTTTGTATAATTTTAAAATAGGTTGGGAAAAAAAAGACAATTTCTCATTAGATATATACTGTAATTTTCAGGATAACATTATATACTCTCTAAAGAGAGAGAAGGTGAGCAGTACTGCCGTCACGCCAAAACATTTCTACCTCGATAATGACATAGAGTACGTAATCTTACATTTACCTTCTATACCACGATGTATTTATTCTCCAAAGCTGGGCATGCCTGACTGGACCCCTCATCTTCTACAGGTTCACAAACTGCTTTGGTCTCTGCAGATGAGGAAGTCATCCACAGATAAAGAAGGGAGAAGGGGAAGGAGGGAGGGAGAGAGGATGGATTTCTGGTGATGAATCCCTTGACTGTCAAGCTTAACTCCAGATAACAAGCAAACACACTGGTGAAATAACCTCTAAGGACAGTTTCCTGGCAGAGAAAGAAGGGGCTCAGAAAGAAGTTCCCCAGGACTTGGAAAGACAAGAAAGGACTATATTTGGAGGCTAAGTCATGGTACCTCTATCTCATGGAAAAGGGGAAGTATTGGGTGATTTGGAAGGTGGAACTTAAAGAAGAGGCACAACGCGTATGGTAAATTGAACTGAGACAAAATAATATCGTAGATAGGAACTTAGGCTGCAGTAACGGCCCCCGTTCTCCCTTTCCACAGTGCACTTTTATTTATGTATTTATTTATTTTTTTTGTGTGCGCACCCTGTGTATTCAGTGACGAACAGAAAAGTGATTCTGCTCTTTGTATCAGCCAAGGAACTGAGTGGCAGAGGCTTTGTATCCATAGGAATTTCCTCAGTTATAGCAGCAATGAGAAGAAAGAGAGCGGGGCCCTGGTTCTTAAGACTCGTTTCACCAAAGTAACACACACCACCTCTCTCACATTCCGGAGCCCCAGGCGAGTCACAGGGCCTTGCCTAACTTCAAAGGGGGTGGGTGAGTGGAACCCTGTTGCATGCCCAGAAGAAAGGGGAATGCTTGGTGAACAATATTAACATTTACCACAAACATTAAACCACGATGAAGGAACATTCAAAAGAAAGATAAATCTAGTCCATTCATGTGAGGGCTATAAAATATTTCAATGCATAAACATGTCAAAATTTATTTATCTAGCCTCCTGCTAAGGGATGTTTTGATTGTTATCACTGTTTTCTTTGCGATTACAAAGGAGTCTTGTGTACATGGTAAGGGTTTCTTAAAGGAATACATAAGATATTATACATGTATGTATGCATGAATTACACTCATGGCTATGAGTCATCTTCAATTTTCCTGGCTATTGCCAAATTATTCACCAAAGTGATTATAAAAATGTACACTTTCAGCTCATTGCTCCACATCCTCACTGACTCTTGGTAATGTCAGACAGATGAGTCTGTCTCATCTGTCAATGTGGTTATCTCAATGTGGTTTTGGTTTTTCATTTTTCTGTTTGAGGACATTGTATAGTTTTCTTCCCCCTACCCCCCAGAATCATATTCCACCTTTCTTCTGTAAACTAACTATCCTTATCTTTTGTCTTTTGGGGTTTTTTTTTGGTTTTGTTTTTTACTGTCTTTCTAACTGATTTGTAGGATGCCAAACTTTTGTTGGTTAATGTTTTGAGATGAAACGTTAATCTTTTAAGATTGGTGTCTTTCCCTTTTTTTGTTTATAAATTCTTTCCTACCCCCAAATCATAAAGATATTGTCCTGTATTGTATTCTAAAAGGTCTCAAACTTTGCTTTTCACATGTGGTTCTTTAATCTATATAGGATATATTTTGGTATACCGTGCATGACACAGAAAATCTACTTTCATCTTTTATTCTTAAGGTGAACCAATCTCACCACCACCATTTAATGAACTCTTGCCCTCACAAACTTATGTTATTTCAGTCACACACAAAGTTTTCATAGATATTTATGTCTCTTTTTAAGATCTATGTTATCCTTCATTGATTTGCCTAGCTTTGTGCCTCGACTATGCTGCTTTACTTACTATAATTTTATAGTAATCTTAAAATCTGATAAAGTGAACACCTTTGTTCGCTCGCCTTCCCCTTCTTCTCTTCCTTTTTTCTTCCAAATTGTTTTTGATATTCTTGGCCCTTCCAGGAAAAATTTTCACTTTATCTACCCTTTCAAATATATTGGCATAAACATTTTCATAGTATGTCCTCTTTTTCGTCCCAAATATTTGTATTTGTACCTTTTCTTTCTTTTTTCATCAGTCCTATATAGCTTGTTTCATTTATCAGTGTTTTCAAAGTACCAACTTTTGGTTTTGTTGATTTCTTTTATCTCCTACTTCACTAAATTCTGCTGTTCTTTTTATTTTTTAGTTAATAATTTTTTGGGGGAAGAGAGGCAAGAGCATGTGCGTGCATGCATGAATTGGGGGGGGGGGGGTATTTCTCTGAAGCAGGCTTCACTGCCCAGCACAGAGCTAGACATTGGGCTGTATCCCAGGACCCTGGGGTCAACACCTAAACCGAAATCAAGAGTCTGCCATTTAACCAACTGAGCCACCTAGGCCCCCCTCCTCTTCTTTTTATTATTTCTTCCTTCAATTCCTTTTACCTTACTCTGTTTTGTTTTTTAACTACTTGAAGTGAAACTCATTAATCTTTCTTCTTTTCATACAGTCAAAACTTATTTATCCACACTTAACCAATTTATTCACCATTACTGTTTTTTATATCCTCCTTTCTTCTTGGTTCAAGTTCCTTCTTTCTAAGACACATCCATTAGGGGCGCCTGGGTGGCTCAGTGGGTTGAGCGACTGCCTTCGGCTCAGGTCATGATCCCGGAGTCCCGGGATCGAGTCCCATATCGGACTCCCGGCTCTGCGGGAAAGTCTGCTTCTCCCTCTGACCTTCTCCCCTCTCATTCTCAGTCTCTCTCTCTCTAATAAATAAATAAAAAATCTTTAAAAAAAAAAAAAAAGACACATCCATTAGTATTCAGCAAAGTTTCTGTTTGAAAGTGCATTTTGCCACCACTCTTGAAAAATAGGTTAATTGATATGGAACTCCTGGTTAAGAGCTGTTTTTCCTCAGCACTTTGATGATATTATTCCATAGCCTCCTGGCTTGTACTGTTAAGTTGGCTAAAGTCTGCTATCCCTCTAACTTGTCATGTTTTTAGCCTACATTTAATTTTAAGGTTTTTTTCCCTTTTGTTTTGTTTTGTTTTGTTTTGTTTTGCTGTTTTGCAACGTTACTATGTTCTATCTAGAGGTAGACTGATTTTATCCTTCTTGGAACTGAATATGAGCATTTGTGGCTTTTATCAAGTCTGGAAAACTTTGGCCATTATTTCTCTGAATATCGATTCTTCCTCCCTGTTGTTTTTTTTCTCCTAGAATTCCTACTGGACTTCTGTTGAACTTTTCATTCTGTCTTCCATGTTTCTTAACCTTCCTCTCGTTTTTCTCTCTGTACCTCTTTTTGAAGCATTCTGGGCAATTTCTTAATTCAAATTACTATTTGTGTTCACTCCTCTTTAAGTGTGTCTCTGCTATTCAACCTGTCCAATGAGTCACTGAAATTTCCCTATTAAACAAAAATTACGCAGTACTGAAAGACAAATGAACTAGAGCTACCTGTGTCAACCAGGGTCGGTCCCATAAAGAAAACTGGTTAAGGAGAGAGGAAGTGAGGAGAAAACATGGAGTATGATTCCACTTCTGTCGTTTAGTGATACATGCTTGTGTGGTGAGATCAGAAAGGAAACCTGGGGAATGGTGAACACTGAAAATCAGGAAGAGAGGGGGGAAGCTAATGGGGGAGGGGGGCACACAGGGCTGTAGGTTTGGTAATATTCTCTTCAGTATAGTGGTCAGCATGCCAGTGCTCCTACTCCCCAAACTTCACATATATGTCCTTTATGTTCTTTTGCATGTATGGAATTTTGTGGGTTTTTTTTTTTCAAGTTTCACATATTTTAACATTGCTTTTATGAAAATCAGAATGACGGCAAGCCTCCGAAAAGGTAAAATCCTATATGATTATTTTGAACACTGATATCCTCTGCAGCATCTGCTAGGTTTTTATCAGTTGTCTTTGAGGACTTTTCCTGAATTTGTCAATCTCCACCTATGCAATGTTACTGCTTCACAATTTTATCCCTAAATATCTGATTTTTAACTAGTGGTCAATTAGTGTAGCAGCTTCGGAGATGATCACAAGATCATTACTGGTATGCTTTCAAGTTCTTTGGAAAACAAGGCTGGGATAAGTGCTAAGAATTCCTTTTCTAGAGACACATTTATAAATGGGTTTATTCAAGAAGATTCAATCTCTAAAATTTTTATTAAGTAAAACTGCCCTAGTAATATTACCCTCTGATTCTCTGGAAACTTGAGGTGGTCTAACACATATGCTACAATGAAGAATCGTGCCTTCTTAACAAAGAATCCTGTATCTCTGAGCTGGAGGATAAAATATCACTTTGATCTTGACCTAATTATCCATTAATGTTTATTGGTCAAAATCTGGATCTACAAAGCATGCCCAGCACAGACACACAAAGCCACATCTTAACATACACAGAGGGATGAACATATCAGTAAAATAGACCCCAAGTCCCAAATTTCCTTTTGAGGAATAGTTTTGCTAGAACTCTACTGGCAACTTGATAAGCAACTCTATCTACCCAGTAAGATACAAAATCAAAAGACTACCACTTTCCTTAAATCTCATTCCAGTTTTTTGATAATGAGTCAAATTAACAGTATAATGACCAAATCATACCAACTAATGGAGAGAACAGAGACCTAGGCACAATTCCAGTGGATAATGACCTCTTATAAACAACCAAGATGACCCCATCATTCCAGCACTGTGCCAATTCTTAATATTCAGACCAGTACGTCCATGTGGTCTAACGTGACCATTGCAGATTCAGAATGTGAGTTTCGTAAGGGCAGGAGCTTTCCTTTTTTTCGCTGCTCTAGTCCCAACTGCCAAAGACAGTGCTTAGCATATAGTAGGTGTTAGGTAAATATCTGCTGAATGAATGAATCAGAGTGAGAAAAAAAGATGCTTATGTAGGCTGTGGCACTTCACCTTAACATAGTTCCTTCCCAGAAGCTAGAAAACCTAAAAATCACTGAATAAGGCAGGAAAAAAATGCTTTCTCAGTGAAAGTTTTCTTAGAAAAGTAAAGTATGATCAATGTCTGGGTCTTGACCTAAATATTAAAAAGGAAACAAATATGCCCAGTGCAGAAGAGCAGCTGTGTGAGCATCACACGTACCCTTGGCCCTCTCAGCTTCTCCTTTCCTAAAAGTGTATCCCATAATCACAAAGCTTGGTCACTCATGGTAGACTAAAACATTTTCTGATGGAGAAACCGTTTTGGGAAGGAGAGGAATATCTGTGCCAGTGTGGCTTTTAAAGAACAGAAAAGCTCTTTTTATGCCTGCGGGGAGAGCTCTCTGCCTTAGTTACACTACGGGAGCCCTTCCAGAAGAGGTTTATCCTAAAAGTCACTGCTGGGCTTACTAACACATATAGATCATTTTGTCCATCTCAGCAGGAAAAAATTCTCTTATTAACTCCTCTTCCTAGAAACGAAAACCTCAGCCTGCCTAGCTGAATTGTCTAATAATTACACAATGGTTTGAATAAGTTTTGTGGTCTCTTTTACTGGAAAAATTTAGGGAGCGATTGTGACTGCGAAGCACAGAAGGTGCCATTACTGTTTTTTTTCTTTGTAGGGGCCAAGCCACTCCCCATCTGAATGTTCATTACAGTCTTTCATATGCGTCTGATAAATTTATTAAAAACGCCATCTGGAAGGGACTTGGCTTTGTGCTGTATTTCCAGTCTTCCAGTTTCCTCCCTAGTCCCCATGGAATTTCTGCCCCAATTTGTGTCACTTTGTTTACAAAACCATACTGCCCAAATCCAGCATCTTGTGTCTGTCTCTTCCTGGTTTTCCTTCACCGTCCTTTGGCTACAGACCTATTATGATAGCCTGTGCTATACGCAAAAGGCAAAGGGGAACAGCCTGGGCAGAAATTACTTTTCCCCCTCCATGCACATAGCAATTCTGCTCAGACAAATTTAATTTGCTGCCTCTGAATGCAAAAGTTGCATGTTAACAAAGTGTCTACATTCTGCAAGTGTATGAATATTAGGATGACTCCGACTGTGGGGAACTGCAGAAAAAGTGATCTGAAAACAATTTTGCTGTCCTCTGTTCGTACGTTGCACCAGGGTTGGCCAACAGCTTGCCAGTAAATTTAATTCAGGAGTAATAAATTTTTTAAAAGGCAGTATTATTTCACTAGGACATGACCTGAGGGCCACCTGTACCAGCTCTATTTAAAGATAAGACTGACATGTTATTCAACTGTCTCCAGAGATCACCTTTGAGAGGTAGGGGGGGAAAACCCACTTGAAGCAGATTTTTAAAAAATGAAATAACACTTAGCACTTGCAGAGGACTGTCATCTTCATAAACTATACTGGTGTTAGGCTTCATTCACTGTTTCTCTGGCTTTTTTTATTACCAACTGTTTTCTAAGAGTACAGTGGTTCATGCAGCAGACAAGGGCTCAATGGCCTTGGAACAGATTCTTCTCCATTGCCAAAATGTCCACAGAGAACTTCTTTCAAAAAGCCTCCTAAGGCTATTAAACACTATTAGCTTAAGATCACACCTAGATATTCTCCTGCATAATTATACTTTTTTTTTTTTTTTTTTAAAGAGAGAGTGCATGGAGCGAGCAGAAGGGCGGGGAGCTGGGTAGGGAAAGGAAGGGAGAGACTCGAGTAGGCTCCATGCCCAGAGTGAAGCCTGATCTCAGGACGCTGAGATCATGACCTGAGCCAAAATCAAGAGTCAGATGTTTTAGGGACTGAGCCACCCAGACACTCCTGAGCTACACTTTTTTTTTTTTTTTTAAAGAGGACTCCCGCTGGGCGCCTGTCCCCAGGCCTACATAGGAACTTACTGCTGACCATGCAAACTTCTAACCAAACCGACAATCCAACTGCTGGTCAAGTTATTAAAAGGAAAAAATACCCACAGCTGTTATGTCTTAACAGCTGTAAAAGAACAATAGCTAATTAGAGCACCAGCCCATCATTCTTGGAAACTATCAGAAAGCTACCCAAATGTATTATACAACACGGGCGCTAAGTTACATTAATTCCTAGTTTTATCTATCGGGTTAAAAAAAAATCACTTTTCAATCATATTTACATCACACTGCTGAAGAAAAACCATTGATTATGTAGGATGTGCAACTTTTTTTCTTTTTAAGATTTTATTTATTTGACAGAGAGAGAGAGATCACAAGTAGGCAGAGAGGCAGGCAGAGGGAGAGGAGGAAGCAGTCTCCCTGCTGAGCAGAGAGCCTGATGCGGGGCTCGATCCCAGGACCCTGAGATCATGACCTGAGAGGAAGGCAGAGCCTTTAACCCACTGAGCCACCCAGGCGCCCAGGATGTGCAACTTTTAAACTCCTTCCCCAAATGCTCCCCCAGTTCCCGTCTCCATGAGGGCTGCTTCCTAACACAATTCCGAGGGATTCAGATGGGAGTACCACTCTTCCCCCACAGGGGGAGCCCGTGGGTAGAAAGCAGACCATGCCTTTTGACTGCTGTTACCAACCTCCACCCCCCATACCCCAACTCCTCTGTGCCTCTTTTCCTTTTCTCTTTGCTTTTCACTCTCATCTGTTTTAGGTAGTATGAATCTCCGTGCTCTCGTCATTCCCGTTCTAGCTCCACATCTGAGACCGTCAAGATTGTCCAAATCATGCCATCTCCTGAGACTGTATGGGCTTTGACAGTCCTGCTGGGCTCCATTTAGCCAGGGAAAGGAGCTAACACTTTTCCAAACTTCAAATTTGTGGCCCCTTGGCCCCTTCTCCAAACATATGCAAACTTTATAAGGCCTTGGCTCCACACACTTCAGAGGGAACAGTAGCTTTCCAGAAGATGAAGGTGAGAAATCAGAGGTGGTTATCCCTGGGGGCCAAGGTGAGGTGGGTGGGGCTGGGGGATCTCAAAGGCACCAGTTCACTAGGATCAGTGAATTCTCTCCTCACACTGGGGCCTTTGAAGGAAAGCATGGTCCAGGACTAACTGTTTAAGAGGTTTACTCTCTTATGTGTGGCTCGAATGTTGGAGGTTTTTAGCTGTGAAAATCTTCAGTTCCAAAAGACCTTAAAGAATCAAGCATCAGATGTTTAACAGCAGTAACCACCGCAGTGTATCAAAGAGGGCTTCACTCTGTAGGTGAGGCCTTGAAATTTAGGACAAAGGCATTTCCAGGTATAAGAAAAAAGATACCCTGAACATCCAACTATGTGTTTGAACTAATAGGCAATATCTCATTGGGGTGATTTTTTTTCTTTTCTCTGGATATAATCTATCATCGAAAGAGACTACATCTGCCCCCTACATCAGGAAGAGTTATTCAAGCTGATATTGGGGACGGGGGGGTAAGGGGGTTGGGGATGGTGTCACTGAAACTGGTTTTGTGATTTTTGGAAATTCTCAAAAATTTTACAAAGTTTAACATAAAAGGCGTTTTTTTGTTGTTGTTCTATGAGTAGTGTAAGCTTTACATGGATTTTTCCTTATGTCCTAAAAGATGTTTAAATCAACAGAATTATTTTTGTTCCTTGCTACTGATTGAAAGGTCTTATCAAGTCATTAGGATTTTACGACTCAGGAGCAGAGATGTTATCACAGATTGGGGGAATGTTGCTCATTCATGCTGGGCACAAAAACAAAGGATATGCAAAAGGTTGTTTTAAAGCTCCACAAAAGAAGTAGCAGTTTGCTCAATACTTTTTGTAAGGAAGTTGTTTTTTTTTTTTTTTAAACTATTCCTTTAATAAAGCAGTAGCTTTCCTTTTTATTATAAGCTGAAGGATGCATTTGGTTCAAACTTCAACAATATACAGTCAGAATGATTCTGGGATCATGGATAATTCTTGAGTCTTAAGATCTTGAATGATTACTTCTTTAAAATGCATTAATAACTATAAAATTTGAGTTTTTGCTAAAAGCAGTGTCGCTAGTGAGGCGTCCCAAACCTCACATGTACATTGTACAGAAAATGTCCCGATCGGATCTGTGACAAGCATGCAATTCTGCTTTGGCAGAATTTTCTTGCCACACCTTTTTGGAGGCAGAGAGAAAAAGACTGGAGAGAAGGCCAAATTCTCACATGTTTTAGCTCCCACAAACCAATCCTGGAATGAGTTGTGTGAGAAGAATCTCTGAGACTCTCAAGGGAGCAAGACTGGAATTTAGAAGAAACAGATGGGTAAAGGTGAGTCTCAACTTCTGAATACTGGGTTCTCAGAATTGAGACTCTCTAATCAAACTACACAGGGCGCCTGAGGGGAAATCTTGCCTCCTGAGCACTCTCCCAGTTTTAGCCTGAGGGACCAGCCCAGGGCTGTGGGGAGGCTGAGCAGTCGCCCTGGTGGGGGGGGGGGGGGCGGAAGTGGAGGTGATGCCTTCTGATGGCTGAACTTGGGGTCCCTGAGAGAATCTGGCTACCCGGCTTCAAAGACTGACAATCAGAGTCTTCCAGGTGACCTGGGACAACTCTATTCATACCTCTAAGTAAAGTAGTTATCAGACAAAAAAGCCTCAGCAAAACATACAATGTACACTACCTTTTGGAGGCCAAAGTTAATCTAGACGGAGGAAACAGAATCGTGCTATATTTTCCAGTAGACTTACAGTGTGTGATGAAAGAAGTTCTTGTCTAAAATACAATAAAAGTAATTTAAGAAGAAGCTTTTGCTAGTATTTTCGATTATTCTTTTAATGGTTTACACTTATTGCTTTGGGAAATGAAAAATGGGTGCAAGTATTTTTAAATAAACTTTATTAGGCATATTGTCAAACCTGCCTATTAAGCAGCATCTGACGTCTGAGTTCTAGCTCTCTTCATACCACATGCACACACTTGAATTCTGAGAGGGGAAATGGCTGCCCTCCTCTGCCTGCCTTAAGCTCTGGCATCCACGGGCCAGGCCGTGCACTCTGACTCAGGCACCCGAAGAACTACCCCTCAGTTCTGTAAATGGCTTCTAAGGTGATCTCACAGAGGGCTTTTAACTGCCCTGGGATGCAGTTGCTTTGCTTAGAAAGAGAATAATCCCTTCTTCTCTCTACCTTATGGGTATCGACCGAATAAATTAGATGCTTACAAAAGCACCTTGAGATTTTCAGAGACACACAAGGCCCAGGATTGGTACTTCCTTAACCATGAAAGAGCCAGGTTTCTGCCCATGTGGAATGGGTCAATGGAACTAGTGTTTTAGAAATCTGGGTATCACACAAGAGGGGACACTTTTATTCCCATGAGCCACCCTGTAATTGTAAAAGAATAGGGGACAAGGGAAGGAAGAACCAATAACAATTCTACTGACTTGCAAAAACTATTAACACCTGCTAGCGTAATATGCAGCTGGCAATTTCAGAATAACCAAGAAAGCAGTTCCTTCGGTCGATATTTGCTGGGGATAGCAATTTCTGACCTACTGAATCGGATCAAGATCATCTGAGTCATTAGACCAAAGAAGCCTCTGTGTGCTCAAGGTATGGTGGCTAGGGGGTCTCTTGTCATTAAACAAAGGGGTCTGCCTGTAGCCCCCCTTCTAGGAGGGTCACTGCTTTGAGGTTTCATGAGCTATCACGACAGAGTGAGCAAATCAAAACACGTTAAAAATACCGCAGACACAAATGGGCTTATAACTTGTCAGTGAGGCAGACGGTGGTAAATGCCACACGGCTGCCCCAGTCTTCGTGGGGGAAGGCAGGAGCGGAACGGGGAGAGAGGGGAGAAAGAGAGAGAGGAAAGCTTCCCTACAGTATATAGATGGTCTTCAAATGTTCATAATTTCCTTAGGGTGTACTCGTTGCCAGGTTGACAGATGTTGCTGGAAAAACCTGCACTATTCTGAAGAAAGGCTAACCTTTCAAGAGTGGGAGCGGGGGAGGGAGGCAGCCCACGCCTTCGGTGAAGAGATGACATTAAACCGGACAGCGAACTACCCTGAGCACACGGCATCTTTGAAAGGCTGTGTGATAACACTGCCAAAGAGAACTGTCCTGGGAGAAATCTCATTTCACCATGGCTTTCCCTGCCATGAGTTTAAATTAGTTTTTAAAACTAAATATTAGAATGCCCTAGACAAGTAACTGATTATTAATTATTGCTTTTTTAAACTGCCTTGACTCGGAGCGGTAACTTTCCCCTAAGAGAAGTCATGGATCAGCCATCTTAAACTGTCTCCTAAGCGTCTGTCCACTTTCTTTTTCATTCTTTCTTCCTGGCTGTGCTTTATCCATGAAGAGAAATGGGTTCTTCAAAGCTAACTGCCAATGATCTTAACACAGACTTCCCAACTGGGTGCAAGCGTACATGCCTCTTCTGCCTGCTTGGCTCTTGGGAGCCCAGACAGAGCCGCCCAACAGAAGATCAAGTCTGCTGCACATCATTTTATGGGACAAAATGGTATTTTTGCAAAGCCCTAGTCCTTGACCACCAGAGAAGAGGAAGAAAGTACGTTCAAGATCCTGAGTCGGTCATTTGGCGCAGTGGAATCAGCATCTGAAGTGGGAAAACCCAGCGCTGGGAAGGTGAGGGGAATGCTGAGCGGGGTACGACCTCCCTCTTCAACACACACTGCCCGTGTCCTCTTCCTGAGGAAGGCGACGACTCCTTTTTATCTCCAACATGGTTTTCTTGCATTCCCAACTCTGATCCTCCCACTCAAAAATCCACATGCTCTTGCTCATTAATGTGGCCATTAGTCATTTCTTCCCATGCCCTTGGCTACACCCAATGTTTTTTTCTCAGCTCTCATTAAGGAGCAAGTCACCTAATGTCTTCTCATGGAAGGCAGAGTAACCAACCTATCCATTTAAAGATTAACAGTAATGTGCCATAAGGAAAATTATACCTCTAGCATGAAAATCTGCAATTGGGGAACCATTTTACAGGATCACATTCATTTATATCAATTATCTTGTTTATCAAAGACAATGAAAACCAAATGGGTAGTAAAAAGGTACAGAGTGCACAGTGAGGAATAATTAGGTCTTACCCTCCCGGAGGCCGATAGCCATTTACCACTTCACTTTGGGAGGTGATGTTTACAGTGTCTGTTTTATAACTCTCTTCACATTAACTTTCAAATGTCAAAAGCAGGCCATTAATTGTTTATTATACAAAATGTCACAAATGTAAAATACTGGGGCATAAAATTATTACAACCGATCTACCACAAGAAATCCTGTTTTTTAGATTTTATAGCTTATTTGTCAGTCTCTGGATCTCGGCTTAACTGCCATTATACGGACTGTGTGTGCCAGGTAGCTGCCGTCTGACAAATAATGTTCTCCATGTGCCCTGTGTCCTCAGCCAAATGAGAAATAAAAATAACATGATATGAGAATTACTCTAAAGTGATATGTACTACTAGCAAGAACGGGGGATGTCGGAATTGTGAGGTCACGTGTTCTGATTTCATTCCAGCTGAGGGTGAGATTCAGAGAGTTATGATACAGTTATCAAAGTGGCTTGAGCTCACATGAGTGAGTGTGCAACTGCCCACGTTCTCTAAAGCCACTGGGCACAGACACCAACACTCTGTGTCTGCCCCAGAAGCTCTCCACCATGGAATATGCACCAGCATGAGAATTTCTTCTGTACCGTCTGCTACATTTGCAGAGACCGAATCCCCTCCCTCTGCTACCCACAATTCCAATCTTGCAAAAACCACCCCTTCTGGTAATCTCTTTGTCTTTAGGCGCAAAGAACCCATTTTTTTTTCTCTAGAGCCATAAGAATCAGACAGTTGGGAAAGAGAAGAGTAAAGAAGGGAGGAAGAAGTAATAAAATAAAGCAGTGTATTTCTACAGAGAAGGAAAAGAGTACAGTAAATCAGTTGGGATTAGGATAGAAGTAAGGCTAATAGTCTCCTTTATAATCTATTAGGTATAATTTATACAAAAATCTGGTTATTTTTGTGGCTAAGATTTAGTAAAACAGATGAATGGATGATAATAATTACTAGTTGGCCATGGAACTCCTGTTTATAGCCATCCATGCCCATGATGGAAAACACACTATTTTGTATCCATAGTAGGTTTAACCTGTCTGGTATCACTGAGGTTGTGAATACCTATGAATTTCACTAATCCATACAGTCAGTGAAATACTAGTAAGAAACCCATAGCTACCACAGCTCATCAAATCATCAAAGTTATAGTTAGAAAAGAACCTTGAGAATCACTCAGTCCAAGAAATAAATAATTTATATCTTATTACATATTGATCCAGAAAACAGAAAAAGAGATAAAGCCGCTCAAGTCATTTTAATATAATTTTGGTTGTAAAATGATTTAGAGACGGGTGAAGAAAAGAAATTTACAGGCCCATTTTATTTAAAAAATTAGGTGTAGGGACGCCTGGCTCACTCAGTTGGAAGAGCAAGATCTCAGGGTCATGAGTTTGAGTCCCATGTTGGTTGTAGAGATTACTTAAACAAACAAACCAACTAAAATTTTTTAAAAAAAGGTGTAAATATTTTAAAATAAATATTAGCCAACATCAAATCCAATAATTAGTTAGAAAATACATCACGTCCAAGCAGCAGTTATCTTAGGAATGCAAGTATGGGTCATCATGAGAGCATCTATCATTTCAGTGGATTAAAGAAAAAAAGCCTGAGTAATTCTGAGCAAAGGGGTGTTCCAATAGGATTACTTTGGCTGAAGTGTGAGAGCAGAGAGAAGGACAAGAGAAGATGCTGGCAGAGCCATGAGCAGACGGATGACACAACAGTCAGGGAGATGGTGGTGGCTTGCCCTAGGGTGGTAGCAGCGACAATGGCCAGAAACTCACTAGCAATGAAAGAAATGCAAACTGAACAACAATGGGGGACTACCTCAGGCCATCAGAAGGGCACAGAGCTCTCGTGAACTCCTGGTGGTGCGAATGTGAACTGGCAGCGAGCTCTCGTGCACTCCTGCTGGTGGGAATGTGAACTGGCAGCAGCTGAGCAGGAAGGCAATCTGCACTATTGAGCTAAATTAAGGATGGTGTGTGTGCTTTAATCCTCCGGGATCATATGCTGAGTACAGGTTCCAGAGAAAAGGACATTCATCATGGTAGCATTGTTTTTGAGAGCAGGAATCTGGAGGCAACCTATGTGTCCATCACAAGGGGGAATGAATGAATGAAACAGGTGAGATAGTAACAGTACCTGCCTTACAAGACTGTGGTAATGGTTAGATGATTTTATTAACAGCTCAGAATAGCGTCTGGCAAACAGTAAGGACTATATAAATTGGTTAATATGTTTATAATTATGATGATGGAATACTAAGTCACATTGAGAAGCAATGCTATATCGGTCTCAAAAACAATATTGCTTGAGGAAAGTATGAAAAAGAGTAAGATTTATGGCATAAAGACATTTTTGAAAATTAAAACACATACAAAACCTGCCAACATTATAGATTTTACAAATATATGTGCATATTAAGGATATAACCAAACATACTAGAGATGATGCCATAGAGGAGAACAGAAGCAGGGTTCAAAGCAAAGAGGAAAGAAACATAAAAAGGAAGGCCTTGCTTGGATCACTGAGGATGATGTATTAATGGCCTAAGGTACATGATGAACACAATTATCTACATCCAAAGAATGCTTATTTAAAGACAAAACAAAGCAAAAAACAACAGATCATTAGGTTAGTTTTTTTCATTTTATAGTTGAGAACTCTGAGCCTCAGAGAGATGGTGTCTTATTTATTACAGAGCAAATCAGCAGCAAAGTGGGAACCAGAATGTGGGCTAATCTTTTGGTCCTCAGAATGCAACATATCATTCTGTCCATCCATCCGTTCAGTAAATAGTCACTGAGTATGGGATTCCATGTGCTGGGAATATAGCGGTGAACCAAACAGACACAGTCCCTTCTATCACCAAACCAAGTGAATAAAATGTAGAGTTACAAATGAAACTATGAACTTTTGAAGGGGGAAAAAAAAATCACGATCTATTAGCACCATGGAAAGAAACTTTACCTAAACTGGGGGTAGGAATCAGGCAGAATTTTTCTTTAGAAGTGACACTGAAGGTGAAATTTAAAGGATCGGTCGGAGGTTACCTAGATAAAGGGGGTGGGATGTAATGAAGTGAGGGTAAGGGACATTCCAGAGAGAATGGCAAGTACAAGGTCCCTCAGTCAGAGAATGCACTGGGTCTTCTGGAAAGAAGGCTTGTGGCCCGAATAGCAGAAGGTGAGGTGGGAACTGGTACCAGACCAAGCGGTATGCAGGCAGCAGATGACGCGGCGTTTGCAGGCCATAGTGAAGACTGCGAACTTTCTCCTAAGAGTCATAGAAAGGCTCTGAGTAGTTCTGAGCAAAGGAGCGTTCCACAGGGGTGTGGAAGACAATGGGAAGGGCTGGAGAGGACGCGGGGGCCCCTGCCGAGCAGACAGGTAACCAACAGTGCAGGAGAGATGCTAGAGGCCTGCCCGAGGACGGCAGGGGCAGAAAGAAGGGAATACGCGTGACACGTGGAATCCAGTATCAATATAAGTTATTTCTCTCATATAAAGATACCTCTGATGGTGTATATTTTAGTGTGCTTCCACAGCTCACTGAGGTTTTATTGGGGGGTGCTTCCAATTTTTTATAACCAGCAACTACAGAGCATTCATCAAAGGATCACTGGAAACAAGTATGATAATGCTCCAGGGCAACTGGCTCCTCGGTTTTGAGCAAAAAGGAAGGAAATGGGGGCTCTAAGCCCTTTGCTAAATTATCGTTTGCCGCCGAAGACCGTTTCTCTGTCATCCCACTTCTGTGGCTGTGAATAGGATGGCAGCTGCCGGGTCAGGACAGGGGCGCGGGGTCCACGTCCCACAGCCGTGAGAGCTGCCTGCGGTGCCCACGGTGCCCAACTCAGAACCCCATCAATTCATATTTAATATCTTACAGAATCATTTCCTGAAGACTCTAATTGGAACATCTAACACCTTCTGCACTTTTACATCTCACTTGAGTCCCTCGCTTTTACACTCCACTTTATGGCCAGTTTAGTTGATTTCATCACAGCTTCATGGAAAACAACTTCACCAACGACTATTTCCTGTCATTATGAGGGCAGAATTGAAGTAATCCCCTGCTTCAGTGCTAGGTGGTTTTTATGATAATTTTACCACAGGTAATGTTGTGATTTTAAGTACATTTCTTTCCCATAGCACGGTACTAGTTCCTGACTTTAAAAAGATAAGTATCACATGCAGCTATAAAAGAAACATACCCATCTTCACAATATTAACGAGCCAATAAATTCAAAAAGATCGCTGCATCCTGGGCTGGCTCACCTACCAGGCACCTGCTATCATACAATCTCTTAATTTTACTCAAATCAGTGACACGCCCAAACCCTGTTACAAGCCCTGAATTATGAGGCAGGAAAGGCCGTCAGGTTTAGAGGCCTCCTCCCCAAACATCTTACACAGCAGCCTGCTCTTTGGCCTCCAGAACCCAACGATCTCATTTGATTCACAAAAGCACAGCTCTCGCGTGGCTATTTTAATGAATAAGGAATACTGTAGGGCCCCACACGCTATTGGAAGCTTTCCTTCCAGTTCCCTCTTCTCATTTTCAGACATCTTTGAGATATAATTGGCACACAATAAATTTCACCTATTTGAAATGTACAATTTCATTAGTTGAACATCCGTGAACACACCCACGAAACTATTAGCCTAATCGGGATATCCAACCTTTCCATCATCCTCAAAAGTTTCCTCATGCCCCTCTGTAATTCCTGTCCTAGCCCCAGAGAACTGCGAATCTGCTTTCTGTTACTCGATGTGACTTTGCATGATCCAGAATTGTTTACAAATGGAATCACATAGTACATGCTTTTTTGTTCGGTTATCTTCCATCTCAAGGACTCTTTTTGACTTACTCAACAGAATCATCAGATGAATTACTATATTTCATCAAGAAATTCCCCTACCTAACCCAGAAATAAGATTTATCTTAATTTCATGGGCTCTCTTTGTGAGCACGTGGGGTGCTGCAGTGCCCACTCTGCCTTGTCTCTCCCGGAGGACAGGCAAAGTGGAAATAGCTTTCTTTGAAAAAGAAACATTAATTCTTTTGCTGATAATAAAAGTAACACATATTCGCTAAAGAAAATATGTCAATGCAGAAAATAAAAATAAATTAAAGTTACCTATAATCTCACCATTTAGAAAACCTGTTAACATTTTGATATTCTTCCTTACTGTCTTTTAATGAACTGTTAGAGATTGAATTGTGTGTCCCCCTCTCCACGTTCATATGTTGAAGTGGTAACCCCCAATAACTTAGAATGTGACTGAATTTGGAGATAGGGCCTTTAAAGAGATAATTAAGTTTAAATGAGGTCATAAGAATGGGGCCCTAATCCAACAGGACCAATGTCCTCATAGGAAGAGGAGGAGACACCGGGGATGCGAGTGCATGCTGGAAAAGCACCTGAGGACACAATGAAGTGTCCTCAATGAGGAGACAGTTATCTGCAGGCCAAGGAGAAAGGCCTCAGGGGAAACCTAACCTGCCTACACCTTGATCTTGGACTTCCAACCTCTACAACTCTGAGAAAATAAATTTCTGTTGTCTAAGATTCTGACCCGGTTTTTTTTTTTTTTAATGCAGCCTTAGAAAATTAATACATGCACATATAAAAATATATATATTGTCTTTAATTTTAAAATGCTGGCATCAATCTAGCTATAAAAATGGTATCCTACTTCTATTTTACATTATATTATAAGCATTTCTCTATGTTATAAATGGTTACATAGAAATTCGGATGTGTGAATTTGCTAGAATCTATTTCACTATGCCCCTATTGTTGGACTTTCACGGTCCTTCCCCTTTTTTGGTTATCATAAATAACACTGCATTGTACATTCATGTAAAAGAAATGATCTACCTGAATATTTCCCTAGGATAAATTACTAAAGGTAGAAGTAGTAGATCAAAGGGTATTTTTAAGACACTTCATTTATTGCCAAATTGCCTTCTAGAAAACTTACACATTTCTCAGCAGTATGTGACACTGCCCATTTTGTGACAGCCTCACCCATACTAAATATTTAAAGCATCTTTGCCAACAGGAATTTAAAATGAAACTTGACAAGCTGATTTTCAAGTTCACTGGAAAAGAAAATCTGAAAGAATAGCCTAGAAAATTTAGAAAAAGAATAGCTGTGAATGCAGATTTGCAATGCTAGACAGCAAAATAGATTATAAAGTTATAGTTATTTAAATGATATGTCATAGAATCTGGAATAGACAGGGAGATCCATGGTATCTGTTATTTTAAAATCAATGAGGGAAAGGATGAAATAATCAATAAAAGATTTCAGAACAATTGGTCACATATTTTAGAAATAAAATATGTGGTCCCTTAGACCAAACAGGATAAAATTTAAGTGGATTAAAGAGCTAAATACTAAAAACATACATGCAACAGTAAGAAAATGACAATCCACTACTGACAACTACAGAGAGGCATATTTTATATTTTGGGCTGAGGAAGGAGTTTTGAAGCAAGTCACAAAATTCAGAAGCAAGAAAAGAAATGACTGAAAGGTATGACTAATCAAAATAAGGGGCGCCTCGGTGGCTCAGGTGGTTAAGCATCTGCCTTCAGCTCAGGTCACGATCTCAGAGTCCTGGGATTGAGCCCTGCATTAGGCTCCCTGCACTTCAGGGAGTGTACTTTTCCCTCTCCCTGCTGCTCCCCCTGCTTGTTTTCTGTCAAATAAATAAACAAAATCTTAAAAAAAAATAAATCGAGATAAAAAACTGCAGAAGAACATCATAAAGTTATAAAGTAACAGGGTGGGAGAAGATATTTGCAACATGTATAAAAGACAAAGGATTAATATCCATAATCTACAAATTAATAATAAAAGACATAAGCAATCAAAAAAGCTAAAAAATATGAAGATGTAATTCATAAAAAAGTAGAAATGGCCAATAAACATAAAAAGATACTCAAGTTTATCAATAACTAGGCTAATGCATGTTAAAAACGGAAATACTTCCTTTCACCATATATATTTGTTTTTTGCTGAGAAATGATTGTTGTATTGCTCATGTAAATGAAAAAATTTTAAATTAAAAATATTTGCCAATAAAAGAGGCCAAAAAAATGGTATCTTGTTTTAATTTGCATTTCTTTGATTATCAGTAAGGCCATACTCTTTCAAGTTTATTGACAACTATGTTTTTTCCTCCGTTTTTAATAAATTGCTGTTCGTGCACATTACCTGTTGGGAATTCATGTTTTTTCTTACTTAATGAAAGCACTTCCTACAATATTAAAGACAATTACTCATCGTCATGAATGGTGCAATTATTTTTTCCCAGTTTGTCAAACACCTTTGGACTCCATTTACGGTTTCTGCCTTTGCTTTTACCCCGAGGAAGTAACTCCTCACCTTGAGCTCAGATGAATACTTATTAACAGTTCTCTACGGTTCTTTTGGAGTAATACTGTAAAATCCACCTCTGAGTAGGAAACCATTTTGGTATATAGTATGCAGAAAAAAATCTCAGGCAAGTGTTTTCAGTTGCCAACTGTTGCAGCATTTGCTATATTACCTTCTTTCTCAACTGATGGGAAATGGCATGTTTATCCTGCGCGACAGTCTTATACACACTAAGATCTAATTCAGAGTTTGCTTAATTTATCTACCAGTTTATTCTTATATTTAATGGCCGCTACTTCAATAGGTAGTACTAATTTTAATACCTGGTAATACTTGACCTCTCATTTCTTTTCTCCCCCCCCCCCCCATCTTTGGCAGAGGGGAAGGGATTTCCATTTATTTATTCTCTTGGAATTTTTTTTTAACTCAAAATTGTCTTTTTTTAAATTTTTTTAAAAAGATTTTATTTATTTATTTGACAGAGAGAGATATCACAAGTAGGCAGAGAGGCAGGCGGGGGGCCGGGGGCGGGGGGTGGGAAGCAGGCTCTCCGCTGAGCAGAGAGCCCGATGCGGGACTCTATCCCAGGACTCCGGAATCACGACCTGAGCCGAAGGCAGAGGCTTAACCCTCTGAGCCACTCAGGCGCCCCTTGTCTTTTTTTAAAGCACAATTGGGATTCTGAGTAGTCCTGCATTAAAGTGATAGATTAAGATGGAAAGAACTAACATATTTACTACATTAAAGTTTTCCACCCAGAAATATGTCTTTTCAGTGTTTCTTAAAGATTTATAGTTTCTTTAATTAGAATCTGTGTATTTATTAACTTTATTCTGTAGTAGGTATTTGTTGTTTTGGGGGGGTGGGGACGGAAAAGTTTAAAAATTCTGGCAGATCTCCCTGGCATGCTCACCCTATAATCCACACTATTTATGAGCGCACACCATCCTTCTGCCTCCCACCTTTGTTCCTGAGCCTTATCCCGTCCCTAATGGCATTAAGAAGGGTTCAGAGATGGGTGATCCTTGGTCAAACGGCTAGGGAGGGACTAATGTAAAGAAGTCTGGCTCATGGATTGTTACTAGGTGCTTGGCAGTTTTTATTGCAATTATGAATGGAATTTCCCTGCATTATACTTTCTAACTGGTTATTGGAGGTTTTTTGAGAACACTTGATTTGTACATATTACTGTATCCGACTACATTCCTCACAGTTGTTACTTCTAGTAATTTTTCGGTTCACTTCCTTGGGTATCTTATCATATCACATCTGCAAATAATATTTGGTTCCTTTTCCTCAATATTTTTCACACCTATTTCTTGTCCACTCTGCCCCTCACCAGAGCTTCCAAAGCAATGCAACATAGTGGTAATCAGGTAGTAATCAGGTGGTAATCAGGAGAATTTCCTTCATGGGAAAGCAACCTGTGCTTTCAGACAGGTCCTATACTCAGAAGGGACCCACACTTAGTTTAAATGTTCCACTTGACTCAGTCTTAAAATTCTTAATAATCTTATCTCTGAATTTATTTTAACTTTTAAGAAAATATTTTATTTATTTATTTGAGAGAGAGAGTGAGTGAGAGGGAGAGTACAAGAGGGAAGGGGGGAAGAGGGAGAGCGAGAAGCAGACTCTCCACTGAGCAGGGAGCCTGACATGGGGCTCTACCCCAGGACCCAGGGGCTGTGATCTGAGAGTGAGGCAGGCACTTAACTGACTGAGCTACCCAGGCTCCCCTGAACTTATGTATCTCCTGTGAATGCAGGAGATATGCAATGAGTGTGTCCACAATCCCCTGCTGCCCCATGGGTGTGGAATTCCAGTGAACCCACATCGATGGTTGAATAAGACTCAAAGCAAGGACAAGGTAAAGGTGCCAAGAGTATGAGTGAGTAAGCAAGGCTGCTGACAGCCTGGAGAAGCCATACTTCCCCTTCCAACCAGAACTTGCCTCCAATGTAGAAAGAAGGCGAGAGTGTTCCAAGAAGCATTAACGACCAAGGAACTCTATATTTTTTATCTCTTATTTCCTTATTATAGTCAGGTATGTATGCTGACAATAATAACACAAAAAGAAGGGCAAAGATCAGGCAACCTGTAGTTCCTTTCCTCCTCAGTCCTCCCTTATTGAGGAAGCTTACAGAGTAAGCCAAGGGTATAGAGTTTTTGTGGACTGTGTGTGAATTAAGAAGTGAAATAAAAATAACTTAGGTTTGTGCAGAATTTCCACTGTTCTGGTAAGAACTAAATCCATATACACGTATGACTACCAAATGTGAACTGTGTAATTCTGGTGATTTTACATATAAGTTAAATGCTCTTATATTTGCTTTTAAAACCACCATTATATGGCATAAAACTGAATGATAAAATTGCTGCTAATAACTGAAAAAATTCTTTTTCTTTACGTAGAATGACATTAAACAGCCAATAAAAACACCATGCCACCTTCCGCACGCCATGGTTTAGGTAGCCATGGTGGCCCCCCTCTGCCCCGGGTCTGAGCGACACCAGCCCCTCCCCCTGCTGTGGCCAGCCTCCCCCTGCTCCTCGGTCACCCTGGGCCATGGAAAGGCCATGATCCTGAAAGGTCTTGGTCCCAAATGTGTTGGAGTAGATGCAACAGGACTCAGTGGAGACTGTGACGCAGGCTCTGGGGAAATTTAACATAGAGAAGGGCACTACGGCCCATGTGAAGAAGGAGTGTGAGGAGAAGTACAACCCCGGGCACAGCTGTTTGGGCATCAGACTCTTAGTTTTGGTTCAGGTCACGATCTCAGGGGCCTGGAATCAAGCCCTACGTAGGGCTCTGCGCTTGGTGTGGACTCTGCTTGGGATTCTCTCTCTCTCTCTCTCTCCTGCCCCCTCTGTGCCCCCCCCACACACTCTTGCTCCCTCTCTCCCAAATAAATAAATAAAATCTGAAAAAAAGAAGTACTACCCCACCAGGGACTGCACAGTGGGGAAGAATCTGGGTAGTTCTGTGATGTAGGAAACCAAACGCTTCAGCTACTCCTGCTGGGCCGAGTGGCCACTCCTCTGTTCAAATCTGGGAGCCTGTGTCACACACCCAGTGATCCACCCCAAAACAAGACTGCAGCCTAAATTCCAAACACCAGAGACTGAAACCTTCAGCAATCCCTCAGGGAACACCTCAGTCTTTGAATCTTTATTATTTGTACAGGGCATTCTCCATATGAATTTGTTATGGTTATAAAACAACTAGCAAAACAGCTTATATTTGTATTTATTTTCTATTCCACACCTCTGCCCATGTTTTTTCTCCTCAAAATCCATTCCTTTCAAAAAAATGAATCTGTTGCTGAAAAAAAAAACCAAACAAAAACAAAACACATGCCAAATGGAAAGGTTGCAAAAGAAAGGAAGAACTTTTTTTTTTTTTGAAAGATTTTGTTTATCTGTCAGAGAGAATAACAGAGAGAGAGCAAGCAAGAGGAGTGGCAGGCAGAGGGAGAAGCAGGCTCCTCGCTGAGGAAGGAGCCCAATGCGGGGCTTGATCCCAGGACCCCGGGATCATGACCTGAGTCAAAGGCAGACGCTTAACCGACTGAGCCATCCAGAGTCCCGGAAAAACTTTTTTTTTAAGTGCCTTTAAGGAAGACATCCAAATGGTCATAGACATATGAAAAGATGCTCCATATAACTAATTATCAGGGAAATGCAAATGAAAAGCACAGTGATAGCATCTCACACCTGTCAGAATGGCTAGACTCAAAAAAGCTAAGAAACAACAAGTGTTGGTGAGGATGTGGAGAAAAAGGAACCTGTCACTGTTGGTGGGAATGCAAGCTGGTGGAGCCGCTGCGGAAAACAGTATGGGGGCTCCTCAAAAAATTAAAAACAGAACTACCCTAGGATCCAGTAATTCCACTGGTGGGTATTTACCCAAAGAAAATGAAAACACTAATTTGAAAAGACCTATGCACCCCTATGTTCACTGCAACCTTATTTACAATAGCCGAGATATGGAAACAAGCCAAGTATCCATCGACGGATGAATGGATAAAGAAGATGTAGGATATATACACAATGGAATATTACGCAGCCACAAAAAGAATGAAATCTTGCCATTTGCAACAACATGGATAGACCTAGAGGGTAGAAGGCTAAGTCAAATAAGACAGAGAAAGACAAATACCCTATGATTTCACTCGTATGTGGAATTTAACAAAACAAAACAAATGAACAAAAAAAAAGGGGGGAACAAAAAATAGACATACAGAGAACAAACTGGTGGTTGCCAGAGGGGAGGAGGATGGAGGGATGAATGAAATAATAAAGGGGATCAAGAGTACACTTAACATGATGAACAATGAGTAATGTATAGAAAAAGAAAAAAAAGGTACCTTTAATGGCATTCTGCCTGTTCTTTGAACAAGGGGTTCCATGTTTTCATTTTGCATTCTGCCTGCAAATTATATAGGTGGCACTGGGAATTATAATGGGTATTTTTTGGTTTTTATTTGTCTTAGGCTTTATTGGTATCACCTCTGATTAAATCTCACTGTGTATGTATGGGTCAGTGCAGAATTGCTACTGATATTAAGAATTGGAAACACCTAATGTCCATCAAAGGGCACTGCTTAAATAAATTACAGCATCTCTATTCAATGGAATATTGCACAAATGTAAAAATAAAAAGCATGAGAAAGCTCTATGTGTATTAGTAAGGGAAGATCATTCAGAAGCACTAATTGAAAAAAAAGTGTGAATATGTGCTATGATTTTTAATAAAAAGGGCAGAAATAAGAAAATATATTTGTTGTTTTCTATTTAAAATATTAAAATAAAAAATCACCTACCAGGTTTTGGCACGGAGGCTTGGGGTACAAAGCCAGGGACTACACCAACAAAATTAGACTTTATATCCCCTTCGCCACCAGAGCATCCTTCATAGTCAGTGCCAGAGAAACATCTTGCGTACTTACAACGTGGCTATTCATAATGCCAGTCTGAGACAGAACCATGGTTTGTGAGAAAGTGATATTGTTGCATAATATTGGATATATGCTCCATGATGTCCCACTTAAAAACAAGTTGTTGTGCAAATTTCCATTTACCTGGACCCACACACACACATGACCCCACTATATCACTGTTAAAACAAAGGGATATATAAGTAGGATCCAAAAAAATCAATCCTGTAAAATGTAGAGGTAAATTCTATAAAATTGGAGCAATAAAATCTTTTTTAGGGTGATTTTATTCTCAAACAAAACAACTAGAACAAAAATAATGCCAGCAGAAAAAGAAAGAAAGAAAGAAAGAAAGAAAGAAAGAAAGAAAGAAAGAAAGAGAAAGAAAAGAAAGAAACAGGTATAAAGGAAAATGAAATGTAAATGTACAGAAAAGACCACATACTAGACTGAGAATCCTAAATGATGATGAGCAGGTTGCTTTCTAATCATCTTCTTACCCTGCCCCCAACATAAGAACTGGAGCCCATTCCTTTTGGCGAACACAGGCCCCCTAGGGTAGGAGGTAAACAAACTGTCTTAACAGTCTGTATGTGTTACTGTGGGGCATTTACTTTATCTGAATTTTTGTAAAACTCTAAGATTCTGTAAGAAGATAGTACTTAATCTGGGTGCCCCATCCAAAAAAAAAAACAAAAAACCAAAAACACCAAAAAACAAACAAAAAAAGAAGATAGTACTTAACCTTCTCCTTGGGAAGAGGAAGAAACCACAGCTAACTTCACTCTTAACTCCAAACCCCGCACCAGACGCAAGGTAGTCCAGTGGAATGGGCACTGTCTTTGGAGCAGGTCAGAGATAAACAGGCCTTTGCACAAGCTGACTATTTGCTATGATTCTCCTCTGACCCTCCACCTTCTGCCTTTGCTCAAGGACTGGCTCCCTCATCGCCTCCACCAGGGTTCTTTCCTGACACCATCCTGAACTCAGGTTGGGTGCCCCCGTTCCAGTGTTCCTACAGCATCTGCTGCAATCTCCCAGCAGACGACCTATTTTACTGTGTTGTCACCTTCTATTTAAGTCTCTTTCTCCTCCATTAGCCCATACGATCCTCCAAGGCAGAAACTACACCTCTGTATCTTTCAATCCCTAGTGCCCAAGATACACTTGGCAGCCTCTTAATAAATGTCTGCTTAATGCCAAGTAATTTACAGTAGATAAAGAAGTTAAGCTTCACTGACAATTAGAACCAGCCTTAATATCTAGTTAGAGAAATAGGCTGGGAAAAGCACAGCCTCTTGGTCTAGACTAGTCCAGACTCGATAGTGTCATATTAGGAAACCATCTGCATTAAGGTCTTTAGGGCCCCTCTGCCACTCCAGCAAGTTTATTTCTCTGCCACACTCTAACACCTTCATCCCCTAGTGAACCGCCCCTCCCACCCCCAAATCTCTGTTTTTGCTCCAGAGGACGCTCATTTTTTAAACACAGCTGCAAAGCACAGAAGTCATATCCTTAGTTCAGTGGATGCCAAAAGCCCTTCAACAGTACAGATTTCTGTTTATTTCCCCGGGAACTTTACCGAATTCTAAGCACACTGCTACAATTTCAAAAAACTTTCACATGACAGTAGCAACTACAGACCACCAATTTCCATTTCCTGCTTCCAGCTCTTGCGAGGGGACAAAGTACCCACCATTTTTGTTGCCATGTAAATCGGCAGTTTCGTAACGCTCTGTATAGTTTCCTGAATTCTTCAAGGCCCAGCTCAAAATACCATTCTTCATGGAGCCTTATCTGACTAGGCAAGAAACATGTTCATTCCTTCACAGCCCAACTAAATATTTCACCTCTCTCCACTTTGCTTGTGCCTTTGGTCTGCTGTTCTCCACTCCACGTATTTCTATGTCTGGCCAATGTGCTTCCCCAGCAACTCTGAGCCAGAGGGTAAGTTCCCTGCCATCTGGAGTCCCTTTCATAACTTTCTGTCTTTGCATCAGTCTGTGTGTCTGCTTTCAGCTCTGTTCCCTCCCTTGTTCTGCACTGTATCTCTGAGGCTAAAGCTCCCAACTCCACATCTCCCAAGCTCGCCAGCTTAGTTTTTGGTGAAGATCTACCAGTAGAAGAAACTCATGAGAGACTGCAAGATGGAGGGAAGAAAGGAAACACTGCTTTTCTATCTGCTTCTGGGGGCAGATGAACCCAGGCTCTGGCATTTCTGCCAGACAGCGCAGTTCCATGGGGGCCGCCGCCGTGAATGTTCCCAGAGCACCGGCAGCAGAATTCCTATGCTCATGCTGCCTAGTTTGGTTGTCCTACATCGATTACTAACAAGAAACTAGACCAAAAAAGCCATGAGTCTTTGTGGATCCAACCTGGCAGACACAGAGGTAACTCTTAAAGGCATAAAGGTGTTAACGGAAGCTTCTTGATTTTTAAAAGGGTTAAGGAGTCTTGAATTTTGAGCCTAGAGCTCCATGCTCTAGCTTACTGTCTCTTAAGCTGCAGTAAGAGTCAAGGACAAGGATGGAGAGGGGCCGATAAGAGCTTATGTTTTCTAGAAGAACCAGGAGGCCTTAAGAAGGGAAACCAGACTCATGTAATGCTAAATACCATACTCTAATATCAGTGTAAAGTGTTTACTGCTCCCCCAAGTCTTACTAAAAGCATCTTCTCTATTCATCTACAAGACTCATAAGGAGAAGAGCTATTTAAAAAAGAAAAAAATGCAAATGGCCCTTAAACATATGAAAAGATGCTCAGTTTCTCTCATAAGAGAAATGCAGTTAAAACTGCACTGAGATACGATTTCTCACCTATCAAACTGGCTAAAATCCAGAAGTTTGACAATATGCTCCACTGGCAACTCTGTGGGGAAAGTCATTACCCTATATTGCCAATGAGAATTTCAAAATGGTATAATCCCTATGGAGGTGAATTTGGCAACATCTAGCAAAATCACACATGCATTTTTTACCTTCTGACCATGTAATCTAAGAATTTATCCCAAAGAGATAGTAGGAAAAATAGGAAAAGACTTATGCACAAGGCATTGGCACAATTTGTACAATTTGTAGGAGCACAAGACTGAAAACAACCCAAATGGTTCATCAAGAGAGAAGTGGTTGAATAAATAACTATAGTACATCTATTCTAATGCGTATCATGCATCTAGAAAAAGGAATGCATAATATCCTTCTAGACAGCTAGCTCTAGGAGAAGTGTTAAGCACAAAAAGGCAAGGTGAAGAAATAAGGTATGTATAAGCATATAGTATGCTACCAATTATTCAAGAATATTGAGGAGGTTACAAAACAGAAGTTATATATAACATAACAAAATATATGATATAATATAATATAAATTTACTTATTTTTCATTATTTAAAATAGAAGGCTAATCCAAAAAACTAAAGGGGAAAAGAAATCACCTACCGGAGTAGAGGGGACAGGAATAAAAGTTGGATTTCTCTAAATAAAGCTTTTTTGTAGAATTGATTTTGGAGCCATGTCTATATTTTACATTGTTATAAAACAAAAAAAAAATCTTTTTTTTTTTAAAGATTTTATTTATTTATTTGACAGAGAGAAATCACAAGTAGGCAGAGAGGCAGGCAGAGAGAGAGGAGGAAGCAGGCTCCCTGATGAGCAGAGAGCCCGATGCGGGGCTCGATCCCACAGCCCTGAGATCATGACCTGAGCCAAAGGCAGAGGCCTAACCCACTGAGCCACTCAGGCGCCCCCCAAAAAAATCTTTAAAGGTAATCTCCGAACACTGAAAGCAAAATGGAGTTAAGTGAATCCAACTGTATACTGACATACTGGCATAACCACACAGAGAATTATTTTAGATGACTTCAGAACACAGTAATTTTAATATATAACTCTAGTGGGATATACCCTAAGGGCCCAAAAAATTACTGCAAAAATCTTACACTATTTTCAGTGACCATATGGTAGCACTGACACTGTAATTCTGAGACTACTTTGTATGTACTGTGGACAAAGCAAATGAATGATTGTGTTATATCACTGGTCACCAAGATTTTTAGTATAGGAAAAAGGACCTGCAAGATCAAAGGCTAAACAAAAACTCCGTGTACTGAATTTTAATTAGAAGTGTCAGCATGTACTTATGATATCTTTTACCTGTTAAAAACATGATAAATAAATGTGCACATAGTTCTTAGTTCCTACCAGAAAGGCCCAGGAATAGTGACCAACCCAGCAGCAAGTGCCTCCACTGAGGCTTCCAAATGTCATTTCCCACTGAAAGGAATCAGGACTTTTTGAAGAAATGGCTGATCACCGATCCGGGCAGGAAACATACAAAATGAACCTGGGATATCGTGTCGCGCGAGAAATCAAGGAAGTGTGAAGGACGATGCAGGTCATGTCAGAAGGACTCAAGAACCAGTATGAACGGGCTGAAGATGGGGACAATTTGAATGTCAATAATAATAACTGCAAGTGATCAAAACATGTCCAATTTGTTTAGTCCCATAAACTGAAAGCAATAAATTTTCCTCTTCCTTCCTCTCCAAACAATTCCCACAAACAAATCTCACTGGTCACCTGCAGAGGATGCTGGGTATATGGTAAATAGCCTTCTATTCCCTGGCAAACTGCATCTCAGGATTATCAAATGAGCGTTGAGGAAATTTTTCTGGCTACTAAATAAAGGATGATACAATTCAAAAACAATGATTTTGCAATTTCAAATTATGAAATAATGAATGCAGGAAATAATCCAAATGAATAGGAATATCCAAGAGAGAGAGATAACCAAAGATTTTCTGTGCTTAATAAACATATGTACTACCACCTATGGAGCATTTTCACAAAAAAAAAAAATAAATAAAATAAAAATAAAACAAATCAGAAAGCCCCCCAGAACTTGAATTGGATTGAATCAGACTCTATCTACCAAGTTTCAAAAACTACAACAGAGAAACATGTTAGATGTTACCACAGGGATTTAATCTCCCAAATTTAAACTGTTAGAAACTCTATAGGACAGGGGTGCCTGGGTGGCTCAGTGGGTTAAGCCTCTGCCTCCGGCTCAGGTCATGATCTCAGGGTCCTGGGATCGAGCCCCGCATCGGGCTCTCTGCTCAGCAGGGAGCCTGCTTTCCCCCTCTCCCTCTGCCAGCCTCTCTGCCTACTTGTGATCTCTTTCTCTCTGTCAAATAAATAAATAAAATCTTAAAAAAAAAAAAAGAAATTCTATAGGACAAAAGCCAAATAGTTTCTTGAACAAATTATAATTTAAGAAAGGGGGAAAAAAAAGAGAAAGAGACAGAGATAGACACATGGAAGGGAATGTACAGATTTAAAGAGATTTAAAAGTCACAATGACAGTTTATTAACAGTAAGACCTTTTCTGAATTCTGTTTGTTTTTTTTTTTAAAGATTTTATTTATGGGCCCCTGGGTGGCGCAGTTGGTTGAGCGACTGCCTTCAGCTCAGGTCATGATCCCGGAGTCCCGGGATCGAGTCCCACATTGGGCTCCCAGCTCCATGGGGAATCCGCTTCTCACTCTGACCTTCTCCCTTCTCATGCTCTCTCTCACTCTCTCTCTTCCCAAATAAATAAATAAATAAATAAAATCTTTAAAAAAAAAAAGATTTTATTTATTCATTTGAGAGAGAGAGAGAGAGAGATCATGAGCAGGGGAGAGAGGCAGAGGGGAAAGCAGACCCCCCACTGAGCAGAGAACCCGATGCGGGGCTCGATCCCAGGACCCCGGGATCATGACCTGAGCCGAATGCAGACGCTTAACCATCTGAACCACCCAGGCGCCCCTGAATTCTGGTTTTAAACAACCTGTAGAAACACATAAACTGAGGTGCCTGGGTGGCTCAGATGGTTGGGCATCTGCCTTCAGCTCGGGTCATGATCTCCAGATCCTGAGATCGGTTCTGAGATCGAGCCCCAAGTCACATTGGGCTCTCAGCTCAGAGGAGAGCCTGCTTCTCCCTCTCCCTCTGTGTCTCCCCCGTTTGTGTGCTCTCTCTGTCTAATGAATAAATAAGATCTTAAAAAAAAAAAACACACATAAACTCACTCCAGACTTTGATCCAATTAGGGACATCTGAACACTGATTGTATATTTAATTAATATTTAATTTTAATTAATTTATTTTAGAGAGAGAGAAGGATGGTGAGAGAGAGCACAAGCAGGGGAAGGGGCAGAGGGAGAAGCAGGTTCCCTGCTGCAGGGAGCCCAATGAAGGGCTCAGTCCCAGGACCCTGAGATCAGGACA
Source organism: Nasua narica (assembly GCA_028533885.1). Classification (NCBI taxonomy): domain Eukaryota; kingdom Metazoa; phylum Chordata; class Mammalia; order Carnivora; family Procyonidae; genus Nasua; species Nasua narica. The sequence continues at coordinate 97,341,314 of CM052802.1, forward strand.
TGAGCCCAAGGCAGGCGTTTAAGGACTGAGCCACCCAGGCGCCCCTGATTGGATACTTAATATCCATAAAAAATTACAGTTCAATTTTGGGGTATTATAATGATATTGTTATGACTATAAAAGGGAGTCTTACTTTTAGAGATACATACTGAAACATTTATGGATAAATGATAAAATCGTCATTGAGGATTGGTGTCAAAATAATCTGATAGGGAAGAAGTGGGTAGCACAGAGATAAAACAGGTTGTCTGTGAGTTAATAGTTCTTTAAGCTAGGTGGTGGGTACTATTCCGTCTACCTGAATAATAGGGTGTTCAAAGAAGTGAATTTAAATACAAGATTAAATGAAGGGAAGCTTGTCAATTATTCTGAAAAACTGCAAGGACCTGGCAAATGTCATGTGTATATCACAAGGTGGGGTGCCAAGGCAAAGTAAACGCGTTCTGTGGGAGATTGAATGTTTGTAAAACAGAGGTCATATCTATTCTAATTACTCCTTCCATGCCTCACTGGTAAGACAGGTTAGCGATTCCTATAAACGCCTCCCGACAAAAGAGGAGACGGTCATCACGGCTGGACCTCCCGGGTGAGAACACATGCCAGCGTGATCCAGGAGCAGCGGCCCAGTGAGAAGGGGCTGTGGTGGCAGCAGCAGGTGACGTGAGAGAAGGGCTGTGGGGACAGGCAGACACCCAGATCTGGTTGGTGTGGTCATGGGGTAGGGGGGGAGCCTGTCCCCAGGGACAGATGAACCCACAGGGTTCCAAGACTCCCCCATGACCCTGTACAAGCGAAGATGCGTGAAGAATGACATGCTATCAAAAGTGGGAAAGAACCCTTTGGTGGGAAATAAGACAAAAATCTTACAAAGCTTATTTTTCCCTGGCATCATTAGATGTTGTCAGTAATGACATTAAAATCTCGTTAAAAGGGGCCCCTGGGTGGCGCAGTTGGTTGGGCGACTGCCTTCGGCTCAGGTCATGATCCCGGAGTCCCGGGATCGAGTCCCACATCGGGCTCCCAGCTCCGTGGGGAGTCTGCTTCTCACTCTGACCTTCTCCCTTCTCATGCTCTCTCTCACTCTCTCTCTTTCCTAATAAATAAATAAATAAAATCTTTTAAAAAAAAATCTCGTTAAAAAAAAAAAAAACAACACAAATATTTTTAAAGTAATTTTGAGGCCTATAAGAAGAGTACTGCTCTAATGAGAGTAGCCTGAACTCTGAAACAAAGAGCAGGAGCTGTGGAAGAGAGATGTTCTGAATCTTAAAACGTAAAAGTAGGGTTGATACCCTACTAGTTATTCATGATGACATTATTTTACTTTTTGTCCCCCTGAAAACCTGGAGCGCCTGGAGCGTCTATCGGCACTTCTCAAGGAAGGAGTGCATATTTCACAAGACACAGGAAGGAGTTAAGTGCGCCAATTTAAAGGTGACTCCAGGTGATTCTGATGCACACGGTGCCCCCAATTAGAGGACCACTCCCTCCTTGGAGGTCCCTGTAGGGCAGCTGGCTGAGGCCTGTGTGCCGCCAAAATGCATCTGAGATCATTCATATGGAGAGCCGGCCACTGCTATTTCAAATACCCCTTGAAACTAAGCAGAGCTGCCATGTCAGACAGAGGATAATGAAATCCCCCAGTGTTCCTCGACGACTCACGCCACCTCGCTGTCCGCCCAGGGTGGGGACGGCTTTGAGCTGCGGAGATGGTAGGAGGAGGGCCGGAGGGATCCCACTGCAGGCCATCTACCAACAAGTGCACGTACATGCCTGCCAGCCTGCCCCGCTGCTCCCATTCAGTTGAGGGACGATGACAGGCAGATGATTGCAGTGCTCTTTGCAGTCAAACTTGTGAGCGTCCCAGAACAGGGCTCGAAGAAAAGTGTTTAACCAGAAACCAAACACTCTTCCTGCAGCTCTGCTATCTTTTCATCCCCTGACACGCCTGAGATCATTATGGCTTCTGATAATGCTGACGAGTTCACGCTGGACAAAAAATGCAGACCAGTAACGGCATCCCTCACTACGACGATCCTGAGTTTCACCCTGTAATGGCTTCTCAGGCCCAACAGACCCATTTCTTGGATAATTACAGTGTCCACAAGCCTGGGGACACTGAATGAAGTAGATGGTGCCTGCTGTGCGGCAGGTTCCAGAACAGAGTGCACTGGGCTGATGTGAGTCGCCGAACGGCGCCCGGGCAGTGACCGTGAGGGTGGCTGGGCTCCTAAGAGCCTCCTCAGTAAGGACACCCCTAACTACACAATCGCATATGCTGCGGGGCCACAGTCTACAACAGAGCACGGGTAGCTGGTGAATGTATCCTCCCCGCAACCGTCTATCGCCACAATTCCACACGGCCTACGGAATTAAAAGCCTTGATAATAATATCAGGTAATGCTTCAGCAGTGTTAACTTTCAAATTACTCTGAAGTCACAATGATGAGTAACAGTTATATTTAATGGTAAAAGTTACCTCCATAACAAAGGTAAAACCAAATTATTAATTTTAGCTGAGCTCTAACATGTCTCTATCCGTTAGAATAATGGCTACTCCTGCCACTTGACTAACATTCTCCTTCCAAATTTCCCTAAGTAAAGGATTACATTTAGGACACAGCAGGTCTTAAGGACAGTTCGACTTATGACCATCCCAAGAATTAGTAAACATCTGCAGGTTACACTCATCTTTCCCATTCTAGTCATCATCGTGTTTTTAGGACATGTATCAGTATGTTCTGTGTCCCATCATGGAGGGGACCTCAGAAGGAGAGGAGATGTGGAGCCCTTCATAAAGGCAAAGAATTGTACCAAGGCAGGGGCACCTGATCATACAAAATCTCTGTTCAAAGAAGCTGCAGTAAAGACAGATTCGAGGATCTAGTCAGTCAAACTAGGATGTTTGCAGTAGGTGTGTAAAAACCGTGGGCACAGCCAGGTGGGAAAAGCCACTCACGCTATCTAGAATGTCAAGACCTAGGCTAGACTGCACACATTGCCAGACTAAATATTACCTAAAACAAAAACATAACACAACAGGAAAACAACCAAATAACAACTAAGCCAAAATTAAAAATACTCCTCGGAAAGATCAGTCAGACAGTATTTTCCACAAGATAACCTGACTTTCACAATGACAATTCAGTTATTCTGGTCTTGTTTAAATTACAGGCAGGCATTTTCTTGAGGCAAACGTGGCTAAACGGTGCAAATATGGACTGATGTGTCCATGAAAAGGAGACAGTCTCATGGAGAGCACACTGTTCATACTCAATTAAAGGCCAAAAATACCTCCATAGCCTTGGAAAGCATGAGTGTTGGATCAATATTCTACAGACTTCTTCCCTGATCTTACCTACCATTAAAGATAGAAAAGCCTTTGGTGTAAAAGGCTTTTGCTAGACTATCGTAAGCATTCCCCACATGGCAAATCTGAATGCATCACTAGGACATTTTCAATTCTTAAATTCCTTGTGTAATATTCATAGTCTTCTCTTTTATGTTTACAAGACTTATTATCTTGACTACTTCTAAAAATAGACGACTCCCCCTATGTCACTCAGCCGTAAAGCATTCAAATCAACCAGTTCTTAGTCAAAGCTGATTAAGAGGTGGGTCAAGATGAGTTAATCAGCTACCAAAACATTTGAAGACGAAATATCTAAGCACATATAAAAAAATATAATTGCAATACTTACCTATCAGCCCCTTCTCAAGAGTGAAGGTTTTGTTTGTAAACATACATTCAAAAGCCACAATGTGAAAAATCTTGTTCACTGTGTTGTGAGTCCCAACTATTCGAATATACCTGGGGGTAAAAAGAAAGTTTGTTGAAGAAAACGAGGTTCCATCACAACCAAGCCAAAGACAACAGAATAAGATACATTGTGCAAATAGGCGGTGTAGCTGGGCATGGACTAAAGGAGACTCTGAACTTGACTTCAGACCATCTACCTGCTCCTTAGGGTGAACTCCGACTGAGCCTAGAAGCACGATAGCAAAATTAGGGAGATACCACTTTCCGGAGAATTAAGCAGAACTTAGATTTGATTCACCTAGAAAATCAAACCAGCTATTGTGGTAGCTCAAGCCCTGAATGTCGGTATAACTTTATGTCCATGAGACATTCGCGCGGGAGAAGTACTACGGCTTCTGCCTGCGCCTTGTGGGTTAGGAACGGTGTACCGACACTCGCCAAATCAGATGTTTTCCAACACAAGGCAAGATTTCACCCATTGGAGACAGATGCATGAAATCAATACTGCCGTCCTGTTTAACAGAAAAATCCACAGAAACTACTAAAAACCACCCACAGTTTTTTCTATTTCAACACTGCTCCTAAATCCTTGTAGAAAGTTCACCCTATATACGCTCACCAGCCCCCTGCAGCCCCTCCCCGCTCCACGCTGACTGCTGGGGGGCCTCCTCCCGACCAGAGGAAGGGATCTGCAGAGGTGACCCAGCCAGCGGGGCAGCCCCCCTCCCGGCCCCACGGCTCTGGAGTCCGCGGACAGGGCCGAATTGCACGGGGCAGGTCTTGAGCAGCCCGGCCTGTTCACCCTCCGGGGCTCCCCGGAGGTTTCACCTCTGCCAAACAAGCATTAACCTTGGAGTGACTTGTTCCTGTCCCTCTCCGGAGGGACCTGACCGTTCACAGGTTAATGAACAGACAAACTCATTCTTCTGAGTGTCACACAAATCGCTGGAGAATGTGCCGCACGCTGTCTTACCGGGATCCAAAGGAAGAACCGGAGGAGAATAACTCGATGAAGTGATAACACTCTCCCAAATTATGAGCTATGCGCTCTGAAGGATGGGGCATATTAAATGAGCACATTTCAATTAGGAGATGACAGACTGGGCAAGGTTTTAGTAATATCCTTCCTCTGCTGTGTAAAACAACCTTCGACTTCAATGATATAATTTTACTTCTGAGTTAATCGCTGTTCACTAATTCGGTAATTCCCTTACATTTCTCATCACTCCAAGTTAACTGTGTAATGGAAATGCCAATCTAAAAAAAAAATTCACATTAAGGAGACTATATTTGGGGTTTTTATGTCATGAGCTATTTTCCCTCCTGTTCCTTCAAGCATGAACCTCACGGCATTCCCGGTGCACCTCATTTAGCCATCTGCTCCTTGACACGAGCTGGTCACTCATCTTCATAACCAATCTAAATGCTGTCTCCTGAGCTGGTGCTCAGTGCGCCCATGCCCAGGGCAGGGAGACCCCAGTCTTCCCGTACGGGGAGTCAGGGTGACGGCTGCACTCATCAGAGTCCTCTGGTTAAGCAGGAGGTTGGCCCTGAGCTTTCCTCTCGAGCCCTCAAGGCGGACAGAAGGTACTGATGCTACTGCCTTTGGATGGGTAGGTGGGGTTCGAGTAAAATAAGTTCTAAATGGTCTGCGTGGATTGGGAATTGTGCTGTTCTTTACCGTTCGCAGTGACAGTCTCTACAGACTTTCTGGAAGGGAAGGGGTGTGTTAAGCCTGGCACATTGGCCTGCATCTAATTTTGTCCATTTCCTTAAACCCACGGGAACTCAACCAGCATAGCATTTTCAACTGCTCCTGGTCGTGACAGTGAGTGCTGCTGTCTGTAACCTTGGAGGGAATCGAGGGAGTGCGGTTTGGGGAATTTGATCAGATCATTTTCCTGTCCCCTAGGTCGAGTCTCTACCAAAGGAGAGGCAGCTCTCCTAATACTGTGCAAGCAGAGGAGCCAGGAAGTGACTGATAGGGCCCTTCCCCACTGGCAGTTCTTAAGGTTAACAGTCTGGGCTGACTTAAGGGGATGCAGTCATGTCCTCTCCCTCCCTTTCTTCCTTTCTGTAAAAGAACACTGTATGGAACCAGGTTCTCCAACTTTAGATAATAGTCATTTCCCAAATTTAACCCTGGTGCAAATATCAAAAATAGGAGAAAATATGCAACCTTTCCCTCCTTCATCCCCCAATTATAAGAAACTGAAAACGGAAAATTATACAGGAATACATTTTACAGCCTTAATGATAGTGCTTGTGATAACAAACAAGATAATATATATGGTTGGAAAGGCACTGAGAGATGCCTCCAGATAAAACGTTCTCTGTAAATGAAGATAATGTTATCTCTGCTGCATAATCCTGAGGCCAAATTAGCAATTCGCCACTGTACATCACACTTCTTGATTAGCCCGTTACACGTAAATGCTCATAACAAGTTTAATTATTCTGGTTCTACAATACTTTCTAAGTCTCCACAAAATTGTAGCATAATTTACAAAAATGGCATGAAGTCCTTATTCAAATACACATTCTAAAAAAATGGTAACAAAGTCACAAGAAAGACACCATGCTCCTCTTTCCCGGCGAGGAGTGGTTTAGCACGGGACTCCGTTCTTCACTAAAGATCTGCGCTTCAGGTAGAAAATAGGCTGCCGCTAATCCCCCATCTTCAGTGACCAGAAGGGGAACCTGGAGCTCTACACCGAGAACTCAGAGGCCTGGACCCGGGAGCAGCGGCTCAAGGGAGAGGGGCGAGCACGGACTCCAGCCCTGACAGAGAGCGGGGTTCTGTCATAGGGCTCACAATGGAGCATCCCTGAGGCAGGAGAGCAGTTTTTATTACCCGGGCTATTGAAAATCCAAGGGATGGGGATGGGAAGAGGGTCCTCTCTCTCTTTCACTTTTTTTTTTTTAGATGAAAAACAAAGCAAAACTCGCTTCTGGGTCAAAACACCTAAACAGGAGTAGATCACACATTTTCTCTGGCACCAAAGATTTTGAAGAAGGGGGAGAGCTTGAGATGAATTTTCTTTCTTATTCCTTTCAGCAGCGTCTCTCCAAAGCACAGTCAGACTCTGATTTAACCTGATAATAAGGGCCGTGGCAGCTAGTGACTTCATCAGTGTGCAGAGAGGGGCATTGCTGAAGAAGAGAGCAGCTATCCTTTGTTCTCTCTGATCCTCAACAGCAGCTCAGACAGTTGGAAGATAATTAAAACTTAAACAGCGCTGAGGAAGGCAGCGACGCAACAGATTGGTCATTTCTGAGGAGGACGGATGCTGTCCACATGAGCCCTCACGGAACCGTCTGTTCCGAATATTCTCCTCCCTTCCCTGTGTTGCTTGTCTTCTCGTCACTGACAGAGACCGGATCCCGCACACAGTTCGCAACAGGATGTTTCAAGGCAGAAGTTTCCAGGAGCTGTAATACTGTGGGTGAAAAGAGATTCTGTCTTCTTTAATGAAATGAAACCTAAAGCCTCCAAGGATAGCACTCTCAAATTGAAAGGCACGACGGAGTTTTGAAGAGCGTGCTTTAGGGGCTAACCAACCAGGTTTGTCGCCCAGCCCCGTCACTTAATTAGCTCTGTCACTTTGGACCAAAAAAAAAAAAAAAAGCCTTAAACCTTTTGAACCTCGGTATTCTTCTTTATAAAATGAGGTCAATAACACAAACCTTACAAGATATTTAGATGAGATAAGAATTTAAAGTGTTTAATGCAGTGCTTGGCAGAGGACAATATGATTAAACAGAAATTCAAGGAGTAGGTCACTGGCTGCAAAATTTCTTGAGTCAGACTTCGAGAACGCCGGTTGTCTGGAAGAGTATTCCTAACTGTAGATGTTAATATGGTACCTCCAGGAGGAGCAGCCCCCCCCCCCCGGGGGGCAGACTTCGAGAACACAGGCAGGGTCCTGTTCTTCCTCTTCAGGCACCACAGTAGAGGCGCTATGCCCACAGGAGACTCCATTCCAACTGCCGATTACCCAGCTCTATGGTATTATTTCCTTCTTTAAGCTTCTAGTCTCTAGAAATGTCTATTTAAAATGTTCTTGACCTGACTCAGCATACATGAAGCAGCAAGAAAAGAAACTTTTGCCCATGTTTGGTCTAGATGTCCATAGCCAAAGAAGAGTTTCTTTTTTTGCAAACCGTAGTTTGTAGTTTTAATTCCTTAAGAAAAATACATTAGCATTTCCTAATAGAGAGACATCATAACACTTGGAGGGATTTTGCTTTGAAGATGTCATTAGCATTCCCCACCTGTTCTGGGGAAAGTACAGATTCCTATTCGTAACCTATCTTTCTGTCATTTCTTGTCAGGATGCTACCAGATTTGATTTCTAAGTCACATACGATACATTCTTAACATACTAAGAGAAGTACAGAAAAGGAGAAAGTATAGAGAAATAGCAATGTATGCATTCCTGCTTTAAATCCTTCGGTATTCTCTAGCCTTCGGTTCGGATGGACCAGAGCCTACTTGAGGTTAGAATTAACCCTTAACCTTTGCCTCTAGTTATAGGCTCACCCATGTCTGTACTGAGTGGGTTCTACAGCAAGATAAAATTGAACTCAGTAAGAAATATTTAAATGAGGTCTCAAGGGATCAACTGAAGTCTAAATCTATCAGAATTCTAATCTTTGGTAAACAAAGTTTTATTCTCTAAGTGAACTTCATATTCTTGGGTTAAACAGAGACTCTTGAGGAAACTAGATTTAGCTTGACACTGTGTGCAAGAAGGGTTCCTTTTTTTTTTTCCCCCAAATATGTTTATTTTATTTTTTCAGCATTACAAGATTGATTATTCACGCACCACACCCAGTGCTCCATGCAATACGTGCCCTTCTCAATACCCACCACCAGGCTCGCCCAACCCCCCACCGCCTCCCCTCCAAACCACTCAGTTTGTTGCTCAGAGTCCACAGTCTCTCCTGGTTCATCGCCCCCTCCGATTTCTCCCCATTCACCCTTCCCTTCCTTCTCACAATGCCCTCCATGATTTTCTTATACTCCACACATAAGTGAGACCATAAGATAATTGACTCTCTGTTTGACTTATTTCACTCCGCATAATCTCTTCTAGTCC
>CM052802.1:97350675-97389638 GCA_028533885.1 Nasua narica
GTCCATGTTGATACAAAAGTTGGATATTCATCCTTTCTGATGGAGGCATAATATTCCATTGTATAGATGTACCACATCTTCCTTATCCACTCATCTGTTGAAGGGCATTTTGGTTCTTTCCACAGTTTGGCGATTGTGGCCATTGCTGCTATGAACATTGGGGTACATGTGGCCCTGCAAGAAGGGCTCCTTAACATTTTGACTCTTCTTCTGCGGTAGCCAGAGAATTCTGCTGTGGCCAGATGTGCTCCTCTAGTGATAACCTGAGCTCCAGCATTTGCTAGGGACTTGGTGACCATGTAGGGTCTGGATTGGCTTCCAAGACTTCCTACTTGATTCTTGCTTTCAAGGAGATGCTAAGAATGTACATAAATAATTCTCTGACCCAAGAAGCAGGTAATGTCTGCAGGTCTTGCCAGTATGGTATTTTCTTCCAGTTCTATGTACAGTGTTAGTGCTCTTATAATCAAACCGCAGACTGGAGGGGAAAGTGACTTCAGGTCTTGTTGCTAAGGCAGCAAGTGGAAAACAGTTTACTGCCAGAATGACAAAAAGCTTCTAGAAAAAGCAGGTTGCAACAGAAAAGATTTGTTACTCTTGGAAAACCTTCCCTTTGGCTGATCTGTGGAGCTATAGATTCTCCTCTACTGATTTCAGCAAAGGGCCGCAGCAGCATTTGCTTATTTGGGAGAGAAAGAATTATTGAAAGGTTAAACAGTCTGTGTCCAGAGTTAGCCTAAGCAGACGCTACTGCCTCAGAGAGCAGCCCCGATGCTGTCTGACCGTTAGCCCTGCAGAGGGAGCAAGCGGGTTCCAGCACCTTTGCTATTCAAGGGCAAATGAAACAAGTCATCTTGGTTTTCAGAGAAAATTGATGCTCTAGAGAATCAAGTATGCAGAGGGGATACGATGGGTAAATAATTACTAACACATCATAACCCAGTGCTACCAAAATAGCACTTTTCAACATTAGAGATAAATATTTAAATGTTGCTTTTTATTTGGAGGAATTGTGAATTTTGAACAGTAGGCCTTTTCCCACCTTCAAATATGTAGAACCTATCCTGCCATAATTACATGCCTTCAGCTTATGGAATTATATTTGGAATTAATATCGCAAAAAGAACTTAATTATATATATTTACATAAATCATATGAAAATGATATAATCCATAATGTTTAATTTCCTGATTGCACAGTTATGAGTCAAAAGCCCTTGTAGGTATACTGGGTAAATCTGCTATTAATCAAGATTTAATAAACACCTACTAGGTGCCGGAAGTTGTGCTAAGCACTGCAAAGAACGGACCCAAAAGACAGGATATACACGTTCATCTAAAGAAGGTCATAGTACAGTTTAGAAGGTAAGACTAAAACATATTTGCAGTAGTGGTGAAGAGAAAAACAGAACAGCTTCTTATCTATTCACACATGGTGAAGAGGTTAGCCTACTCTTAAAACACCGAATTTCTGCAATATGAACTTTAAAAGTCCTCCCTGTGAACTATTCTTGCTTCAAAGACCAAAACGAAACAAACATGGCTAAAAGAAAAATAACTCTCAATCCCTCTCTCTCTCTCTTTCACGCACAGAGATACACGCACACACGCCCACGTACACACAAATATTAACTCAGTATTTGCTGTGTGCTAGCTACTGCTGCTCGGTGCTGGGACATGGGGTTGAACAACACATATTAAATCTCTTCCCAGGGAATTTATATTTCAGGGTCAGGGACAGATAACAAATTCAAAAATCAAATTTTATTCAATAACTACTCACTGATTGGTAGGTGATCTATTGAATACTGAACTTCATATAGACCAACTTGCTAAACCGGAAGGATAGACAGTTATGAAACCTCTCCCTGCAGGAATAAAAGGGTCAAACAGGAAGCGGCAACACTCAGCCCGAGGACATGGAGACAGCGTAAATGAGTCTGAGGTGTAGACACCGTTCACCTATTACAGCTATTTAGCAGGATATGAGCCAAAATCTAATTAAGTAGGTTTCTTAGACCCTGGAAATGGGCACTGATTTGAATTTCATGGGAAGCAATGTCTTATGTATTTCAGGGTTTAGTTTCCTTTTATCTTTGCTTTTTTTCAGATTGTAATTTTCAAGGGATTATAAAGAGACAAAATGGGAAGTAGAGGATATAAAATGAAAAATGAATAAGGGAGGGAGGGAAGGAGGGTAGAGAGAAGAGGGATAAAGGAGGGGTGGAGGAAAGGGGGAGAGGGGGAGACCATGAATATGAATAAACCAATCCCTTCTTCTGTCTCTGTTATGTGCTAATGTGAACAAATCCCCATGTGGGAATACTGTTAACCAATTTTATTACTCAATAAAACACTGAAACCAACACAAAGTATATTTTAAGAAATAGAACTAAATTATCAAAAGTTCAACATTTGCATTTTTTCATTAACTTTTCTCCTAGCCCAAGATGCTGGGGGCGGGGGAGAGGATTTCACTACTTTTATCTTTTAAATGGCTGCATTATCTTTTTCAGTTTATCCAATAGGCTGTGTATTCCCACGAATGTAGACAAATGAGACTAATGGAATTGTGCACTAGAGAAAAAGCAGAAGAAAATTAAATTTGTTAGTTTCCCTATGAGTCTGTAAGAACTCATTTGGTGACTATGACCTGTAGCAAGCCTATTTTAGGATCATGGTGGGTAAGGAAAGGTTCTCTTTTTTAGACCTAAGACTATGGTGGGTATATGCAATTTATTATAAGTTAAAATTTTAAGGAGGAGCTAGAGGAGCTCCCCCCTCCTTTATCTTTTAGAGTAAAAGATTAAGTAGAGAAGGAAGGGAGGTAAACGGAAAAGGAATTTGCCTCTCTCCAAAGAAAAATTTAGGCATCCTTCTAAGAATGTAAATATTTGACATACTGAGAAATAAGACAGGAACTGCTCAAGACGTTCAGAATAACAGAAGTGAAAACTGAGTCAAAGTCAAGAGAATAATAGAAACCATAGGCGTAAGGAAATCACAGATCTTCACTCTAGACCCTTGAGAAACTAGCACTGGAATTAAATTAAAAGCCACCAACTGCTGAGCACATCCCATGTGATACCCTTTGCATGCATTATTTCCTTTAATGGAAAACCCATACCCCACACACTCATACAATCAGGCTGGAGATTTCAAAGCTTGACACAACATACGTCCCTCAAAGCCTCTGAATTCTTTACAAGCTACGCAAAGAAACCTATTTCAGACAAAATAGCTCCTCAGAGAACTAAGTGAAATGTATGTGAGGAAAACAAACCCAACCCATAAAAGTCCCACACTTGCCACATACCATCCCCAGCTGCTTCAATGTTCACAGAAAATTTCAGGGACCCTCCTTCGCCCTTTGAGAAATTCTGGACCTTTACCTAGAGACTATAGATTGGGGGCGGGGGGAGGGGGCTGGGGGAGGGAGGAAAGAAAGGACCAGAGAATTCCTTAGCACATTCATTGGAGCATCCGTATAACTCTGTACGAACCTACCAACCGGGCACAACGTAATCAAATTAAATAAAAGTAACACTACAGAAAACCTGAGAAGAATGCTCACCACCAACAATACATACGCAAATGATAACAGAAGAGAGAAAGAGAAAAGCAAGTATTTTTGTCCTGGGTGCAAAAGCCGGTATGGATATAATGTACTATCTCAGGGGTTGTTAACTGGGAGTGCATGCCTGAGTATACTGTACTCCAGGTTCCAAACAGCGTGAAGGTATAAGAGATTTTGCTGCTAAAATCTGTCAGTGTGGTAGAACTTTACCACAAGCAACAGAGAAAACAGCAAGAGACTCCACCTGGCACTATTTGGGTGTCTACACGATCTGCAGCTTCTAGCAGGAGCTGAGAAGACATGGGCCAGGTCCAAATCTAACAGTCTGCCCAGTCATTTTAAGCTATTTCCCCATACACCTTTTGTGGTAAGAGTCCTATGCACTGTAAAGGTTCAATTTTGAAGCCTGTCCGCAGACCCTATTTCTGCTAGATAAGCAAACAGGCTGGGAGGTGGAGTAGTTTAGCGAGGACTTCCCCCCCACCCCAAAGCTTCTTGAGAGTTCAACCACTTGTGACTTAGACTTTACTGGTACGCATTAGTGCTAAGCTGGTGATCAGAGAGAAAATGTCAATCCTTACACTTGTTTCAGAAATTCAAGGAAAGAAAAACCTAGGAGAGGAATTCAGATCAAGTAAAATGCACACTTGGTAAGAGAGAATTTTTTTTTCCTCCAAATGTGTTTATTTTATTTTTTCAGTGTTAGACAAGATTGATTGTTCATGCACCACACCCAGTGCTCCATGCAATATGTGCCCTCCTCCATACCCACCCCCAGGCTCGCCCAACCCCCCGCTCCCTCCCCTCCAAACCCCTCAGTTTGTTGCTCAGAGTCCACAGTCGGTAAGAGAGAATTTTTTAATAAACAAGAAGATTCTATTATGTTACTAAGAGTCACTATTACTGCTGTGGTGTTTAGACACCTCATTAAAATAAAACAAAACTGACTTAACTATTTCTTTTTCTTCTTTCACATTTTTAAAGCAGAGTTTTGGTTGGTTTTTTCTTTTTTTTAAGATTCTATTTTTAGGTACTCTCCACACCAAACATGAGGCCCAAACTCAAACTCCAAGATCAAGAGTCATTAGCTCTGCCTACTGAGGCAGCCAAATGCCCCTAAAATAAAGTTTTAAACATACATAGTTTAAAAAGTCAAATAGCCTATAAGAGTTCACCATTTCCTCCCCTCTCTGAAGACAATTGTTTTTTTTTTTTTTTTACCTATTTTAGTGGATTATTTCAGGATTTATCTCACATCTATAATTATCATGCTTTAAAAAAAAGATTTTTATTTATGTATTTGTTTATTTGAGAGAGAGAGAGAAAGAGAGCACAGAAGCAGGGGTAAGGGCAGAGGGAGAAGCAAAGGCAGAGAATCTCAAGCCAGACTCCACACCCAGGGAGGAACTGGATGTGGAGCTCAATCCCATCACCCTGAGATCATGACCTGAGCCAAAACTGAGTGGGACACTTAACTGACTGAGCCACCCAGGCACCCCTCTAATTATCATGCTTTGGATGCTACTTCTTGATTTTTTGGTTTTAGGCTTTTATCTACCAATCTCCTTCTATGGAGGATAATTATCTAGCTCTCTCCTCTTTACATGTACCCTTTCGCATTCCCCAGTTTAGATTATATTGTAACTCTGGTTGAATCAATATTCAGGGTTTACATTATGATGATGTAAACATTCATCGTAACTAATATATGGAACGACTTTCCTTTCCTGCACATTTTTTTTCCCTACCAGAGTAAAAATAGTCTTGATTTTTGTTTTGCTTAGTTTTGTATGTGCTCAGCACTAACTCACCCCCACTCTCCCAGTTGTCCCTTGCTTGAACTAAAGACATCCTAACACATCAAGTATTTCTAGTAATTTCTTCTTCTTGAAGACGTTTCCCCAGCCTTCTGGCTAGTTTCAGTCAAGTCTGGGTGCCCTCTGATCTGATGCAAGCTGTTATCCTGAGATCTGTCTTCCCCATCATTCTAGGGACTCCTTTCATCTCTCTCCTGTGCTGCACTGTCCCTGGCGTGTATCTTACGCTTTTGGGCTACTGTCTCATTTTGGTGGAGAGCATCTCCCATATCTGGAGGGTAAAAAAAAATTTTTTTTGAGAGAAAGAGTGAGAACAGGCATGGGGGAGGGGCAGAGGGAGAAAAGGAGGGAATCTTAAGCAGGCTCCACACCCAGGAGGAGGCCTGATGCAGGGCTCGGTCTCATAACCCTGAGATCATGACCTCAGCCGAAATCAAGAGTCAGATGTTTAATTGACTGAGTGCCCCCCCCTCCCCCAGATGCCCCTGGAAGGTAAAAATTTTAAGGCTTTGTTTGTCTGAACATATCTTCAGTCTGCCTTAATATTTGATTGGTAGTTTGACTGGGCATAAATTTTAAGTTGGAAGCAGTTTTCCTTCAGAACTTTGAAGGCGTTACTCTACTGCCTGTCAAACTCCTAGTTTTGCCATTGAGAAGTCATGATGATACCTGACCTGGTTTCTCTTTTTCTTCTTCTTTAGAGAAACTACGTCCTGCTCTGGAAGCATGTAGATTTTCTCTACCTCCTTAGTATTCTGAAATTTCATTATGATGTGCCTTGGTGTGGGTCTGTTTTCTTCCACGGGTTTGAGCACTCAGAAGGCCCCTGCTATCTGGAAACCCATGTACTTCAGTTTGGGTAAATTTTCTTGAATTATTGCTATTGACTTCCTCCTCTGAATTTTTGAAAACCTTTCTTTATGAAACTCTTTGTTTTGGATAGTAGACTGCTTTATCTTCTCCTGCACTTCTGTACTTTCTTTATTTGCCATCTTGGTCATTTTGTTCTACTTTCTGAAACACTTCTTCAACTTTATCATCTGTGCTATCTACCAAGTTTTTCATCTCTGCTTTAATATTTTAAATTTCCAACTGTACTTATTATTCTCCAAATGTTCCTTTTTTTAGAATTTTTAAAAAAGATTTTATTCATTTATTTATTTGACAGAGAGAGAGAGATCACAAGTAGGCAGAGAGGCAGGCAGAGAGAGAGGGGGGAAGCAGGCTCCCTGCTGAGCAGAGAGCCTGATGGGCTCGGGCTCAATCCCAGGACCCTGAGATCATGACCTGGGCTGAAGGCAGAGGCTTTAACCCACTGAGCCACCCAGGTGCCCCTACTTGAAATTTTCTAAGAGAGTAGATTTTAAATGTTCTCATCACAAAAGAAAAGGTATCAGTGTGAGGTAATGGACATGTTAGCTAACCCTACTATGGTCATCATTTCACAATGTAGAACTGTATCAAATCATCGAGTTAAAGTTACACAATGTAAGATATCAATTTTATCTCCATAAAGCTAGAAAAAGAAAACAATAAATTTCTACTTTCCCAACAGATGGGGGAGAAGCAGTCAAAGTTCTGTGAAGTGGGGAAGAGGCTCCAGAGCTCTTAACTGTTTCATAAATACATTGTCAATCAATCCTAATTTTAGCCCTTTCCTACCCACCTTCGTGGTAGTGGCTTCAGAGGTACCTGGTTCCTCTAATTCCTAAGCCTTTGAGAATTCAGTGGCTTAGGAATGAGTTTTCTTGAGCCTACTGAATCATTTACCACTCGTTCCTCTGCTTTACAGCTCCCTCTTTCATGTTTTTACCTCCTCTTCCCATTTTCCTTTCCTTGTACATTAATACCTAAAAAAAATCCCTTTACCATTACTTTAGTGAGGTTTTATTCTGAAGGCCATGATAATTGATGTGTGTTCTGTCTGCCATCATTATCTGAAACCTTAACTATTTCTCATAAGAGTATGTCCGTGTGGTTATTCCTATAAGGAGACAGGTTCAATCAAGGATCTCTGCTGGACTTACTAAGTTTGAGACCTTGGGTCTTCCAAGCTGCTATGGCCACTGGGTACAAGCTCTAAAACTGCCTGGTAGTTAGGGCAATGATACAAGAGATAAAAACCATTCTTCCTCATTTCCTTCCCTATTCTCAGCCTGAGGGCCACAAGTCTATTCCTTCTCATTTTGAAATAACATTTTCACCTTGTTGCTGCTCTCCCACCTCCTTTTCTTGCCCCCAGCCCTTCCGCCAGGTCTTCAAATGGTTGTCTCTGATTATTTAGCTATTTTATTTATTGGACTGGTTTTTCACTAACTAAATGTCCAAACAAGGATATGTCCAGCCAGTCCCATAATTTATCACCATTCTTCAGAAAGATTCAAATCACTGGGTGATTTTGTTAGCCACAGACTCCCTGTCTCTAGAAGAAAGTGTGTGTGTGGGGGGGGGGGGGGAGGTGGTGTTAATTCCCACTGAGTAAAAATAAAATAATTCCGAGCATCCTCACCCTCAAACAGCTGCACAGACAGCACTGGCTGCTCTGTTCATCTTGATAACGGTGGAAAAACACCATCTCCTCCCCTTCCCACTCTCTCCAGAACAATCACCATGCTCCACATGCAGACAGGGTGCTTTAGACTCTCTGGGGCTGAGACAGGCTTGTCTGGGGTTCTTCCTGCACATTCGCACGGCACCCTTCCTTTGCTGCTGTCGGCATGACCCAGTTCGTTCAGATAACAGCTGCTGCAGGGGCCCTGATGGATTCCGCTGTGGGTCGCCTGGAGGCTTCCTAATGCCCCAGTGCAGCCAGCTGCATCTAAGCAGAGCCATGGGAAGCCAGTGCCAAAGTAGGAGAAAGAACATACTGTACTTCCTCTTTAATCCTTGGAGTTACTTCAGCAGCAACAAAAGGAGAGGGGGAGGAAGAACAAAGAAATACCTCAGATGTGTGGGGAGCAGGGCGGCCAAGGGTTCTAAATCAGGCAAGGGGAGAGCAAGATGCAGGTGGGGTGGGAAGAAAGCTCTCGACAAGGGTCCCTTCAATGTCACTGCTGACGCCAGGGCGTCCAAAGAAATTCTCAAGTTTTTTGTTTGTTCTCAATCAGTCCAGGCAGGATTTAAAGACAAGAGGAAATGATTTTCAACTGACGGCAAACTTTTCTTTAAGGTAAGGACAGAACTTGAGTACACGGGACAGAAAGACCAACCAGGTTTGCCCAGGACTGTGCTGGCCTTGGTCCTGAAAGTTAAACTGCCCAGGAAACCACTCAGTCTCAGGCAAAGCAGGATAAATGTTCACCCTATGCCACCGGCAGCTAGTTCCCCTTCCGGGGCTCAGGCGAAGCTGGCTACATTCGTATGCTGCTCAGCACCTTCCTTATCTTCTAGGGCCGCTCCTGCCACACACACGCTTCTCAGCCTGTATCATGCACAGTCTAACAGACAAGGGCATTAAAAGGCCGTTCTGTGCTTGCCTCTCAGTGGAAAAGGGAACTGTGTCATTCAGAGCTCTCCCTGCTTCCTTTCTGGAGTCCCTGTCAGAAGCACAAGCCTCACAGCCCACACGGCTGAGGCTGAATCAAACTGATGGTGGCACAGGCGGAAAACGTGGCTCGGCTCAGGACCTGGAAACAGTGTGTCCCGCAAGAACTTTACAATGCTGAACTCTAAAAAAAAAATAAGAAGAAGAAGAAGAAAACAAAACAAAAATAAAAAAAAAAATAAAATGCTGAACTCTGAAAAGAAGGAAGCCAAAGAAAACTCAATTATGCAGAGGCTGATAATTCAGTGTGGGGATTATTCAGGCTTTCTTCTCTGCTCTCCCTCCCTCTGGCCCCCGCTCATTAGGCCATTTCACTGCTCATTAACAGGGAGGAGGAGGAAGCTAAGGAGGGCAAGTCGAACTGGCCGATCTTTCTTTTTATGAGCAGGTTTCCTAAAGAGGGCATTGAAACTATTGGCTCCAGAGGTTCTTCTGTGAGGAGAGAGGATTGGGAAGGGAGGGGGCGGTGCTTGTGACACTATCTATCGATTTTAGCCATTTGGTTTCTCTTAATTCCCTAATAGGATGCCGCGATCTTCTGTTTTCATGGAAGGGCTGGCAAAAGTATAAATGTTAGACAAAAAATAAAAAAACTACTAATTAAACTGCAATCTTTTTAAAAAGGTCATCTGACAGACTGGTAATGCTACCAATTTACAAATAAATACAATTGGATGATTATAAGATTTTGCTTTAAAAATTTACAGCCTAGATTAGAGAAGTTCTGGTCAGCTCAGATTAAATGGGAAATAGTCATTTGAGAAATTTCCCGGAAAGAGCAATTCAGTTCCAGTTTATTCACTAAACTTCTCAAAGTTTCAGTTTCCTCATCTGTACCCTAACTTGGGGGTAAAATAATACAGGTGTTAAGATTAAAAATACATGTGCCTAAAATAAATACATACTTACTTACATACATGCATGCATACATACAAACACACAGCAGTCAGTACTTGACCAGGCACATAATAAGTAATTGGTAGCTAGCAAGAAGGAGGTAGGCAAGAATGTTAAACAAGAGGGCCAGGCTGGCTCAGGCAGTAGAGCATATGACTCTTGATCTCAGTGTCATGAGTTCGAGCCCCACATTGGATGTAGAATTTACTTAAAAAAATACATATATAAATAAGAGAGGGGAAATTAAAAAAAAAGTTAAATATATTTAACCTAATTCAGCATTTTTTTTTTTTTTATTGAAGAACTACTCTATACTTAGCACTGTTAGGCCCGAGATATAAAAACAAATATGAGTAAGTCATTTCCTCAAAAATCCACTGTTTTAATGTAGACAGGTAATTACAATGGATACTAATAGATATTATTATACAAATTCTCCACAAAATAGCATGGTGGCACCAAGGATTGGCACCTAATCCAGACTGGGAAGATCATAGGTCACTTTCCTGATTTGATTGCTGAATACTCAAAGATGAGCAGGTAATACCAGGGGAAAAAACGTATGGGGAAGGAAAATCCAGGGAGAAGAGTGGAGTGTGTGCAGTCTAGGAATGTGAGACCTGGAAGGCTGGCAAGACCGGGCAGTGTGATGGGACTGGAGTCCAGACTGGACTGCACCAGAGCAGAAGAGAATGGGAAGCACAGGGCACGGCTATAAAGAGAGTAGGATGATGGCTAGAGGGAGAGCGCAGAGTCAGGAGAGGGGTCTGTCTTGCTAAGTAGTAAGTGGAAGTAATCTCAGAAGGTAAAAATGCTGCAGGTGGGGCAGGAGGAAGAGATGTGAGCAGAAGCGTAGAGGTTGCCGTTTCCCAGCCATCTAGGAGCGGAGTGGGTTCTGACTCAAGGGTACCCCTTTCTAGCTCTAATGAGTCAGGGTCTCATGGGGTGCCTCCACGAACCTCTTCAAGAGTTGAGGGGGTCTGGGTCAGTGGTTTTCCACCCTGAATACCCATCAGAATCACTGGCAGGGCGGGGGAGGGGGTAGTTTGCTTAAAAATATATGGATGTCACCCTTAGACATTCTAATTTAACTGGAATGAGGTAGAGATTGTAATGTACAGCTAGGGGTGGGAACCATTAGTCTAAATCATAATAAAACCTACAGTCATACATAAATAAAGACACACGTTTCAAAAGCAAAGACTGATTACTTTGGAATTAAAGCTTCCCTGGATCACTGGGCTGCTGCTGCACTTTTCCAGTGGACCTCCACTTATTTTTCTGGTTCCACTGCTAGCTCCCTCCATCGTATGCCCTCTGTTTGAATCACTGGGCATCCCTCAAGGGCTTCAGGTGTCTATGCCTTCCTCGTGTGGTTTCTGTTTCTGGGCATACCCTTCCGTCCGTACTTCCTTTGGGAACCCTTACGTCTCCCCTAAAGCCCAGCTCACACTGTACGTAGTCTCCCATGATACTGACTTATCCCAAGAAGCAATAATTTTCCTCTGATTAGTGCTCACCTAAATTCTATTAGAGCATATCTCACATTGTATGAGTTAGCTGTCCACTTTTCGGCCTCCTGCCATGGGACTCTGATCTTTCTAAAAACACAGAACTTTTCTTGCTCATTTTCCTTTTTCAAAGCACCCAGACAGTATCCAGTGGAGAGCAATGAATACCCTCAAATGTTTGCTAAATGAATGAATCGATGTGGACAAACAAAGTCATCATTATAAGAATTGCATTTGGGGTGCCTGAGTGGCTCAGTGGGTCTCTGCCTTCAGCTCGGGTCATGATCTCAGGGTCCTGGGATGTAGCCCCACATCGGGCTCTCTGCTCAGCAGGGAGCCTGCTTCCTCCTCTCTCTGCCTGCCTCTCTGCCTCCTTGTGATCTCTCTCTCTCTGTGTCAAATAAATTTTAAATAAATAAATAAATTGTATTTAAGGATATAAGAATTTTTAAAGACTATTAAAATTCATCAAAGTAAATAATATTTATGTGAAAACACTTCTTAGAGGAGTATAAATTACACCTAAAGAGCAACAAAGAATTTTCTAGAAGTATTTTACAGAGTATGGAAGTAGATGCTTATGCCTTGGTATCTATAAGTCTCAATTAGACAGTATTTCTTTTTTCAAGACCTCTCTTTGTATGAAGTACCTGTATTCTGATGGGACAGCGCACAGTTCCAGGAATGAGGTGGCAGGATTTGATGAGTATAGCAGAAGAAAGGAAAAACACCAGTAAGGATTCTAAATGACAATCGTCAGCAGGTGAGAGAATTGCTTATAAATACAATAGAATGAAATAACCATGGCATGATAGCAGAGTTGCTCAAATATCATCACAGAGGAGAGATAAAAATTCCTCTCTAGAAAGAGGATGATATTGAAATCAGGCTTTCACTCATGGGAGTGTCAGTGATAGCAAAGAGTGGCCCGGAAATGACAGAACTAAATGACTTAGGAGAAGATGAAGGTAAAAGTAAAAAACAGAAACAAAAACAAAATCCCTCAAAAACTACTCTGATTAGGGGCGCCTGGGCGCTCAGTGGGTTAAAGCCTCTGCCTTCGGCTCAGGTCATGATCTCAGGGTCCTGGGATCGAGCCCCGCATTGGGCTCTCTGCTCAGCAGGGAGCCTGCTTCCCCCCACTCTCTGCCTGCCTCTCTGCCTACTTGTGATCTCTCTCTCTCTCTCTCTGTCAAATAAATTTAAAAACTCTTAAAAAAAAAAAAACTACCCTGATTATTATTCTGAGAAGGTGCATGTTGCCCACTTCTATGAGATTCATCAACATCTACTTTTTAAGAAGTTACTCTAACTCTGAAAAGCCTGTAGGCAACGCCCTCCAAGTCTAGTGGCAGGATTATGCCTTACCATGATTACTCTGGGCATAGTAACTGGGAGAAACAGAAAGGGAGGAGATAAAATTATTTATGTCATCAGAGAAGTACAAAGAGAATATAAAATGGCTTGAGAGGTGTATTACTAGGAGTAATGGGAAGAAATTAAGAAAATGGTGAAATTAGGTTGCATATCAGACATTCTCTCAGCATGATTTTTACTGCAGTGTGAAAGCATCTTCTGGAATAATAATGCTAATTTTAAATGCCCTCTTAATAAAATGCTCAGGTTGCTATAGCCTATTAGGCAGCAATTAAAACTTTGTGAGCTCTGCCACCCCGTTCTGGGGCCTGCTGCAGCCTGGCTGTCACGGGCAAAAAGGCCTGTTGATTCCTGGGCACTGCGGGGTTATGCCGGCCAGGTAAAAGATGGAAGGCCCATCACTCAAGTCATTTAAAATTGGACACAACATTAGAGAAAATGCAATGGAGCTGAGTGGGATGAACTAGAGAACCTAATGTAGCATTAAAAAAAAAAAATCACATTCATTGGTGCCAAAGGACACCTGGAGGACACTGTGTTTAAATTCTGGACTCATTTTGCAGGAATAAGTATCAACAGTCCTTGATCTTGCAGCTGACTCGTTACACAGGCACTCCCTCCTAAAAATATTAAGCAAAGCATTGACGACCTGATAGGGAACAGTTTAAATCTTCAGCTCATGAAATAATTTCCTTTTCTCCCTTCTTTGGTTCGGTGGTGATGATGTCAGCACGCATCTGTGGTTTGTTATTTTTATATGGACACAAAAGCAGACAGAAAATACATTAAAGTGATGTGTAATTTTCCATGCAAATGGTTTCAGACTAACAAGAGTTGCGCTTTATGATTAAGTGGAAATTGGTTATTTGCTTTAAATATTTATGATGAAATGTTCAGAATTACCATTTCAGTGATTCGATCCATGAGATCTGAAACTTTGTGATATTCCTTGGCTGACCTTGGCAATGAATGTGACATGGCACGTATGTTAACTTAGCCGTGGAAAGATTTATATTCATTAACCACCTTCCACAAAGAGCAGTCAAAACGGTTCTGGGCCTAGTTCTGCTCCAAACCCAGGCAATCTAGAGCAAACTCTCTCACCTTACCCTCTTTCAGCCTTTCTAACAGGACATGGTGAAAATACTGACATATGAGTGACCAGAGAAAAACTAAGCCAGATCGGTTGATGAGTGAAACAAGGTCCTGTGGCTCTTGAGGGCTGATGTATTCTTCCAGCTCTAAGACCTCTCCCAGAAATGACTCAAAAGCACTGAGTAAGCTACCAACATCACGCAAATGTACCAAGCCCTAGGAACGTTGAATCCTACGATAGGAATTCCAAAGCACTTGAGGGCAGCCAAGCAAGCCAGCCCCCCAACGCTGTTTTCAGGACTGTGCTAAACTGTAACACTTACAACATCAAGGCTAACGTCAAATGGTTCTGAATGCTAACAGCATAAGCATTAGGGCAAAGAAAAAAAAAGACTGGGCACTGAATCTATGCCAGGCACTATATTAATAAGCACCTTATGCATGTTATCTCATCAAATACTCATAATTCATGAGGCAGGCACAGCTACTATCCCCATTTTAAAAACTAGTAAATTGAGGCACAATCATACATAGTGTTTAACGAACTTGCTCAAGCTCACACGCTAAGAAGTGAAGAGCTGTGCTTTGAGGCAGGCTACACATCGAAGCTACGTTTTAGTTCATTACAACCTCCTGGGCAGCATACAACAACTATGGTTGTTGAGTCATAGGTCCCTTTTTTAAGAAGACTTAAACTTGCGTCTGTCCATAAGTTCCAGGCCATGAACTTGGGGGCTAATCTCCAGAGCTAAAGCAGGAAG
Organism: Nasua narica; assembly: GCA_028533885.1. Taxonomy (NCBI): domain Eukaryota; kingdom Metazoa; phylum Chordata; class Mammalia; order Carnivora; family Procyonidae; genus Nasua; species Nasua narica. The sequence continues at coordinate 97,365,254 of CM052802.1, forward strand.
TAAAAATCTGACACGCTAACAATTAGTAAGGGTAACAAGCTACTACAGCTGAAAATACAATCCCTCAAGGACAAGTTAACCCATAAGTAACACTTCTGTGTCTTCTTAATAATTTGGAGATAAATTATTTAAAAAAGAATTTCTGCTTTTATAAAAAATCGAAGGGAAGGCTGCTCACAAATTAGACAGATACTGGTTTCCAGAAACAAGGTGCAGAAGATATAACAGAAAACACAGACGTCTGTTTCCATGTTAACTGGCTACCTCTCAGGTGAAAGAAGGAGATTACATGGCTCTCATCTTTGTTTCCTTATCTGGCTCTTCAGTGCTTACAGGTGAGAAAATGCCAGCTGTACGTCTTCAGAATTAGAAGGAGAATACGACCTCCTTCCTAAGTGGATAGGCTTGATTTATCAAAATGTAAAGAACTTACAAATTAAATATTTTTAAAAACCCACTGTATCTGATTTTCACTTGTCAAGCAAAGAGGCTCACGGTTTTAATTTGCAAAGTAAGCATCCCCCTTCCTTGCCTCCATCGTGACAATTAAATGCATCCTTAGAATGATGTGCGGACATTGCTCGACAGTTTCCTCCAGGTCCTTTTCAAGGAAAATCTCTTCCCGTCTACAGATTAATTCTGACAGCTATCTGGAGTCACCAAGGAACCACTCCATTTCCCTGCTCTACAGATGCCAGTCAGCTGACACAAAAGCAGGTTCTGAAAAGGAAAGCTGTCCCCAGTGCATGTCATACAAAGCACGTAGATACTGGAGACTTCATTACAGGGCACCACCAAAGAGTATACGGAAAACAGAGGGCTGGCCTTCCCTTAACAAAACAGTATTAGTGGCTTCAGAATTAAAACCAAAAGATGTATTTAGTATCAAATATTTTGAAAGCTGCTACACATCGAAATGCTCCTAAATAGTTTCAGGCACACAACTGTGATTGATCCCATGAAAGAAAGTAGAAAAGAATGATAAATGTAATGGTGATCTATCTTATGGGGCCTTTTGGAAGAATAAAAAAAAAAAAGGCTTTCAGCTTTATAACCATTCAGTAGCAATGGAAAGAAGAATGATCCTTCTATGATACATGTTCAGTCTCTTCTAGCATTCCCAATTCGTTGCTATTGCAATTTTGCTGCATTTGGTCCTTGGGTAGGGAAGATGAGCACATATAGCTCTGAACGTCCTGAATGGGGAGGCCTGAAAATAGCTCCATTTTCAGTAATAAGGCTTCAAGAGGAGTACAGGTTCAAAGGGCCGAGCTGTTTTCTTGAAGTGTAGTTACCCTATGAAACCCTCACCCACATATGTTTAAAAATGTGAACGCTTTAGAACAAGAGTTAATGCAGATAAATGATTTCTGGCTTAATGAACCAGTGGTCAGAAACCTGCTGATCTTGCTTTCTCCCCTCCCAAAACTTGCTGCTCTAAGCTCTGGCCCCAAGGGTGACCAATAATTTACGTCAAAATAAAAAGAATGGAAAGATTAGTGAAATTTGGTTACTTTGACCATCTTTTTTCATAAGCCACCACTAAAAGAATTAAGACTAGAAATGTAGATAATACATTACACTGCGAAGGGGCAGCCTCTTGATCCTCTGAAGGGACTTAGAGAACAAGGGACTTGAGAACAAGGGACTCAGAGCCTGATCTCTGACCATGACCCTGCAGCATGGTCTGCCTCTGGAAAGAACTGCTGCTTTTACTTCTGAGGGCAAGAGAGGCTCCTCAAAGAGCTTACTAGGTCCTCTTTGAATTCTGTGAAGCCCCCCAACATTTAGATCTGATGTCATGTGCAGCGAGGGCTCAACAGATACTCGGCAGAGGAAGTTATTAGCTACAAAAGAGAAGGTAGAGAAAAGGCCCAAGGGAGTACAATTCTTGGAAGTTTCCGGCGAGCTCAGACCACAAATGGTGCTTTCTTTCTCATTTAGCAGACAGGGTAAGTAGACATCTCTATTAATGGGGAAGACTGGCTTTAAAATGTGCTCCTAACTCTAGGTATTCATAACAGTTATTATGGGCATCATCTTGAAAGACTGTTGTACCGGAAATGGCAACAAAACAAAACAAAAAAACCCTTCCTGGAAAATGCCATGTTTATTCCTCGTACTCTTGGCAAATGCGGCTGACTGTACTGTAAGTTTTCAGAAGGTATATATTGGATATGTGCGCGGTGGTGGTGACAGGGATGGGGTAACACACGGGAGGAAAACGTGCACTGCCGGCTATGAACACTACAGGTTCTTTTTGTTCTTGGCTTTTAGACACACAGAGAAAAACAGACGACAGTCCACTGCTCCTCTTACTCCATACCAATGTCTTGCACCCTTTCTTCATTATCACTCCACTAAGGAGCCTTTTAAGACATTTTTTCCTGAATCGCTCCAACGACATTTTAATACCACAGACACATTGCGTATCTGTTTATGTGCTCTATGTATATCTGCACTTTATACAACAGAAAGAGTGGGGTGTGTGTGGGGTGTGTGTGTGTGTGTGTGTGTGTGTGTATGTGTGTGTGTTTGCTCCTAAGAACAAGTTTTTACCCCCCTTCAGAATGCAGAGTTTACACCAGAGCTCCATCATAGGCCTTTTTGAGAATTTCATGAAAGCCACAGACCCTTTTCTCACTGTCCTATCCCCACCCCTAACACATCTGTACAAAATTTCACACACAATCAGAGCACTTATTAGAACCTCTGGTGCCTTGGGGCGCTTGGGTGGCTCAGGTGGTTAAGCATCCAACTCAATTTTGGCTCAGGTCATGATCTTGCGGAAGTGGGATCAAGCCCAGCAATGGGCTCTACACTCAGTGGGGAGTCTGCTTGAGATTCTCTCCCTCTGCCTCTCCCACCTGCACATTCACTCTCTCAAATAAATAAATAAATAAATAAATCTTTAAAAAAAAAAAAAAAAGAACTTCTGGGGCCTTTCCATGGTCCCTAAGCTAAGGATCTCTGCTCTGCATGCTCTCCTGGGGTGATCATATTCTCATCCTTCCAACTACTACTTGAGTACTCTGGAATCCCAATTCATACCTTGAGCCCTGATCTCCACGTTTTAGACTCAGATGCTTAGGCTAATAGAAACATCCATTTAGACGTCCCACAGATACTTCAAATTCACTTGTCCAAAGCGAGCTCACTGTCTTCCACTCAAACGCACTTCTGGATTCCAACTCGGTTCCTACCCCCCTATCTCCCAGTTTGAAATTTGGATTAACTGATTCCTTTCTCCTCACTTCACAGCCATTCCACCAACACACCTTCTCATTGAGCTTCCTTCGTATTTTTTTTGAAAGATTTTATTTATTTATTAGAGAGAGAGAGAGAGACTGAGAATGAGAGGGGAGAAGGTCAGAGGGAGAAGCAGACTTCCCGCAGAGCCGGGAGTCCGACATGGGACTCGATCCCGGGACTCCGGGATCACGACCTGAGCCGAAGGCAGTCGCTCAACCAACTGAGCCACCCAGGCGCCCTTCCTTCGTATTTCTTAAATTTGTCCCTCCCTTCCACTGCTCTGCTAGTGCGGGCCTCTATCTCCCACCCAAGACTCTCAAATGACATCTCTGCTTCTACTCTTGCTCTTCGTCAGCTAATCTGTTCTTCAAACTTCTGCCTCAGAACTAACCTGAGGATGCACAATCTGTCAGTTTCTACTTCAATGACCAACTCCCTGGAGGAAAAAAAATACCCAGACAAACCAATACACACACGGCCTTCCAGATGAAGTCCAGATGCCTAACATAGCCTCCAAATCACTGGCTCCATTCTCATTTTCACGCCATTCTCTCCCGGCACTTGGTGCTCGGCGGTTACCAACTCCATGCAGTTCACTCGGCACATCGTGGCGTTTCCCATTCCTGCTGTTTCCTCTGCCTGAAACGTCTTCAGTAGCTTCCCCCGCCCCCCTCTGAGCCTTGTGAGGTAATTGCTCTGAAAATGTTTGTAATGCTCACAGAAGAAGATGGGTAGGAAAGGGAGGAGGAGTGACAGGAAGTATCTCAGGTAAAAACTGGAGCTTTGGCCCTCGTGCCTGTCTGGTGTTGGACTACCCTGTCCTCTTGGACATAGCTCTTTGGCTATCTGACCACGCTGGGCCAATCAGTTTCTATTCAAAGAATCTGGAATTAGGAATCAGGGTTAGCTGGTTGGCTGGCATTTCTTGAATCGGGAAATAATATACATCTGAAATGAAGGCAACCGTGGTTGGCCACATAGTCTCACTGAAGAAGAACATCTGTCTGCCCGTGGAAGCAGCGGGGAGAGCCAGGAGACAGTACTCAGCCCTAGAAGGCCAACAGAAGTAACATCCGCTCATGAACACTTTCTAGTCCCTATTCTGGTCTCCACTGAGGTCTGACCACATTTCCCTCCTGGTTCCATCAGCTATCCCTGTATCCTGACTGTAAATTCCCAGCTGGTTTCAGCCAGTCTGAGTAGATTTCTGTTCCCTGCAATATGAGGGACTTGATTATGTCAGCGTCAGTCCAGAGCCGACATCCAGTGTGGGATCCAGATCGCCTTCTTTTGTTTCAAAGCCAGTGCTACTCACTCATCCTGCCTTTTTGAATATAATTTATTACTTTCTGTGTAAATGGGAGGGCAATCATATTAAAAGTCATAAATGTACCTCATTTAAATAAACTATCCAAGCTTCGATGCTCCAAAAAACATAAAACAGAATTGAAAACAAATGAATCTTTGCTTTGGGCTTTAAGGCTTATGAATTAAATGAGCTATTAATCAGACTTGGAAAAACACTGGCTTCTTTCCCATAGTCATTACTATAGAATTATTTTAAAGAATCAATAGAACTCACTAACCTACATGACTTTCTGATACTTTCACTCTCTAGTTTACTCCAGACCTCATTGCTAATTACTGTAGGTCTAAGAGAATACACACACAAGTGACAAAAGATATAAATTATTTACAGGGCTATTCATCTGCAGGGGACATCCCATCAGATTCAACCTTGTAAGTGTCATAGGACCAGTTATTTTTAAATCAGATTGTATTTTATAGGAAATAATAAAGATGCTATAGCAGCACAATAAATTCACACTAACAGCAGATCTGCATTTCATTGCAACAAATGTCTCTACTCTATTAAGCAAGTACTGAAATTTGCCCTTAGCATGCCATAGAGTCAAGGGTTCCCACTCGAGAGGTTCTACAAACTTGCAGATGTCTGAGGCTAAGGGCCCAGTGTGGGACATTTTAAAAATGCTCCCCACTCCTGCAACCCCTGCCCAGTTTCCATATGGGAAACGAGACTTCCTTGGATCTTAAGGGACTTGCTCTAATCTAAAAGGACCTTGCTTCTGGCATTTATTTTTCTCATCTGAAACATTTTTCCTTCTCTGCCATGATCCATTTTGTCTCTGCAACAGAAGCATGTTTATCATCCAGGACTTATTGCATTGCTCTTGCTGACTGACTGAGTGGTCAGCAAAAAAACAAGTTGATGAGTCTAGGATGTGAGTACTTGGCAGCCCCCCACTGCTTTAATGGATCTCAGCAGTATTAGTTTACTGAAAGGCGATCCAGTCCGCCTGGGACAATTTACCATTCCGTGCATTGTGCACAGATGAGACCTTTTATTTTGCTAGAGTTTAACTTTGGCTTTCTCTCCAAAAGACAGAGAAATTTAAACTCTGAACGTGTTCCAATAATCAAGCAGCAATGAATAAAATCACCCCAGTGTGATTGTGATGGATACAAAGGCCACTCAGGATTACCAGATGATCCCTGGCCAGGGCGACTTGGGGGAGACTGCGGGCCCTCCTTCTCAGGATCTCATCCAGCACATGACGGACACGCCCGTGCTGCCCAGAGGTGTTTGTGAGACACAGACCTGTGCAGAAGCATGGGGTGAATGAGATGGATGACTTCTCAAGGTCACTGCCATCACCATGATTCATTAATGTCGGACAGGCTGCTGCTCTGGGCTGTGTATTTTCCTAAAGCAATAGACTCTACTGTCCACCTTCTGTAAATAATAAATCTCTCAGCTTCCCAATCTTTCTGTAATCTGCACACCAGCACATTGAAAATAACGTAAACAAGGTTAGCTCACAAAATAAGGCGTGCGCCCACAGCGAATCGAGTAAGCATGACATGGTTGATGATGACCTTTCATTTCTCTGAACTGTTGTAGCAGTATCTAACCTGTGCTTACAACTGCGAAAATTAACAAAATTTTTAAATTATTGCACCTTTTATGGCCTACTGTCTGTATCAAATTTTTATAAAATTGAAGGAAAGATCAGTATATAGTTTTGGACAACTCATATAAAAGAAAAGAAGACAATTGTATCCACAGGCTGATACCTCACTGTAACAACAATTCACAACACCTCGATGTACAACAAGTAGGTTCAATTAGCTGTCTTCCCCCGAGAATCCCATGGGAAAATGCAGTACACACAATTTGCCATCTCCTGGGCCATCAGTCACACGTGTCAATGAGGAGACATGTGTCTCTGGGCCTTGAGTGACAGAATCTTAACCATGTCTTTGGGCTCACATATAACCCAAAATCTAAAGTGATTAAAACTTAAACATCACCAAAATCCCTGGGAAATTGTGTCTTTGTAAAAACTGCCAGTTTATTCTCTTCTCACATGGAGCCACACTCATTATTAAAAGATGCTAAGCCTAATCATGGTATGATGAGGTACACTAATTTGTCACTTCCTCAGGCTATTTCTGCAGTGGTGAGCTGGGGTTTTAGTGAGTTGGTATGGACTGACATAACCCATTTTCTAAAAATCAAACACAGTGCTACAGTAGCTCGAAGAAAATCCTGCTCCATCAATCTACAGAACCTTCAAGAAAAAAAAAAAAAACTTCAAAGTATGAAGCAGAACAGGATAAAACCCTTTTCATCCATATTTTCAGGAAAAACAAATTTATCACTTTCTGTGTTATTTTCCCTTTTTAGGGGATATATTCTAGGCATTCTCAGCATTGAACCATGGCCCACCCATGGGGCACTGGAAGGTCCTAGAAGGGCTGTTCAGATTCCCTGGCTTTCCCCCCTGTATCCTCTACTCAAACCACATGAGCCTCTTCTCAGTCTTCCTTCCAGTAGCTTCCCCAAACCTGACATGACCTCTACCACTTTCTACCTGTGGTACATCCAAATACCTTCCCTTCTAGCCAAAAGCATATCACATTTGCTATAAAACAAGCATAGCAAAGGTCTATCAGATTCTGTGAGAACTCTAAGCTGGACTTCCTTCTCCACTTGTGTCTTTTTCCATGTCTTTCCCTACTATTCCCCCTTCCCCAGGTTTTCCTGTATGCCTTGCATGTGTCTGTGTGCACATTTCTTTATCTTTCAGAGAGGAAGTTAGAGTTAGGAGTGAGAATTAGGTCCTTCCATCAGCTTTTTGCAGTGTAAGGGCTGCTGGCTATTTGTGTGAAGACCAGAACCAAGAACTTAGAAACCACCATTTGACAAAAGCCATGGTGTTGGACCTTGCTGGCCACCATCCTCAGAGGGCTACATGGCCTTAAGGGATCAAGAGTAAAATGCGTCATTCTGCAGTTTCCCAAGATTCCCTGGACCCCACTGAAAATAATCTAGAATTCAGAAAAATTCCAGACTAAGATTTGGACCTTGTTTAATAGGTTTTAAGTTGACTGACTATAAGAATCACGATTAAGTCATCTTTATATTTCCTATGTTATTAGTACATTACTTAAATACCCAATTCGTGTTGAAGGAAACTTATTGTGATAGTTTCTTTTTTAATGAGACCATAAAATATGCACTTTAGGGAAGCATATTGCTATATTTAGTGTTGGGAGGTACATACAAACTTGTTAATACTGGTTAAACACTCGGATTTAAAAGTTAATATCAAAAATCAAAACTGGAAAAGGAATATATCGATATCAAGGGTCAACATTTAACTCTGCTTCAATGCCTAGCATCTTTCTGAAATATAAGCTTTTAAAATAGGAACCCTCTCACTACATAATGGCCAGAATAGATAGCATTGAGATTATAGTCTGTAAACTTCAGAGCTAAATTTATTGAAATGTCTGTATTATTACAAATAGCATTATTTGAAAATCTTAATTATTTTAACTTATTGTATCCTAATAAAAGAACCACCTCCCTGAGACTTCTCATTTTCAGCATAATCACTAGCATGAACAAACTAATTCATGAAATGTTTCAATTTAAAACAAATTATGTGAAAAAAGTATGCATGTATGCATACCACCCCCCAACACACACACACACACACACACACACACACACACACACACACACACACACAAGACCTACAGAGAGAACTAACCCTGCATAGAAATCAGCATGAAATCAATACCTTTTATGTGGCCTTGAAAGCACTGATAGACCTATGGATACACCTACTGTGTCTTAGAAAAGTATCACTGGCTTTTTTCCCCGGCTCCTGTAACAAGGAAAGGGATTCAGAGTCAGCAGCGACATTTGAGTGATCTTTGGAACACAATGTCCAAAAAACACAAGGCAGAGTCCAGCAGCAGCTGAGATGTGATAGCCATCACTCTGGAGACTTGAGGAGGGAAAAAGAGGCTTACAGTTGTCTTTCAGATGTTCTTGCCTTTAAGGCAGGACTACGACTGAATCACTCTCAATCTATGGAATTTGAAGTCCCTTGATAAAATCAGCATTGAAGGAGAAGTCAGGAGGCGAGATGTGCTAGGACTGCGTAAGTACAGGGAAAGTTAGGCGAAGAAATGTTGCTGAATTGTACATATGAGCTCTGCCTCCGAATGCAAAGTGGCTGACAATCAATATAATAATGAAACATAAATTTGGTTAAAATCACATTCAAAAGGAACTGTGGAACGATTTATTTGGACAACTGAATTGCTTGTATCCTGCTTTTTATTAGCATCAAATATTTACTGAATAATCATAAGATGCACACACACTACCATGCTAGCAGCTGGCATGAAGGCATTTTCGTGTAAGTTAGAAAGTCTGTGCTCTGAAAGTGCTTACAATCTTCAAGGCAAGTTCAAGCAGTTCCAAATGCTAGTCACCGCGTCCAGTAACTCCAGAGGACGGGAAGTTGGCAAGCATCTAAAGTCGGAGAGCTGAGGCTAGGAACAATGTTCTCCCGATTGTTGTCTAGCACTGCTAACCACAGCACGAAGGGTCACCAGATATCTGAACTCCCGCAACAATATCAGACCTTTTCTTGCTCAGAGGAATTTAACCATTTGAATTATTGAACAACCTTCTTCAAGGAAGACAAGGTCTGTGGGAAAGGGCAAGCTGGAAAATTCAGCCATGCTTTGAGTCTCTAGGGATGGATGGACACACACACACACACACACACACATACACTGTACACTGAACAATTCTAGGTCTTTTAAGATAGTGGCAGTATGTTTTGAACATCAGTTAATTACTAAACCAAAAATGGAAATCTGGACTTGTGAAAACTTACCTAAAGCAATTAACCTTGAGAAAACCAAAAAAACCATATAGGGGTCAAAAACAACAAAAAAATAGAGCCACGACTGCATCTCATATTTCTCATTCAATACAACCAGAAAGCATACCCAAGATTTGCGGGCAAAAAAGCAAACTCCAAATTATCCCTTGCTGCTTAAGGAGCATGGGAAGCCAAAAAGGAAAAATTCCTTTAAAAAAAAAAGAGTAAGATGTTATACAAAGTGAAAAAACTTTCAGGAAAGCAATACATGTGAAAAAAGGGACCAGGGTGCCAGGGTGACTCAGTCAGTTAAGTATCCAACTCTTGATTTTGGCTCGGGGTCATGAGATCGAGCCCTGTGTGGGGCTCAGCCCTGGGCATGGAGCCTGCTTGGGATTCTCTCTCCCTCTCCCTCCACCCCTACTCCTCCCCACTTGCACTCTCTCTCTCTCTCTCTTACACACACACACACACACACACACACACACACACAAAAGGACCAATTCAAGCAGGAAGACTATAAGAGGTAAGCACATACTGTTTAGCTCAGGGCAGACTAAGTAACATTGTAGAGTAGCCCAAGGATGAAGAATTTTTTTGGTAATATTTGTTAGTGTGCTAGGAAACAAGGAATTGAGGAGAAATAGGAATGAAATTAAGGGAAAGAAAATTTATCCTCAATGCCAAAACTTTCCCACAATCTATATAATATAAATCCCATGTATGGAGGTTAATGTATAAAATACATCTCAAATCACACAGGTGTGCATGCAGATAGAAATGTAAGTTAAGCAGAGTGAAAGCTGTGACAAAATTATTCTAAACCCAGAAACAAGAGCTGTGCTAACTCTCTTGATAAAAGGGAAATCATTATGTAAATCATTAACCACTAAGAAACCTCCTAACACCCTGCAATGTACATCAAATTTTATTGCAATTGTGTACAAAGGAAATTGGAGACAAGCTGATGTATTCTAATATCATTCATTTTACCTAGCCTATGCAGTCTGGGTACTCAATAGCTCTGTATGCTTATTACCTTATATTTGTCCTTCTTGGAGTGGTTATAATCATAAAAAGCTATCCAGTACCTTGAATGGACTGGATAATTAGAATTACAATGACTGCCATCTGAATATATTGTGTGTCATAATTTCCTTTAAGTGCATTATCCTACTCAGGACACCCACCCTCCCAGCCTGCCTTGTACTAAAGGCTGCTTTCCAAGGCACAGAGATAAGTTTCTTGAGCAAAAGTTGGGCTTATCTACACTACTTTCTTGAGTTGATGGATGAGGTCTCTAATATTTCATCAGGTTCACTTACTTGAACCAACTATATTTCTTTATAACCATCTTGTTTGGTTCAGAAAGTACATAAATTTTTGGTTGAACTTGTTTTAAGTGTATTTTGATATGCAGATAAATGAAAAGTAAACACTCTACATGATGATTTCTTACTTCTTTGTAGAAGATGCATTTTAGTACGTAACTATATGCTGCTGCCTAATATACTCTTCTCAGAAGAAACCATGTCAGGCACAGCAAGGAACCTACTCTGGGGCTAGGACTAGTATTTCCATTGGAAACAATTACTCATAACAGAATGAAATCATCTTCTCTATTTAGGGGTGAAGGGACAGACATTAGTTATCATGGTACCTTTTAAGAATATTAGAAACCAATGAAAGTATACAACTGGTACAGCTGAGGCCAAAACAATGCTATCATCTAAAGATAAGGAACAAGATTTAACCTCTACTTTGGATTTTTGCTTCTCAGTTTACCGGGTATTTCATTCTTGGATTCATAAAGACTAAGAACATACACGTGTACACACACACTTCTTTTGGATTTACCTCTCACTTTTATAATTCTGGACTCAAAAAAAAAAAAAAATTCTCGACTCTCCTGGGAATTTCCAGTTACAATCTTTGAGAATGTTAATTATTAAGATGTTCCTGTCTCTCTCTCTTTTTTTATAATCATGGCTACCTAAAACATTAATTTTCTATGTAGTATTTTTTTCATTGTTAGAATTAATAATTTTCCTAACCTGTGAAATGTTGTATAATCAATAGGGACGTATAAGGAAGAAATGCAATATGGTCTTCCTAAGAAAGAAGTCTTTAGATTCCTTCTTGGAAAAGATCTTTTAAAAGATATAGACAGGGCTTCCATTTCCAGCAACACAGCTGACTGCATGTGCAGAGAAACCCCTCCTCAAGAAGAATATCTAAAAATAATGGATAAAACATATTTTTAAAAATTCTTTTAAATGTATGGTAAAGTTGGCAGTAAAGCACAGGAAATACTGGAGGCAAGAATCTTTGAAAAAGGACCTTTGACAGGAATGAGCAAGTCTTAGAGCTGGTGTTTGCCCTGTGGTAGGGTGGCCATATAATTTACTATGCACCAGGATATTTCTGAGTACGAGTAATTAAGCTGTAATAAACTCATACTTTTCCAGGCAGACCAAGATATATGGCCACCCTCCCTTGAAGTCTTTTGCTGATCTTTGGTAGTCGTTTGAATTTTAACAGGCCACATGTTGCAGGGGTAAGGTGACAAAGCCTGGGGTTTGAATAGGGTAAGATCTCCAAAGACCCCTGAAAACAGCCCTGACTCACAAAGGACGACACTTTTAGTAGTTTCATCTTAAGAAAAGAAAAGAAAGAATGAAAGAAATCCGTCTTACAAAAGAAGACAGCCATGTTTAACTGGAATGTGACTCTTTTTCACATATATGAAAAGGAGAAAAAAAAATCAAAAGAATTCCCTTGAAAATTCCTAATCACAAATTCACTCTCATTCAGGTTTCAGGCCAGAATCCATACTCAGGCCTTCACTCTCTAGCATAAAAAACCTGAAATTAAAAATTAACTTTTAACCAAATAATCTTTGGTTGTTACTCTGCCTTTAGGTGCCAGAGAGAAGCTAACCAAGTTATCCATGGAGGGACACATTTACACGCAGATCTCAAATAATTCTCATATAAAAATTCCAAGGAATATGAACAAACAATAAAAAAAACACTAAAAACATGTGGAAAGAAGCCTCAATGAGTAAGAGTCAACAGAAATAACACCATAAGCAGACTGTTATAAACTATAGATACTAGAATTATTAGCTACAGAATATAAATGAGCATGTTTAATACATTTAAAGAGGTGACAAAGTATGCTAACGTACAACAAGATTATCAAAGTTGACAAAGCATATATAAGGAAAACCACAAAGTACTTAGAGAAATTTTAAAATATGTAATTTAAATTGATATCTAATGAGTAAGTTAACCAGAAAATCAAAGACGGTTGGAGAAAATAAAATATAAGATAGAGCTAAAGGGATTACACAGAATGCTGTATAGAGACAAAAAGAAATGGAAAAAATACAGAAGGAAGATTAAGAAATATGAAGGATAGGATGAGGAAGCCTAATATACATCTAGTTTAATCAAAATTCTAGAAAGGATATGAAGACTGAGAGAGAGATAATATTCAATGAGGTATTAGATGAGCATTTTGTATTGAAAAATATTAATACTCAGATAAAGAAATCCCAAAAAACCCCAGGCTGGATAAAGAGAAATCCATACCTAAACACTAGTGAAACTGAAGAACATTAAAACTAAAATGTAGGTCTGAAAAGGAGCCAGAAAAAAAATAAGACAGAGAGAGTGCTTATGTGCATAGGCTTATTAGACCATGAGACTAACATATGACTTCTAAACAGCAAAAATGGAAGAGAGCGTAATAACATGAAAGCATTATGGAGAAAGTAAGCATTGACCAAAAGTTCAATCCTGAAATCCCTTAAACCTTCAATAAAAAGATTTTTTAAAAAGTCAAAGCCAAAGGACAGGAAGAAAAGGAGAAAAGATAATAACAAAATTGTAGAGGCTGGGAACTGGCTTAGCAGGCCAGGTCAGTTCTCAGTTGATTCCTAGTTAGTAGTGGGGGAAGATAACAATCAGCTTACGTTATATTAGAGAATCCTGAAAAGTCTCAGAAATGGAGGTGAGAGCTATTAACTATTAAATAGTTAAGTGTCTAGAGACACCTCACCATTTCCATGCCAGTTGGTGAGCCCTTCTTCTAGCAAAAAATAATTGGTGGTTTATCCTTCAGAGGATAAAAGGGTCTTTGGACTAGAAGTTGGCCTATGAAGTTGAACACACAGGTGTTTTACTGAAATTAGGTGATTAAGTAACCATACTTTTTGACTTAGTTATGCTGAGAAAACCAACCTTCTTTCCCTACTTGGCAATTAGAACAATGTCAGCTGGGCCTTCACTCTCTAGGCAGATGTTTCTTCTCTGAGGAATCTGACTAGCATGGGGGTGGGGGTAGGGTGGGGAATGTGGAATCCTAAAATATTGGCACCTGGTATTCCATAACAACTGGCTTACCAATGGTTCTCAAAATTGGCTGCTTATTGACATCATCTTGGAAGCATTGAAAAAAAAATGGCACCTGGGTTCCACTCCCGAGTGTTTGACTTAACCAGTCTTGGGAGAGGGAGGAAATGGGGAGATAGCTAAGAATAGAGATTTAAAAAAATCTCCCTGGGTGATTCTAAGGTTCAGCCATGGTTAAGAACCACTACCCTACAATGATGCTCAAAGACCTATACAGAGCTTCCAATCAGTGTTTTAGTCTTCTACTGTTAGTAATAAGAGGGAAATCAAGGGTTACTTAAGAGGACATATCAGAAAACCCTCTAAAACAGAAGAAAGAGGCAAATACATATGGGGTGGGAAAACAATTTGGAGGAAATGGAAACTAAGAAAAACTTAATTATTTAAAAACAAAACTGAGCTCTTGAAAATTAAAAACAGGATAGCAGAAATTTAAAAAATCAAAATAAAAGTCAGAAAAGATGTGGAAATATCTCAGAATATACAGCTGAAAGACAAAACCAAAAACAAACTAAAAAAAGGTGAATAGGAGAGAAAAAGAGAAGAAAATTGGAAGATGGATCCAGGAAGGCCAACATTCAAATAATAGAAGTTTCAGAAAGAGACATCCAAAAAATGGACAGGAGAAAATCAAGGATGTAGGGTTTCATATTTAAAGGGCTAAGAACAATGATCAAAATGAGCTAGCCTAAGCACATTCCTGAAACTTTGGAACATTAGACATAGAGAAAGGCTTAGAAACTTCCATAGAGAGAAAAACAAACAAAAAACTAGGTCTCATACAGAGCATCAGGTATTGGAACAGCTTCAGATTTCTCAAGAACACTGAAGCTAGAAAGCAATAGGAAAATACCTTTAAATTTCTGAAGGAGAGGGGCTCCCAGGGGGCTCAGTCTGTTAAGCGACTGAGTTCGGCTCAGGTCATGGTCCCAGGATCCTGAGATCAAGCCCCACATCGGCTCCCTGCTCAGCGGGGAGCCTGCTTCTCCCTTTCCCTCTGCTTCTCCCCTTCCTTCTGCTTCTCCTCCTGCTTGTGGGCTCTGTCAAATAAATAAATAATCTTCAAAAAAAATTTCTGAAGGAAAATAATTTCCAACCAAGAATTATAGGGAACAGAAGATCTATCAAAGAAGAGAATCAAGGAGAATCTCCAGGATGAAGGGGAAAGGAGATGGCCGCTGTGCCCCAGTCACAGAGGGCAACAAATCTGAATGATGGGAGCAGAATAACTCAAAAAGCAGGAACACATCAGGCTCTCCGCAGGCTCTCATCACAACACCTGTGTCCACTGGGCGCTGTGCAATCTGATAAAACTTCTGGAGTATGTGCTTTACTAAAGCAAGGGAATGAACAAAAAATGGAAGATAGGAAATCAAAGAGAGAATCAAACTCAGGAGAAAGGCAGAGAATTCCAAGGACAACAGCAAAGGGAGAGCCCTAGAATAACAGCAGTGCAGAAGGCTGAAAGAGCAATCAGAGAAGTATACAGGTCTCCAGGAAGGATGTCTATATATAAGGGACAAAACCGGAATTGATAAGAGTGCTCAAAGAAAATTTTATCTAGGGGCGCCTGGGTGGCTCAGCGGGTTAAGGCCTCTGCCTTCGGCTCAGGTCATGATCTCAGGGTCCTGGAATCAAGCCTTGCATCAGGCTCTCTGCTCGGCAAGGAGCCTGCTTCCCCCTCTCTCTGCCTACTTGTGATCTGTCAAATGAATAAATAAAATCTTAAAAAAGAAAAGAAAATTTTATCTGGAGGCTATTAGGACGTGTGAAAAAAATCACCAGTAGCTCCTAAAAACTAGCTTTAGGAAAAAAATATGGGATACAACCATATTATGTATGCTCTGGTGTGAATAATATTTGCATGACAACAGAAAAAAATGCTTAACTACAAACTATACTACAACTACACTGGGAGGATGGGGAATGAAAGCACAGGAGATGGCAGTGTAAGGGAGCCAAACATTATCTATAAACATAATAGGAAGTTAGTGGAAAATGACTACGATTGATTAATTGGAAGAATTATGCATCACATAAAAAAATCACAGGTATGTGTAAATGCCTGAGGGGAAAAGCTGGAGTCATTACTTCTAGAGACAGGGTCTGTACTGAATAAGCAGGGCTGAGTGTGGGGGCAGCTGCATTTGTTATATATGCTTTTTAGTGCTATTTGACTTTTTAATCCACATGCATGCATTACATTGGTAAAAAGAAAATACATATACCAAATTAGCATATTTTCAAGAATAAGTGTGAAAGGCAGGGTTTTTCAGAATTTCAAAACAAAGAATTTTCAGACAAAGGAAAAATGACAAGAATTAATTATGAACAGGTTCTTACTTAAATTTTTAATGATATATTTCAGCAAGAAGGAAAATTATCTTGGAGGGAAGAGTTGAGATGCAAGAACCCGTGAGCCAAGAATATGAAATATTTGTGGGTAATGCTAAAAACATATAGACCAGGTAAAACATTAATATGTCACATTTGTGATGAGGTATACACAAAATTCTGGGGGGAAATGTGGTCAGATAAGTGATGATGGGAGATAAATGTTTTCTTAG
This sequence comes from Nasua narica, assembly GCA_028533885.1. Lineage (NCBI taxonomy): Eukaryota > Metazoa > Chordata > Mammalia > Carnivora > Procyonidae > Nasua > Nasua narica. The sequence continues at coordinate 97,381,703 of CM052802.1, forward strand.
GTCCTTACAGAATCTAAATAGAGGGTACAAACATAGATTTATTTTCTAAAATCTAGTAAAACCACTAAAATGGAAACAATATGCAACTTCCAAACTATTACAAGGGGGAAAAAAACCAAAATGAAAAAAAATAACAAAAAATTAACACAAAAGGAAGCAAGAAAGGATAAAAGACATTTATTTTTTTAAGATTTTATTTATATATGTGACAGAGAGAGACACAGTGAGAGAGGGTACACAAGCAGGAGGAGAGGGAGAGGGAGAGGGAGAAGCAGACTCCCCGTGGAGCAGGGAGCCCAATAAGGGGCTCGATTCCAGCACCCTGGGATCATGACCCGGGCCGAAGGCAGATGCTTAATGACTGAGTCACCCAGGCGCCCCAGAAAGACTTTTTTAAAAAGATTATTTATTTGAGAGAGGGCGGGGGCGGGGAAGCAGAGAGAGAGGGGGAAAGAGAATCTCCAGCAGACTCCCTGCTGCAAATGGAGCCCACCGTGGGTCATGAGATCATGACCGGAGCTGAAATCAAGAGTCGAACACTTAACCAACTGAACCACCCAGGTGCCACAGATAAAAGTTTTTTTTTTTTTTTTTTTACAAAATAAGAAATTAAAGAAAAATTGGGATAAATAGAAAGTAAAATATGACATAGCAGAAACTGAAAATACAGTTGACCCTTAAATAATGTGGAGATTAGGGGCATTAGGGGCACTGATCTTTCCCCTTCATGCATTCAGAAATCTGAGTATAACTTTTTTTTTTTAGTATAACTTTTGATCCCCTAAAAACTTAATTACTAATAGTCTGCTATTGACCAGAAGCTTTACAGATAACATAGTCAGTTAACACATATTTTGTGTGTTCTATGTCTTATATACTGTATTCTTACAATAAGTAAACCTAGAGAAAAGAAAATGTTATTAAGAAAATCATAAAGAAGGAGGAGCCAGATGGTGGAGGAGCACGAAACCTAACTATCATCAGGTCCCAGGACTTCAGCTAGATAGTTATCAAACCATTCTGAACACCTACAAACTCAACAGGAGATCCAAGAGAAGAAGAGCAGCAATTCTAGGAACAGAAAAGTTACCACTATCTGGAAGGTAGGACGTGCAGAGAAGTGAATCCGAGGGGATAAATGGGAAGACAGACCGCGGGGGGGAGAGGCCAGCTCCCGACAAGCCTCAAAGCAGCAGAGCACAAAATCGAAACTTTTAGAAGAATGCTCCTCTGAGGGAAATTGCCCCAAAGGCTAAGCAGGGGCTGGAGCCCTTGCGGGGACAGTGTGGTTTCAGGACCTGCGGAGTCACAGGAAGACTGGGGGTGCCTGAGGGTGGCAGAGCCCCCAGGTATTAGAGCAGGGAAGCCAGCTGTAGAAACAGAGCTAAGAAGTGTGCTCTCAGGTTTGCCATAAACGGTGATTCCTGGCAAAGTTGGGCCATTGCTCTTCGAGCAGGGACACAACAAGCAGCAGATCTGGGGAGACTCACCTTCCTCCTCTGGGAGGAGCAGCAGGGGAGCGCGCTGCAGGAATCTGCTGGGTTTGGAGACTCCAAACGGGGCCGCACGCCAGAGATAGAAACACTCTGTCACAAGCCGGGTGAGCTTGGAGTGCGTCCGCAGACCAGGGAGACGGGAGTGACTGACTGCTTTTCTCCGAGGGTGCAGTGAGGAATGGGGACCCGAGCGCTCGGCTCCTACGGGTGGGAGTTTGGGAGGCCGCCATCTTACTTCTCCACCTCCAAAGCCATACGGAAAGCGTTCAGGGAACAAAAGCTCCCAAGAGCGAACCCAAGCAGATTACTTGGCCCGCCCCTGGCAAGGGCGGTGCAATTCCACCTCAGGCAAGACATTCGAGAATCATGGCAACAGGCCCCTGCCCCAGAAGATCAGCAAGAACATCCAACCAAGACCAAGATCACTAATCAGTGAGAACTGCAAAACTTCAAAGCTAGGGGAATACAGCACATAGAATTCATGGCTTTTTTCCCCATGATTCTTTATTCGCTCAAAGTTAAATTTTTTTAATTTTATTTTGTTATTCTATTTTTAAAATTTTTCTTCTTTTCCATTTTAACCTTTTTTAACTAGTTTATCTTACCGATAACTTTTTAAAACATCTTTTAAATTTTTCATCATTATAGTCATATTCTTTGTATCTCCTTCATTGTATTTAACCTTATATTTTGTATACACATAGGTTTTTCTTTCCTTAAAATTTTGAGATACAGTTTCTTCTAACAGATCAATATATACCCTAAATCTAGCACATGGCTTTGTTCTAGTCCCCAGACTGATCATGTTCTTTCCTCTTTTTTCAACCAACTTCTTATCAATTCCTTTTTTAGAATCTTTTTAAATTTTCATCTTTACAGTCATATTCCATCCCTTCATCGTATTTACCATTATTTTATATATATATATAGTATTCTTATATATATATATATATCACTGAATTATTCAACCAACTTTTTATTATTGTTAAAGTTGTTGGAAAAGCAAAAGCAACAGAAAATAGAAGAAATAATAAGAACAGAAAACAGTGAAACAGAAAACAATGATATAATATAGAGAATCAGAACCACCACAAAGTCAGTTCTTCAAAAACATTAATTGATAAAAACTGTAACAAGATGGACTGGGAATAACAGTAAAAAGGGATGTGTAAATAATACTAGCCATAAGAAAGAGAACATAATTACGAATAATACAGAGATTAAAAATATAAGAAATTATGAATAACTTTGTCAATCAATTTGAACCTAGTTGAAATGGATACACTTCTAGAAAAATATGGATTACTAAAACTGACTCAAAAAGAAATAAAAGAGTGGCTTCATAAACATTAAGATAATTAATTAATAGCCAATAATCTTCCCACAAGGACCCAAGGTTTAACAGGAAAGTTCTGCCAGACATTCAAGAAACAGACAAATTTAGGGAAGTCTGGGTGGCTCAGATGGTTAAGTGTCTCCCTTCAGTTCCGGTTATAATCCCGGGGTCCTGGGTTCAAGCCCCATGTTGGGTTCACAGCTCAGCAGGGAGTCTGCTTCTCCCTCTGCCTCTCTCCCCTGTTCATGCTCTGTGTGTCTGTCTGTCTCTCTCTCTCAAATGAATAAATAAAATCTTTAAAAAAATAAAGAAAAAGAAACAAATTTAATATTAAAAAAATTTTAGAGGAAAAAGAAAGCAAAACTCCACAACACATTTTATGAGACTGATAAAACTTGATTACAAAATTAGACAAGGGAAGCACAAGAAAATTCTAGTTGACCTAACTTGTGAATACAAATGCAAAACCAAATAATACCTGGAAAAACAAATCCAATGATATATGCAAAGGTAATTCATCATGACCAAATTAGCTTTATGCCAGGAATTCCAGGAATGTCTAATGTTAGAAAATCTTACAATATAATTCACTTCATTAACTTTAAGTGAGAAAAACCATATGTTCATCTCAATATTTTCAGAAAAAGCATTTCATAACTCAACCACTATTCAAAAATTTTAAAACTCTTAACCAGAAATACATGGCAATTTTCTTAACCCGATAAAGAGTACATATCAAAACCCTGTTAGCAAATGTGTTTTTTAATGGTAAAATACAAGCATTTTCTTTAAAATTTAAGAACAAATACAAGAAAGATGACCACCATTGCACTTTCTGTTCAATATCATTCTGATTGCCTACAATCAGAGTAAAAGAAAGGGAAAATAAAAACAAAAACCAAATGAGGGGCGCCTGGGTGGCTCAGTGGGTTAAAGCCTCTGCCTTCGGCTCAGGTCATGATCTCAGGGCCCTGGGATCAAGCCCCGCATTGGGCTCTCTGCTCAGCAGGGAGCCTGCCTCTCTGCCTACTTGTAATCTCTCTCTCTGTCAAATAAATAAATAAAATCTTTAAAAAAAACAAATTAAACTATTATCCATGTAAAAAACCCCAAAGAAGCTATGAATAATTATGATAAATAACGGTTTAGTAACATTGCCAGATCCAAGCTCAAAATTCAAAGTCAGTTGCATTTTGTAATAAATGTGCAGACTATATTAAAGATACTATATATATTAGCAACAAAAATATGTTACAACTAGGAATAATCTAACAAAAGATATGCAAGATGTAGAGAAAATTATAAAATTTTATTGAATGACAGTAAAGAAGACCAAAATAAATGGAGACACACATTACATTCATGGATAGGAAGACCCAACATTGTAAAGATGCCAAAAGTACTGGTAATGTTCGATCTCTTAAACTTACTGATGAGTAATGGGTCTTCACTTTCTTAAAACTCACTATTTAACCTGTACCCAAACATTATATGCCTTCTTTTGTATGTATGGTCTATTTCACAAAAATTTTAAGAAAATTTTACCATTTTAAGAAAATTTTAAAGGGATAGACATGTTAAAGAAGTTAAACAAATTCCTGGAAAAGTCAATAAGTGTATCAAATTTTAAAAAAATATTTTATTTATTTATTTGAGAGAGACAGAGGCAGACATAGTAACAAGAGAGTATGAGCGGGGAAGAAAGAGAGAAGCAGGCTCCCCACTGAGCAGTGAGTCCAATGTGGGGCTCGATCCTAGGACTCTGGGATCATGACCTGAGCCGAAGGCAGACACTTAATCTCCTGAGCCACCCAGATGCCTTGTCTCAAATGTTTAGCCAAGAAAAAAACCTCACACACACATGCATATACATACACACACAACACTCAATGATAGAAGGACTGGAATCAAATCAAATAACAAAGATGCTGGTGTCTAACTTTTGAAAGCCTGGGTTGATAACTGAGAAGAGGGCATGGACTTTGGGTGGAACTTTGCCCAAATCCCAGGACGACTGAGTGGGCTGTGGCAGAGACAGAGCCTTTTGTATCAGACAACTGGCGAGCTGCACCGAACAGGGTACTCTTCCTCAGTCATACAACAGCCCTCTTTGGCAAGCTGACATTCTAGGGCTTGGGGAGGGGAGGGGAACCTTAAGTCTATTTTTCATGGCAGCACGTAAACCATAGTAACTCTGACTCAGTTGCACCATAAGGACAAAATTAGAGTACATTCTATCCTCCCATCTCACCTAAAAAGTTTCCTTTTTCTTTTAAGCTTGCAATTGATTCTTTCTGTAAAGTGCCTTGTGATACTGTGAATTAGGCTATATAAAAATAAAGCACACCGCATTATATAAAGTTTTACTGCCTCTCTGCTATAACATCAAATGTGCTTGATTCTCCAGGCCTAATTTGTATATCTTTAGACTCACTGAGTAGTTTTCACCTTATGAAGAATTCAATAAAATGGTATTAAAAGAGACAAAGATTTCTGTCAGATATAAATTCCTTTTTATCTTTCCTTTGAGCCTAGGCCTTTGGCAAATGGCTCTTTTGGATTTGCAAAATGCATCCCACCAGCAAAGGTCTGCTTAGTTCATACAGAAGTTAGATAGGTTAGCATTTACAAACTAGAATAACCCATCTCTAAAAGATACGTATTAGACGGTCTTCCCAACTAGTGTTTCCTAATAGTTGCATAATTGATAAGGAAAATCACAGTGTTTTCAGGCCCCAGGAGACTGGAAAACAGTTTGGCTGGGGTATATTTGATCAACTGTGAATGACTTCAAATGTCGCAAGAAGACAATGCGTGAATATGGTGGCCATTTCAATAGAAAGAAAGAAAAAAAAGGATAAAAGGCCTCCAGGCTTCACAGGGCATTTTCTCTCATCTCGCTTGGAATATACTGACAAAAATACACTTGCTCCATATCAAACCTCAATGTTCAGGATTCGTTTAGTTTTGACCTCAGTTATCCACTGTTTGGTTTCAACCTTAGCCTTTGGAAGGGTGTTAAAAGCCCATACTCTGCTTCAGTATCATTTCTGGCATCTGAATGTAGTCATGATCAGTGATCATGTGATATGTAGGTTCCTATAAAATCGAATTAACATAACAACCCAAGTAATATGAATATGGTGTGCCATTTGGACTTAGAGCTAGTACTTATTCATTCATTTTCAAATATAGTTAAGCATGCTAGATGCAACCTGGCATGAAAAGCTCTTCCTGTAGTTTTGGTTTTTTTGTAAAGATTTTTATGTATTTATTTGACAAAGAGAGCAAGAGATCACAAGTAGGCAGAGAGGCAGGCAGAGAGAGGGGGGAAATAGGCTCCCTGCCGATCAGAGAGCCCGATGCGGGGCTCGAACCCAGGACCCCAAGACCATGACCTGAACTGAATGCAGAGGCTTTAACCCATTGAGCCACTCAGGCGCACCTCTTCCTGTAGTTTTGCTATTGAAATCTTAATCAGCTGAAGTTTGAATCTGTGTTTGTTACTGTGGGACTAAACTGCTATAGTAATTATCGTGTGAAAATCACAAAATTATTAATATGTATAAAATTATTAAAAATCAGAATGGTCACATAAGTAGGGAGATAAGAAACAGATTGCTAGTTATCTTTGGGAAGAACATTATATACTTTCCAATCAAAATATGCCGATAAAATTTAAAAAACATGAGGCCAACCATTAGAGATTAATATCATAATTCTAATCTTTATAATATTATTTGGTAAACTATTATTCATAACTATAAGCAAAAACCCTCTAACTATTTAAATTTATTTTGTTCTACATAGGATATGAGTTTCAGGAAACCATTAGGGGTGCCTGGGTGGCTCAGTCAGTTAAGCATTGGACTCCTGCTTTTGGCTCAGGTCATGATCTCAGGGTGGTGAGATCCAATCCCACATCAGGATCCATGCTCAGCCTGGTAGAGATTCTCTTTCCTTCTTCCTCTGCCCTTCCTTCCCCTTTTTGTGTCCCCCCGCCCCACCACCTCACATGCTCTCCAAAGAAAGAAACAGAAGTGAAGTGGAGGGGAGGGGAGGGGAGGGGAGGGGAGAGGGGAGGGGAGGGGAGGGGAGGAGAGGAGAGAAGAGGAGAGGAGAGGAGAGGAGAGGAGAGGAGAGGAGAGGAGAGGAGAGGAGAGAAGAGAAGAGAAGAGAAGAGAAGAGAAGAGAAGAGAAGAGAAGGGAAGAATCTTATTTCAGAAATCTTCATGCCATGTAAGGATAAATTAAAGGTAGATGTCAACTTTGCTACCTCAAAATATCATGAGAAAAGACTTTAAGCAAACATAAACAACATCCACGATAATTATCTTCAATTTAAATAAATTTCAAAAGAAGAAAACCAGAGTTACAGAAAAATTAGTTGCCCCCAAACATCTTGCTCTTCATTGGATTTCAGTTCAAAGTGTCTATTATCATGCAATATAGTGTTCATAAGGTCAATTAAACAGGTGATAGGGCTGAGGATGCTGGTTTCTACACTAGTGTGTCAAATTTAAAAATTCTGACTACTAAGAATGTAATGATTTTTTTTAAAGATTTTATTTATTTATTTATTAGGAAAGAGAGAGAGTGAGAGAGAGCAGGTCAGAGTGAGAAGCAGACTCCCCATGGAGCTGGGAGCCCGATGTGGGACTCGATCCCGGGACTCCAGGATCATGACCTGAGCCGAATGCAGTCGCTCAACCAACTGCGCCACCCAGGGGTCCAGAATGTAATGATTTTGTAATGATTTTTATATTTGGCATACATTTTCAGATTTATTCTTTGCCAGAAGTCCCCTCTATGTTAGTGATATTTTGGTCTCGATCTTACATTTTGCTGAACTATGTATCTGTACGTCTCAAGTGACATTCTATGTTGTGTTGCAAGAAAGAATAACATAAGGTAGAATGAACTATGAAACATTTAAGAATTTCTTCGTGGGTGCCCCTGGGTGGCTCAGTGGGTTAAAGCCTCTGCCTTAGGCTCAGGTCATAATCTCAGTGTCCTGGAACTGAGCCCTGCATCAGGCTCTCTGCTCAGCAGGGAGCCTGCTCCCCACTCCCCCCCCCCCGCCCTCTGCCTGCCTCTCTGCCTA
>CM052802.1:97389738-97486317 GCA_028533885.1 Nasua narica
TTGAGTGGTTGCTGCTGTCTGGTCAGTGTGGCAGAGATCATGGGTGATGGCCGCAAGACTGGCCATAAGGATTTGGGAGACACCTTCTAAACCTGTATCATTCACTTTGTTCCATCTGTGCCCAGAGGAGAAATCCACCAAAGAGGTAAGTTATTTCCACTAAAGTGTTGGGGAAAGAACTTGCCCAGATGCCAAATACGTTTATGCAGAATCATAAAGGAAAAGAGCGGATTCACAGTGTGTCAGACGTTTGTGGCAAAGAGGCCTGAAAACCAAGAGAGAAAAATAATGGGCCGTTTCATTAGCATTCCCTGTTCTCAGAACTAGGTAACATCACTTTGATTTAAAATGCATGTGCTCATCTCACACTGATAGGATGGACCAAATCTACTCACAGGCCATAGGGCTACCGTCTAAAGCGAAGTGGAATCTCCATGCAAAAAATACAAAACGATGACAAAAAGCATTTTCCTCACTCAAGTGAAATCTGGTTTTATGGTGCTCTTGCTCAAGAGACATCTGTTAGTGTATTTGGATTTAAATGTTCAGACGTGTACTTTGTGCCAAGAAAATGCTTCCAGTAAAACTGCCCCAACGAAAAGTCTGCGTTAGTCAGACAGTTTTGAGGTTCAGGGTTTAATTGGCTGGAGCTGGACTGCGTTGTTGTAACCAGCACCCCCCCCCCCCACTTGACTTGTGTGGTGACAGCGGCTTCAGCTCTCCAACATCAGGGAGGGGCTATTCTGCTCTGCTTTGTAAGAAAAGGAAGAAAGGAAGATGGCACAGCATAACTTAGCACCTACATTAGCTGTTAGGATTACAGTCTACTTAGGCTCTCGTAATGATTTGTTTTACACCTTTCTGTTTTTCACAGAGAAAAAGGGAACCAAGATGCTTTGGAATAGAGAGCTATTTGTGTATTTTCTGCACATGGTGTATTAGCTTTCTCCTATTTCCTCACTGTATTACCAAAGTTCTTAGTGACTGAAAGTGAATATACCATCTGAATTTAGTGTGTTTAGAGATTTGATATGGTCCTTTTCAAATGAAGTGTGTTGAAAATAGCAGTCCCCGTCAATTCCTCGGGCAGCAGTTTGTTTTTTTTTTTTTGTATATTTATAAAAACACCTGTACTGTTTCTAAACTTTAACCTTGAAATGACCCTGTCTCTCATAAATACTAATACCCCAAATCCGAGGATTATATAAACTGGAACTTAAAGTTAAACCTTCATGACTTTGAAATATTAAAATGTCATCATAAAAAGTATATTTAAAGGGGTTGAATAAATTGTGTTTTACGATGCATTGTCTTATCCTTTCTCAAGAATGAAATCTGAGTTGTGTTAGAACACAGGTTTCATACTAGCAAAAAAGATTTTTAAACAAAAGGGGGAAAATGACAACAGTACAATAATTATTTTTAGGACTATGTAGTAATATACCAACCTCTCCACTTGATCTTTTAACTCTCTTTAACTGGCAGGAAATCTGTGATAATTTATAGTATAGAGATTAATTAATAGAGGTGAGGATTTAATAAAGAATCTTTCTAACTTATTTTCACCACATTTTAAAGACATATATTATATCTAGAGCCAAATTTCTTTCTGCTTATCCTTGCTGGGAAAGTTTCATTTCCTTTAACTCAATACATAAAACCTGTACCTTTGTCTCCCAGAGAAATATGCTCAAGACGTGGTCTGTTTCATGGCTTTATACACCACAATAAATTGCTAATGATACATTACTGCACCAAAAAACAAGCAAATGCAATACCATGTTCCTTTTACATTTCAAACAGAGCCAGGAAATTTGAAAATACTCTCCTTTTAACCCTTCAACATCAATATCACTGCCAATAAATATGTATTAAACACCTGCACTACACTTACAGGCCATGCTAAATGCTTCTGGGCGTTCAGTCGTTCACAACCGTTTGTGCTTTGGAGTGACTAAAGACAAAGATTTAATGAAAAATATGCAATTATTCACTGTCTTTCTCATGAACCCATCAGTCAACTACAGAAATATCTAAACCGATTATTATTGGCTGGTATGATAAGGAAACTACACAAAGGATCAAGAAGACTAACTCACCTGAAAAAAGAAAATATGGAATAAAAAAATCGGATGCCTTAATTTAGTACATGATAGCTTTAAAGTCCTGGGCACTATGAATATTAAAATATACCAGAATGGCACATTTTACAGGTTATATTTTTCTCTTTGGCTTCTGGTGCCTCAAGCTTCATGTTGGTGATTTATGATTTATATTGTCAGTCAGAGCTCTTAATAAAAATACAGCTTTATGTCATTCAGTTGGGAAAAAGATTTCTTCCTTCTCTCTCTGTAGAGTCTCACATACATATTGAATATATTCTAGTAGTAATTATAAAATATAAGGTTATAAGGGCCACCCGTGATTGTTATCATATGCCACTCAAACTTCTTTCTGACAGTACAATGAAATGATTGGAAATACCTTTTTGCTCATGCCGTCACATAGAGGCCAGGCTATATGTGTGCTAGGCTCTAAGAATATAGCGGGTTCCTTGGACTTGCAAGACCTAGCCTTCCTTTACAGGCTTGTCTCATATACATTCATCTCTAACATGTCGTCAAAAAGAGTGCTTTCCAAAGTGGGGTGCATGCGCTCTAGGGGTTTGTAAAATTCTGATTCATTAGTTACAAAAAGAAAACACTAGAATTTATATAACCACCACCTTTATGGTATGCTTTTAAAATGTCTATGTTTTTGTGTTGTATAATGTACATAATGGTACAGGAATACATGTATGTAATTTATAAATGAATAAATATACTTATATTGGGGTGTCCACTTGAAAATCTTTTTTGTGAAAGCTTCAGTAACAAAAAATTCACATACTTTCTAATTCACTTAAAGTACACAGTTCCGGGGTTATAATATATTCACAGAGGTGTACAACCATCACCACAATTGATTTTAGCACATTTCATCACCTCCGAAAACAACCTTGTATCTTTTCAGTTATCAACCTCTCTACTTCCCCATTTCCCCAGCCTTAAGCAACCACTAATCTACTTTCTGCCTTTGGAGATTTGCCTATTCTGGACATTTCCGAAAAATGGAGTCATAAAATGTGTGGTCTTTTATGACTGGCTTCTTTCACTTAGCATAATATTTTCAAGGTTCATCTATGTTGTAGCATGTAATGGTAACTTAGCCCTTCTAATGCCTGGATAATCATCCACTGCACAATTATAACACATTTTCTGTATCCATTCATCAGTTGAGGACACTAGGGTATTTTCCACATGTGGCTATTGTGAATAATGCTGTTATAAACATTCATGTTCAAGTTTTCATGTGGCTACATATTTTCATCTCTCCAGGGTATTTGCCTAATAAGTGGAATTGCTAGGTTAAATGGTGACTCTATATGTAACTTCCTGGGGAACTGTCAGACTGCTTTCCGAAGGGACTGTACCATTTTCGCATTGCCACCTGCAGTGTGTGAAGGTTCCAAGGTTAGCACACCCTTGCCAACGCTTGCTGGTATCAGCGACTTCTTTTAATACCACGTTTTTCCCTTTTATTTGGGTATAGTCGACACACATCATGTGAGTTTCCAGTGTATGGCTTGGTGATTTGACAAGTTTCTACACGATGCTGTGTTCATCGAAGTGTAGCTACCATCTGTCCCACTACACTGCTATTGCAGTATCGTTGACTATATTCCTTAGGCTGTGCCTTTTATTCTTGTGACGTGTTCATTCCATAACTGGAAACCTGTATCTCCCACTCCCCTTCATCCATTTTGCCTAACTCTCCCCCCCATCCCCTCTGGCAACCAGCAGTGGGGAGTCTAGCTATCCCACTGGCCATGAAGTGGTGTTTCACTGTAGTTTTGATCTGCATTTCCTCGATGACTCATAATGTTGATTATCTTTTTCATGTGCAAATTTTTAAAAAGAAACTAATGGTGTGCATGATCAAAGAAGTTATGAGACCATTGGTATAAAGTACTCTGACAATTTCAGGGCAGTTATCCAATGAAAACTCCACAGAACATTCTGAAGCAAAGGTAGTAAGACATTGATCTCTTCTTGGAGAAGAGAAAGGACACTTCCATAGATGACATATAAATCAAGCCAAAAAGCATGGGAAACCAGTGGGGGATATCAAAGACCCACCAGTTGTAGACATCTAGATACTACCTCCAAATCGAGGACAGTATAGCACGCTGAGGAACATGAAGGCAATCACCTTCACCACCACCGGTGCTTAAACTGATGCGTGGCTCCTCTCTCATTGCAAAGAGGTGGTGGCAGCCATCTTTAGTTACTTCCTGGGCACCCCACTGGGCAGCTCACGAAAGGCAACCTGGTGACAATTCTGAGGGAGGTACTTTACAAGGATCAAGACGTTAGGGGTCACTGCCTGTGTCTGTGCAAATTACTCTTCTTAGTATAGAACAGAAAAAACCTATAGAGACTTCTAAAGATATAGCAAAATATGAGCAATTTAAGCAACTGCCCTTTTGTGGCCAAAATTACATCCATTCTATATTTTGATATTATGGTATAAGACAGCCAGTCAACATTTCTACTTAGCAAAATTACTTTTAGAAATTACACAGGCTGCTGAAATCTCAGTCTGGGAATTCCTGCTTTAGTAGATGCTTTCCACTCTAAAAAGGACCTATGGTCTCCCTAACTTACTCTACTCATTCTTGCATTTATGTGCTTGTTCCTCTCTTTCCTTAACTCTGGAATACCAAGTTTTCAAATTCTACCCATTTCTAAAAACCCAACCTCTTACTCATCCCATCAGTCAATTTGTCTGTGACTTTACTCAAATATTTACCGAGCATCTAAATGGAAGGCACCATGCTTGGCTGGAAGAATTAGGAGGAGGCCTGGGCGTGTGCCAAGATGATTAGCTCATGAACCCTACTCTCAAGGGTTTTATATACTATGTTCTCCAGCAAGTCTTCAGTGATAGACTGATTAACAATTTCTGAATCACATCATCTGTTAACAGAATGATGAGGGGCCAGACTCTTTAAATCGGAGCTGCTTTGGAAAATCTAACACATGTAGGTCACAGTACCTACTACCTGATGCAGTCTTACAGAAGAGGCTTTTTGGAGGCATCACAGCTCTAAATAGAGGAGAGCGATAATAAAGGCCTGTACCTTAAGTCAGATCAGCTTCCTATCTCCCTAAATCTAAGAACTAATGTCAATAAATCTTTTGATTATTTTACCAAGAAAGAGAATGTTCTCATGACTAATTCTTTTTTAACAAATCCTTTTTATACCTCTAACACCAGAGTGGTTGTTCCTGAATAAAAAGCCTCTTGTTTCTCTTTTTTCACAGCCTTCCTCTCTAATCCTCACCCTGCTGAATTTAATTGCCTTGGCAATGCCAAAACAATGTCTGATCCTAATAGGTCAGCATTGATCGCTCTAAACCAATTGGTTCCTTCATTAGCAAGAAAATGAAGTAAAGAGAAAAGGCAGGTGGCTCCCTGAACAGGCAGCTGTGCTTCTGCTCCTCTCACAGTGCCTCTCTCATTAAACAGTAGCTGATCGATTGGCAACTTGCTCAAAATCCACAAAAACTATCCATCACTTCTGACACGGACCTGTTTTAGCAGGCCACTCAACTCAAGATCTGGATGCCCAGACAGTCTGTGGGGCCCATCACACTCTTCCCAGACCGATCTCTCTGAAGATCATATGGGGGGAAAAGGAGGACACATTACCCAAACAATCGCTTCCTGGCAGGGCACCAAGTAAACCCCAGTTATGAGTGGTAGGAGCAAAGGCTTCCCCGAAGGAGAGTCTAGGTTCTGTGGCATGGCAAAGGCCATGGGGCGGGGGAGGGTAGGGAAGGGGGCGTCGGGAGAGCGGGGAGTGGGAGGAACTAGTCTTGGTGATACCACAAAATGGAAGGAAGCAGGAATCTAAAAATATCAGTCATCATCAAAGGGAAGGAGAAGAAAACAAGGTCAAAGAGGGAAAGGGAATGCAAAAAAGGAGAGAAAAGAAAACACACACAGGAAAAGCACAGTACTCTCTGATTGCACCACTTTGGTTGGTTGAATAATAAACCAAGGGAGAGAGCAGACTAGAAGTTTAGTCAGATGGTCTAGGGAACTACCTCGCTGCCAGAATAAATGTGCCACTTATTCCTGAGGCCACGGGACTTAGGTCACCATGACACCCTGCTGAGCACTGCTTCGAGCTAGGGAGAGCAGCCCAAGGAAGAGGCATTATCCAATCCTGACTGAGCATCCACATATACCAAATACCAAACAGATGATACCTTATTGAGCCTGATGACAATTTTATGGGGGGGTCATTTCTATCCTCATCTTACACACTAAGACGGTAAGATACAGAGATATAAAGTAACGGTCCGATGACTCAAAGCCAGGAAGAGGTAGCAGTCAGAATTTGAATACAGTTCTGTTTTGTTCCAAATTCCATCACCTTTTAATGAACTGCTAGTAGGGAATTTGAAAATGCAAATCCAAAAAAAAAAATATATGGAATTAACTTATAAAACATACAAATAAGTAAAAACATAAAATAAGACAATAATTTTTTAAAGGTTTATTTATTTGAGAGTGCGGGCATGTGCGAGCGGGAGGGGGCGGGGCAGAGGGAGACAGAGAATCTCAAGCAGACTCCCCCGCCCCAAACACAGAGCCTGACAACCGGGGCTTCATCTCACGACCTTGAGATCTGACCTAAGCTGAAACCAAGAGTCGGTTGCTTAAGTGACTGAGCCACCCAGGCGCTTCAAAACAAGACAAGAATTTTTAAAGAGAATGAAAAGAGTAAAAGGAACACATAGCCACATTTTACATCCCAGGTTATTGCTTTCATCCTACTGGGTTCTTGGTAATTGACCCCTGGTTCTGTACAGTCTGAGGGAGGAGGCAGGACTGGCATTGCTGATAATAAGCCTCCCTTTCACTTGCTGCCCTTATGTAGCTAGCAGGGTAGCTGAAGAGAACCGGCCTTAAAAACAATCAAATGCCACAGTAGTAGGTCAATTTTCTCCTAAATTTCAAATCCAGAAGCAAAACCAATTTACTTCAACTTACATGTCAGTAATTCCTTGCGTTAACAGAACCCAAGATCGAAGAAGAACTCTTCATACAACCTGAAGCTTCACCACAGTCACTCGGTAAAAAGCACTTCTCAATATGTTGAGTTTATTCACCACTCACAAAAGAGCTTTCATGTTCAAGGCATCCACTTAAGCTTGAATAAGCTGCTACAGTTATTAAACACAAATACAAATTATCTGAAATCTTATTACAGTGTTCACTTACAGGGGAATATTAGCAATAATTGAAATAAGAAATCATCAAGAGGTGAATTTTTATAAATAATCAGATTTACCACTAATGATAGATCCATAGAGATGTTGAGGCTCTCGAAATCTTTATTCCGTTAAGAAGTATAGGGGGTGGAAAGAAAAGGGAAAGGGATATTTACCGGGCATTTGCTATCTGCTGGGCTCTACGTTATACCCTGGGTTACAGAAACGAAAACACCAGGGCACCGTTCAGAGCCTAGTAGAAAAGACAAGAAGCCTGGTAAATCATTCGTCCACATTCACACATCCTTCCCTTCATCTTTCCAACCAAACTGCAGTGTGTCGCCAAGTGTTGTGCTGGGCACTGGGGATACAACGAACCAGAAAGAAATGGTCTCTACCCTTGTGAACTCAGAGTCTAATGGGGGAAACAGGCCAGGAAACAGGCAACTGTGACAAAAGGTGAGAAGAGCCATGAGAGGAAAAAGACAGTGTACGCTGATAGCACGGAATAGAGAAGCCATCGGGGAAGGATAAACAGAAATTAGAGAGGCAAACAAGGAGAAGAGAAACAAGAGAGAATTCTTTTGTGATAAGCAAGAACGATATGTGAGAATGCTCAGAGATAAATCAGGTCACGTTAGAAGGACCTGAAGAAATTCTGTACATGCATCATTTAGTAGTAGCCAGGCTCCCGTATGGCCCCCAAAGGCGGCCGTACCCCTACAAAAGGCAGGCCTTTGTAAGCAACAGGATATTATGGAAATGACCAGGTGTGACTTCCAAGGCTAGGTGAAACAAAACAAAACGAAACAAAACAAAGCACTGTGGCTTCTGCTTCCCTCTCTTAGATCACTTCCTTTCTCTGGGGGAAAGCAGCCACGGTGCTATGAGGATGGTCCGACCAGAAGCCCCCTAGTGGAGAGGAACGAAGGCCGTTAGAGAACTGGCTACCCCCTCAAGCCTAGTCCAACCGTCAGCTGTCCACAGCCCTGGCTGATAACCTGGCTACAGTCCCATACAGGACCTGGAGCTGGAGCCACCCAGCTAAGCTTGTCTCAAACTCTTAACCCACAGAAAGTAGGAGATAATAAAGGCTCGCTGTTGTTTTAAATCATTGTGGTTGGGGTAATTTGTTACCCAGAAATCGGTAAGTAACACATACAGCATTCAAGGTGGGAGGGAGGTAGTTGAGACCAGAAGCTAGAAACGTAGGCAGGGCCAGACCAAACTAAAACTCTGAACCAAACGTGTGTTGGGAAGTCATTAGAGGTTCTGAAGCAGGGAAATGATAGAGTCAGATTTACATTTAGCAAGAGCACCTAACTACTCACTACAGTGTGGAAAATGTACTGGAGAGAGCAAACCAGAGTCAAAAACCTCAGTCACTGCACTGGATGCAGAGCTCATGTTGACTCTGGTTCTCTCAACCTCCTCCAACATTCTCTTGAACCCATGCTGAGGCACCCTTCCCTGTGTGGCTGTGGATAAAATAACACACTGCTTTCAGAACAGTTGTCAAGGGGTTGGAGGAGGTACAAAGAAGTTAGCTTCCCATGGGGTGAAGCCTGATCAATGGGTAACAGAAGATGAGAGAGAAATACGTCCATTGAACAACCTGCTCTGTGTCTTTGCCGTGGTTGTGAGTTGGTGACCACCACGGTAATCCCCTGCATCACATTTTTCCTTATCTGACCTCCACTCCCACCACTCTGGGCTGAGACCTTCCAAAGACAATGCGAAGCACTTTAATCCTTGCTCCGGGCTCTGTATTTTATAGCTGCCATGGTGCATTCAGTCCACTACAGTTGCCTGTTTAGAGGCAGAAATGTGACTAATCCAAATTGAGATGTGCTGTAAATGTAAAATACACACTGATTTTTAAAGATTTAGTATTTAAAAAAAGAGAATTTAAAATACCTCATTAATAATTTTTTATATTGGGGGTGCATGGGTGGCTCAGTCAGTTAAGTGTCTGCCTTCAGCTCAAGTCATGATCTCGGGATCCTGGGATTGAGCCCCAAGTCGGGCTCCATGCTCAGTGGGGAGTCTGCTTCTCCCTCTCCCCTCAATAAATAAATAAATAAATATATAAATAATATATAAATATATAAATATATAAATAAAAATAATTTTTAATATTGGAAAATGTGGCATAAACAATGGAGCATTATTCAGCCTTTAGAAAGGAGGAAAACCAGGGCACCTGAGTGGCTCAGTCATTAAGAGTCTGCCTTCAGGGACGCCTGGGTGGCTCAGTTGGTTGGGCAACTGCCTTTGGCTCGGGTCATGATCCCGGCGTCTTGGGATCGAGTCCCACGTGGGGCTCCTTGCTCCGCAGGGAGCCTGCTCCTCTCTCTGCCTCTGCCTGCCTCTCTGCCTGCTTGTGTTCTCTCTCCCTCTCTCTCTCTGACAAATAAATAAATAAAATATTTAAAAAAAAAAAAAAAAGAGTCTGCCTTCAACTCGGGTCATGATCCTGGGGTCTTGGGATGGAGGCCCGGATTGGGCTCCCTGCTTGGCAGGAAGCCTGCTTCTCCCTCTCCCACTCGCCTGCTTGTGTTCCCTCTCTCACTGTGTTTCTCTCTCTGTCAAATAAATAAATAAAATCTGAAAAAAAAAATAAAAAACAAAGGAGGAAACCTACCACTTGTGACAACATGGATGAACCTAGGGAGATAAAAACCTTATGAAATAAACCGGACACAGAAGGAGAAATGCTATAGAATATCACTCATGTGAGGCATCTAAAGTAGTCAAATTCACAGAAGCAAAGAGTAGAATGGTAGTTGCCAGGCACCAGTCAAGGGTACAAAATCTCAGTTATGCAAGATAAGATCTAGAGATCTATTGCACAGCATATGCCTATGGTTAACAATAATGTGTTTGTTTGTTTAGAAAGAAAGAACATGTGTACAAGAGGACGGAGGGGTAGCAGCAGAAAGAGAGAGAGAGAGAGAGAGAGAATCTCAAGCAGGCTTCATGCTCAGCACAGAACCCAGTGTAGGGCTCCCTGAGATCATGACCTGAGCCAAAATCAAGAGTCAGATGCTTAAGCAAATGAGCCACCCAGGCTCCCCAGTAATGTATTGTTATACTTAAATATTTGCTAAGGAGGGAAGACATATGTTAACTATTCTTATCATCATCATCATCATCATCATCCAGAAAAGAGGGCAGCTGGGAACTCTAGGAGGTGA
The DNA here is from genome assembly GCA_028533885.1 of Nasua narica. Classification (NCBI taxonomy): domain Eukaryota; kingdom Metazoa; phylum Chordata; class Mammalia; order Carnivora; family Procyonidae; genus Nasua; species Nasua narica. The sequence continues at coordinate 97,400,261 of CM052802.1, forward strand.
TGGATATATTGTTGATAGCACACATTGGTTTAACAGATATACACTTATCTCCAAATTCATCAAGTTGTATATATTAAATGTGTATAGCTTCTTGTTATATCATACCTAAGCAAAGTGGTTCAAAATATATAGTAAATAATTTTAAATATTGATTACATGTTGAACTGATTATATTTTGGGTATACTGGTTTAAATGAAATAATTACTGAAGTTAATTTCACTTGTTTCATTTTATCTTTTAATTTTTTTAAAGATTTTATTTATTTACTTGACAGAGAGAGAGCGATCACAAGTAGGCAGAGAGGCAGGCAGAGAGAGAGGGGGAAGCAGGCTCCCCGCTGAGCAGAGAGCCTGATGCGGGGCTCAATCCCAGGACCCTGAGATCATGACCTGAGCCAAAGGCAGAGGCTTCTGAGCCACTAACACACTGAGGCACTCAGGTGCCCCATCATTTTACCTTTTTAATGTAAAAGTTTGTAATAACATGTATTTCTGTTGGGCAGCAATGTTCTAGAGGACCTGGAATAATACAGTAAGTAATTTAGGCAAGAAAAGGGCAGCTAGTTGTTGCAATGGAGATGTAGAGGGGCGCCTGAGTGGCTTCATTGGTTAAACCACTGCCTTTGGGTCATGATCCCCACAAGTCCTGGGACCGAGTCCCATATTGGGCTTCTCCTGCTCTGCAGGGAGCCTGCTTCTCCTCCCTCTGCCTGCCACCCCCACCCCCTGCTTGTGCGTGCTCTCTCTCTCTTTCTCTGTCAATTAAATAAATAAAATCTTTAAAAAAAAAAAAAGGACATGTAGAAAAAGAGGATGAATGGGAAGGAATCTGAGGAGAAAGGTTCACCAAGACTGCTATGATTGGCTGTAGAAGGAGGAAGAAGGAAAGAACAAAAATGATGGCCAACTTTCTGGCTTGGGCAAATGGGTGTCTTTCACTGAGATGAAAACACAGGAAGACGAACATGTCGGAGTGTGGACAAGTCAGGTGGAGGCATTCTGTTGAGAATTTCAGGTGATCTATGTTCACTCTAAAGAAGTGACACAGTGGCTGTTTCAGTGTGTTAGCTGGAAGCACAGGGGAGAGATCTAGGCAGGAGATGAAGATCTTTACTGAATGGTGTCGCAGGAGCCCATGAGATTACTTGGGGAGAGTAGGAAGAGTGAGAAGAGTACAGAACATGAATAAGCAAATACATGAAGGAGATTCTGGATTGCAATGGTGTTGTACCAGATGATGTTGTACCAGATTCTGGATGTGGTGTTATACCAGAAATAGAGCGGGATCAAAGGACAGTGAGTAATGGGATGGGGCTGGGTGGCTCTTTAAGTCTGGGAGTAAGCGAGATGGGAGCAAGGAAGAATGCTGCACAAAGAAGGAAGGAACATTCTATGTAGAAGAAACACCAAGTGCAAATGCAGAGTTGTGAAATGGCCTGGCAAGTTCAGGAAACCGCAGGAGTCTAGTCCTACTGGAATATAAAGTGTGAAGCATGGAACAGGAGAAAGCACAAGGGCACACAGGGAGCGGAGAGTGAAAGGCTTTGTGTTTTAAGCTAAGGACCTTCAATTTCATTCTCTAGCCAAAGAGGAGTCATGGGAAGTTTTAGGTAGAGAAGTGACACCTCCTCATTTGATCTTTTTTTTTTTTTTAAGATTTTATTTATTTATTTGACAGAGAGAGACAGAGAGAGAGAGAGATCACAAGTAGGCAGAGAGGCAGGCAGAGAGAGAGAGGGAAGCAGGCCCCCCGCTGAGCAGAGAGCCCGATGTGGGGTTCAATCCCAGGACCCTGAGATCATAATCTGAGCCGAAGGCAGAGGCTTTAACCCACTGAGCACCCCGGGCACCCTTCATTTGATCTTTATACCATTCTTTAAGGTACATGTTTTCTAACTACAAGGAGCCCCCATCTAGTTGGCCCTGACATGCTGGGTTCCACAGAACACAAATCACTGGGCTAGAGGACTTGCCTAGGCCCTAACATTGACAGAGTCTGTGGTTCAAGGTTTGTGAGAAGAGTATAAAATTGTACTTGTGCCTGTTTCACACATCTCTCCCTCTCCCCTTCACCATCCTCACTCCTTCCCTCACGCTCAGGTAATAATATGTGGTGTAAGCCAGAACGTTAGGAGTATGAAGGCACACCAACGAACAATGTTCACTTTAAAGTGGCATAGCACGTAATCACGCAAAAATACCCAGGACCAAGGAAGTTAATACCCTCTCGAGGACTGTCATCGAACAACTTGAACTAAAGAGAGACAATGGAAGTCCAGGCTGTTTATCCAGCAGGGACCTCATCCAGGCCCGTTCACCATCCTCCACCCACGTGCTCTTTGGCTCTTAATGATTTCATTGCACCCTTACCCTCCACTCATAAGCAAATAGGTCAGGAAAACAAGGAAACCTCCAAACAAGTTGATTATGAAAATGACAGGGAAGTAAGCTAGTAGCTGAAAGACAGTTTAACATTATCTGTTTACTGCAAATGTAAAAGTCTAAGCACTTAGCACTTTTTCCCTGGTTTCTCATACCCATTTTTAAAAGTAATTACTTGATTTTAGGGCTAGGAGAAGGGACTTGCCCAGAATCACATACTCCCTGTTCCTCAGTTCAGAGCCTTTGTAATCACACCACTTTTCATTCCATTGTGGGTTTTCTATGATGAAATACATTTCACAACACTAAGATAGAGAAACATTTGTTTTCACAAAGAAAAGGTTTGTTTTTAAAATAAATGGTATTCAGGAATAGCCTTCACCAGTGTTCCCTGTGATATAATAGCAAGTCCTATAGTGGGAAGAATTTACAAACATTTTGCAAAACACTGAGAAATGACTGTGTCTCAAAAACCAAATGAGTTTCTGAACAAAAACTAAATTAAATCCATTATAAAAAGCTTTTCAAGGGACCACATCTAAATCCCACTGACTTCTTAATCTCTCTAGACTTCAATATAATGCATATAATTCTACCAAGATTCAAAATATTTAGATATCTGGAAGTAAAGCTCTAAATCTTAAAATTGTCAATTAAACTATAAATTCTATATGCATATAATCACATGAAAAGCAACAGTACAAGAGAAAGGATGCTAGATCTGGGAGTATGAAGATCTCAATTTCTGCTATGCTACCCACTCATCATGTCAACTGTGGTCACTTAACCTTCCTAAGTGTCAATTTACTTGTCAATAAAATGAAGTGATTGATGAGCTAGTAAATAATTTTAATTCTCTACACATGCTTACCAACCAGCCAAGATGGGTCTGGTTATCTATGGCAAGAGATGTGAATCGCCTACCCCAGAGTCTATTCTCCTCTTCTTCTTTAAACAACCTTGATTTTTTTTAAGTTGAGCACATAGCTGCCTGAAATAAAATCTGCATTCCCCAAATTTCCTTTCAGCTAGCTAGGAGTAACCATTTGACTATGTTCTGACCAAAGAGATGTAAGTAGGAAAGTTGTGCAAAACACCTTAAAAGTTCTTAAAAGTGCTCAAAAGTAGCAGACTCAACTGGGAAATGCACTCTTCGGCACTTCCTTGAGCTATCTCTTACTCTGTCTTGATAGCTGGAGTTCCGCAGCCATTTTGGACAAGGAGGTAATCTTGAGAAAAGAAGCTAGCACTCATGATGGCAGAACAGAGAGATAAAAGGAATCTAGTTCTTCATGTTCTCATGCAGTCACATGTCAGTACCAGAATGCCTACATTCAACCTTCTTTTACATGAAGATATATTCTTGTGTGCTTAAGTTATTGTTATCTTGGGGTTTTGGTCACATGCAACTGAACCTAATACTGTTGACAGTACTCTTCCTATGTGGTCTCATAAAACCATATATTTCCCTCTTTTTAATACTAAACACACTTGTAGTGTAATTACTTGTTTACCTACATGCATCTCCAACTAGGTTTTGATTTCAATAAGGGCAGAACTAGATATATTTGTTTTTGAAGCCACAGTGTCTGGCATACAGTAGATAAAGAATACCTGCACAAAAACCAATTATTTTCTCTGTAAGAAAAAGGAGAAACAGGGGCACCTGGGTGGCTCAGTTGGTTAAGTGTCGGACTCTTGCTTTTGGCTCAGGTCATGATCTCAGGGTCCTAGGATCCAGCCCTGTGTCAGGCTCTGCACTGTGCATGGGGCCTGCTTAGGATTCTCCTTCTCCCTCTCCCTCTCTGCCATCCCCCTCTCAAGCTCACATTTACTCTCTCAGTCCCTCTTAAAAAAAAAAAAAAAGACGAATGAAGGTGTGATGATCAGTGCATCTAGGCATCTGTTTCATAAGGTTACTAGGAGTCAGAATAAGACAGCATATGAAAAAGCATTATGTAAATTATAAAGTATATTATACAAATGTGTATTAATATCACGTAAGTGAGAAAAAAAGTATCATACCTCTTAGTTATACCAAATTTTGCAAGGCCAATGGAATTCAGCAATTCCTTTTTCCTGTAGGCCTCTCTTCCTTATGGAGACCCATTATGAACCTTGACCTCTCTCCCCGAGCACTCTACCCGACCCCTGCCCCCTATTTCAAGGAGAAAATGGAGGCCCTCAACATGGTGTCTTCCAACTCTCCTTCTTTTCACTGTTTCAGTTGACCTTTTCTAACACACACTTCTCCACTGTGTTCCTACCTTGCAATATCTTGCCTCCTTCGTCAATTCCTTCCTCCGTCTGCCCATCAGTTATTCCTTCTCGCTAGTATCTTCCACAGCTCTCTCTCCACCAGCTACTTCTTCTCAGACCAGATCCTTAAACAACACACCTGTTTTCACCCTAGTCACTCTATGAAATCCCCTTTCTTATCACGCTGCTTGAACTCTTAGTTCATTCATACACAATACTCCTTTCATTTCTGCATCTCCGACTTAGCTTCTCAGTCTACCTTCTATTTTCCTTGCTTTACTGAAACTCATCTTACAGATCAACCAGTGTCCACTTAAAGGCCAACCCCATGACTTCTTTGCAGTCTTTGTCCTACCTGGCTGTCTTCAGAGCATCCAGCATGGTTACCCATCCTTTCTTCTCAGAAGTCTTCCCTCCCTCCACCTTTGGTAACACTCTCCCTATTTCCTCCTTCCTATCTCACCTTTTCCTCTAAGGTTCTTCTGCACCTACATCCTCTTTGACTTACCCCATGGTCAATCCCTAGGATACCATCCCAGATCTTCTCTTGTTTCAGCAAATGCACTCTCCAAAGTTAATTCAGTATCTTCCAGAGCTTCAGTGACTTTAAACAATAAAGTTTACCTGGCTTTCTGGTTATAAAAGTATTTTATGAAAAAAAAAAAGTATTTTATGGTTACAAGCTAACTGTATCCACCTTAAAAAATGTTTGGTTACATGCTAACTTGCTAACTGTGACCACCTTAAAAAATGTTTGTTTTGTTTTGTTTTTTAAGCATATACTTTGTGACAGGCCTGGGCATTCTCATGTACATTATTTATTTAATCCTCACCAGAATATTGTGAGATAGATACCTACTACTGTTTCTGCCCAGTAGGCTTCTTTGCCACTTTAAGTCTAGCTAATTCCTACCATACTTCAGGCAGCTCACAGCTCTAACCTAGCGCCACTTCCTTTCCTGACCCCCTTTCTAAATGAGGACCTCATATTACTCTCTCATAGCATCTTGTTCCTTCCCTCCAGGGTATGTATCATAATTTCTATTTATGTACTTTGTGTTTACTATGTCTGACTCCTTTAATAAACTCTAAGTCCTGTGAAGATAGGGACCATGCCTGTTTTATTTACCATTATACAGTCAGCAACATATTTGTTAAACAATAAATTAAATCATGTGTAGTAAGTGATGAACTAGAATATGAATGAGGTCATCTTCCTACTCTACTGTACTCAAAGATGACCACCTTTATATCACCAACTTCCCTCTACTGCCCCAATGAACCCACCATCCTCTCCTACCTAACTAACCACCTTCCAGCCAATGCCATCATCATTAATTTGGTCACTCAAACTAACAGTCCCAATCACCTTTCATTCCTTTGTCTTTTCATTCCCAAATATAACTGTTTTCTTGATTCTACTTTCAAAATGTCTCACAAAAAAACCTTTTTTCATGTTCTCTACTGCTGCTTAATCATCTCCCGCCTGTTGAGAGAATCTCCTGCCTCCAAGTCTATAGTGGCTCAAATGTTCTTGCTAAAGTGTCTCTCTATAATTAAAATCTCCTCAAAGAGGGAGAGAATCACCATTGTACAAAAAGAAAATTATCAACTCTGATAAGAAGCAAAAATTAGAGGACAGAAAAATATTTCCATGTTATTTCATCTACTGCCTGCCTTTTAGGGTAGAACCACGACACATTTTCCAATAAGACAGTATGGCCAAGTAGTTAAGAAGCTAGGTTTTGTGGTGACAGATCTGGGTTCAACTCTCAGCTCTGCTATTTAATTATTAATGGCAGGATTATGGGCAAGGACTTCTCACTGTAAAAAAGAGATAGAGGTAAGCACTAAATGAAAATAATTCAATGTAACATACTAACTTAGGGCATGACACATTAGTGTTCAATAAATGTTACCTATACATACTATCTTATGTATATAAGTATGTTATATGTATTAGATATATTTTATATATAATTATATTATATATTATATATTATATAATTATATATTATATAATTATATATTATATAACTGTATAATAACATACATATTATCTTAGGTATTTAAGTATGTATATATGTATGTTACCTATACATATCATCTTAAAAGAATCACAAAGAAGACTACCACTGGTTTTATCTACCAGTTCCAATATATTTGGAACTGTAATAAGCATATATTCTTAAAAGCAGTGAATATAATCAATATACAAAAATCAGTTGCATTTCTATATATGAACTATATGAACATGAATTAAGAACAAATTCATCAAAACTCATCAAAAAATAAATTATCATTAAAATATCATCAAAAAATAAAATGGTTAGGTATAAATTTAACAAAAGTGAGTTTCATCAAAAAAATATCAAAAAAAATAAAATGGTTAGGTATTAATTTAACAAAAGTGAAAGATATATACACTGGAAACTACAAAAATATGTTTAAAGGAATTAAAGAAGCTCTAAATAGATGGGAAGACATTTAGTGTTCATGGATTGGAAGATTTAATATTGTTGAGATGGCAATATCCTCCTAAAGCAACCTACAGATACCATGTAATCCTTTTCAAAATCCCAGCTGGCTTTTCTGTAAAAATTGACAACCCAATCCTAAAATTCTTTTTTTTTTTTAAAGATTTTATTTATTTATTTGAGAGACAGATTAAGTGAGAGAGAGCACGAGAGGAGAAAAGGTTAGAGGAAGAAGCAGACTCCCCTTGGAGCTGGGAGCCCGATGTGGGACTCGATCCCGGAACTCAAGGAACATGACCTGAGCCGAAGGCAGTCGCCCAACCAACTGAGCCACCCAGGCGCCCCCAATCCTAAAATTCTTATAGAAAGAACGCAAAATAGCCAAAACAATCCTGGAAGGGAAAAAAGTAGGAAGATGCACATTTCCTGTTTTCAAAACTCACTACCAAACCAAAGTAATCGGGATAGCATGGTACTGGGGGACCTGGGTGGCTCAGCTGGTTAAGCATCTGACTTCAGCTCAGGCCATGATTTCAGGATTCTGGGATTGAGCCCCACATTAGGCTCCTTGCTCTGCAGGGAGCCTGCTTCTCCCTCTGTCTACAGTTCCCCCTGCTTGTGCTCTCTCTCTCTGTCAAATAAATAAATAAAAATCTTAAAAAAAAAAAAAGCATGGTACAGGCATAATGACAGACATATGTAATAAAGGATTAGAATTGAGAGTCCAGAAATAAACTCATTCATCTATGGTCAATCGATTGTTGAAAAGGGTGACAAGCCAATTCAATGGGGGAAAGAAGAATCTTTCAACAGATGGTGCTAAGACAACTGGATATCCACTTGCAAAAAAATGAATTTACATTCTTGCCATACGCCATATATAAAAGTTCACTCAATATGGATCTAAGACCCAAGCATAGGAGCTGTGACTATAAAACTCTTAGAAGAAAACCTAAGTGTATATCTTCAAGACCTTGGATTAGGCAAAATAATTTCTTAGATATAAAACCTAAAGCACAAGCAATCAAAGAAAAGATAAATTGGACTTTATCAAAATTAAAATTTTTTGTACTTCAAAGGACATAATCAAGAAACTAAAAAAGCAACCCATAGCCTAGGAGAAAAATATTTCTAAAACATATATCTGATAAGGGTCTATAATACAGAATCTACAAAGCCCTCTTAAAACTCAGCAATAAAAAGACAACCCAATTAAATAGTGGACCAATAAAGAATAACTCAATTAAAAAGTCAGGTCAAAAGATCTGAGTAAGATATTTCTCCAAAGAAGATATACAAATACCCAATAAGAACATGAAACAGAGGCTCAACATCATTACTGATCAGGTAAATGCAAACCGAACCACAATATGGTATCATTTTATATCCACTAGAATGTCTCTGAACAAAAAGTGTGATAATACAAGTGTTGGTCAGGATGTTGAAAATTAAGAACCATCACACACTGAGGGTGGGAATGTATAATGGTGCAACTATCAAAAATAGCCTGAAAGTTCCTCAAAAAGTCAAAAAGAGTTGGCATATGACCCAGTAGTTCTACTAAGTATATACTCAAGAGAACTGAAAACGTATGTCTGTCTACACAAAAAATTGTACATGAATGTTCACAGCAGCATTATTTATAGTAGCTAAAAGATGAAGGCAACCCAAATATCTAAAAGCTGACGAGTGGATAAATAAAATATTATATAGCCACATAATGGAACATTATCCTCCCATAAAGAAGAATGAAGTATCGACTGATGCTACAACACAGACGAACCCTGAGAACATTACAGTAAGTAAAAGCAGGCAGCTACAAAAGCCCCCAATATTGTATGATTCCATTCACAGGAAATATCCAGAAGGGACCAACTCATAGAGACAGCCTAGATTAGTGGTTGCCAAGGGTTGGGAGGGGGAAGACTAATGGGGAGGGACTGCTTACGGGTTTGCGGTTTGTTTTGGGGGTGATGGAAACGTGACATCAGACAACGGTGATAGTTGCACAACCTTCTAATGTACTAAAACCCACTTAACTGTACACCGTAAAATGGTCACTTTTATGATATGATAATTAAATCTCAATAAAAAAAAATAAATTTCAAAAACGGTAGCTCATATAGTTCCATTCCTTTAGAACACTTAGCCTGTTTTCTCCCCTCGGCAGACTCAGAGAATAAGTACTCTCCTTTTACCATAGAACAGTTTTGTGAGGCTTGAATGTTTAAAAAAAATTTTTTTCTTTAAAGATTTTATTTATTTATTTGACAGAGGTTAGGAGAGCACAGGCAGGGGGAGTGGGAGAGGGAGAAACAGGCCCCCCACTGAGCAGGGAACCAATGTGGGGCTTGATCCCAGGACTGAGATCATGACCTGAGCCAAAGGCAGCTGCTTAAATGACTGAAAGACCCAGGTGCCCCCAAAACAAAAATTTTCTTTTAAGATTTTATTTGTTTATTTGACAGACAGAGACAAAGCGAGAGAGGATATACAAGCAGAGGGAGTGGGAGAGGGAGAAGGAGGCCTCCTCGATACTAGGATCCTGGGATCATGACCTGAGCTGAAGGCAGATGCTTAATGACTGAGCCACCTAGGCGCCCATAAAAAAATTTTTTTTAAAATAAACTCTACCCCCGATGTGGGGCTGGAACTTACGACCCCAAGATCAAGAGCCACATGCTCTACTGACTGAACCAGACAAGGAACCCCTTGTCTTGAGTATTTTAAAACAGTAGTAAGCCCTGTTGAGTAAACTTACTAGGTTAGGGAACAGGAGAGACAAATTTGCATCTTATCCAGCACAATTATAAAATAGAGGATGCATTTATTACTGATGGCATAGCTAGGACAAAGGGAGAAGAAAAAAAAAAAAGAAAACAAAACCCCACATTACTAAACAGACATCCCTGGGTCCGCCTGGCATGCACGGGATAGCATTCTGCCAAAAACCAAATTCAGAACAAATACCAAGATTCTGGGGAGGGCAAAGCTCAAACAAGCAAAAGCATTCCTAGTTGTGACCAGCAGATGAGGGAAAATAAACAGATGCATTTCATTCTGGGCTTGTTATTATCAAACTGGCCTGGCCAGCAAGGCAGGGGATGAAAGTTGTGCTGTTTCAACCCAGGGGAAAAGCGAGGGCTCGGCTCCGAGGGGCCCTCACCTGACAGACATTCTACCTCAATTAATTCTCTCAGGAAAGAGGCAAATTTGGAATTCTTTTCAGAGTAGAGCCCTGGCCCTTTCTTCCCAGTGTTTTACAATTCGTACTGGGAAGCAGCTGAGGCAGGAAATATTAGTATAATTGCTGAGGCTTTTAGTGCTTATTGTCAATCGTTACAAAGCGATCCCTGTCAGAGTCATACCTCTATACGATCAGGAGGAATCGAAGTCACAATGTGCGAGCTTCAGGAACAAACACAAGATTGCCTGATGGTTGTGGCTTTGGCTTGGCGTGATTCTAGGAATGCACTGTGATCCCTGGCTTCCGTCCAGAGCACTAAATAGAAAGTCTTTGTCTGAGGAAGGGCCTGTCCCCTCACAACTGACCTGGGCAGGGCTGTCACTACGTGTGGATCACTTGCTTTGAACCTTTTTAAGAAAACAGATGCCCTCTAACTGAAGATAATTTGGAAATTGGCACAACAGTTAAAAAAAATAAATCCAATTGGACAGTTGTTGTAGGGTTCCTGCCAACTTCTGGTTTCTTGCCATAGAGAGTAATGATTCCTGTCAGTCACTTAGAAAAAGAATAGCTTCTAGAAAAGCCAAATCACTATGACCGAAAAACAGCAACCCTGCATCAGCACATAAAAACTTACAGGAAGGTGGAAGTCTGAAAAATCAGATTCAAATTCAGAAACTTAATCTCTGCTCCAATATTGAAGCTATGATGAGAAGCCCCGCAAAAATACATATTAAGCATTTTATTGGTTTTGTTGTAAAAAGGAAGGAAGTAGGTAAGAGGGAGGGAAGGGGGGACTAATGTTGCATTTCCAGTACAAATGAGATATTGTTTTGTGACTGCACCTTCAAATTATTTTATCCAGATTTGTTCTACGATTTCTAAAAACCAAATTATCTTCCAATAAGTAGAAATCAGTGCAATCAGGAAAATGAGCCATACAGCCTACTTGAATTTCTACATTAATCATAAATATTTTAATATTACGATAATAAACAATTTAGTATTTAGACTAATTCTATAAGTCGTGTGCAAATTAAGTTGTTGAAAAGCCTCTGGAGGATTAGCTGGTGAAGCTTGGATATATTGGGGAATAGTGGTGAAATAGGGATGTTTCAGAGCTCAGTATAGTGGTAAGAATGTCAAAGGGCAAGGGGGCCAGCAGAGAGATGTATTAGTAAGTTACCCTTCAAGTGGCCTAAATTTTATGCCTCTTAACCCAGAATCTGAACTATGAATGAACAGGCATTCATAGGTCCTTAGGTAAAGGACAGAGGAAGATAAGGAACAAAAATTCTTTGCAGTTCTGTGGGAGAGGGACCTAGCACCTTCTTATAAATCTTTGGCTCCGACACAGCTCTAACATTTTAGAGTCCCAGAAAGAGAGACTGTAAGAAGTATCAACACAGGCCAAAGGCAAAATTCTTTGCCAAGTTGTAAGTACTGTTGAAATGTTGATCTACAGTCTGGGAATTGATTAAAAAAAAAAAAAAACAACCAACAACTCCAAATTCTACTATCAGCAAATTTAAGCAAGTCCCACATCACGCCGTATAGGAATATACATACATTACCATCCCATTAAATTTCTTATCGAAATTGGCACTTGGAAAGGAATCTTAGATTAGGGAATTAAATTTTATTACAGTAAGGATTTGGCATTCCCAATTCCAGAGAGTTCGGTAGTAGCAGAAAAGACCGGGAAAGTAGTTTTCTGATACCCTTACCCTCAAAGATAGCGTCAAAAGATGAAGGGACTGATCCTGGGTGTGTGTGATCTAATTAAGAGGAATGACACTGGGGTAAAGTAAAGTTTCTAACTGCATCACATCATCTGAAATCAACTATTGCCCTGCCAAGGGAGGTGGGACTGGAGCTTCCATCACCTTGCTCAAGAAACCTCAGTGACCAGTCTGAGAAGGATTCACATAGCTAAGTGACACAGCCAGGTCCAGAAACGAAGTCCAAGGGATTTGGACTCTGACCTGACAGTCTTTCATAAATAAACACACTAACATAACCAGGGGTGCAGAGATGGGAGTGAGCAAGAAAGAACAGAATAAAAATCTGTTACACCTGAGAGTACTTCTCATTTCCTCCAAGTCTGGAAAACTATTTGATGACCACAGTTTAACTGTTTACACTTTTATTTTCATTTTGAATCCGACTTACAACACATCTGTTGATCCCATAATGAAACAAAATTGCCAGAGATTAAGCAATGAGTTGTTTTCAGTAAATTTCAATACTTGTTCCCAGTCCAATTCAAATGGTAGCTTTCAGAATGAGAGAATGAGCCCAAACTGAAAGATCATTTCTGAGCAATAAGAGAAGAGGCTCTTTCGGTGGGAGATCAATTTTAAATTCCGGTTCTTTGAAATTTTATGTTTAAGACCAATTATTTATCAGGTATGTTTACCCTTTCTCATGCCTGTGGTACAGGCCTGGCTGTGTGTGAATGCAGACAAGGAGTTGATCAGCTACAATCGCTCTGCCTGCAATCTGCAGTACCCCCTTGAGTAGTCTGGTGGGGAGTTTTGAAGAATTCCAGTTATGCATTTAAAGTCATTTTCTCAATGTGCTAGACTTCGGTTCTAGTTTAGAAAAGGGAGATAGGGTTGGGTTGGTCAATGTCAGCAAGTACGCAGGATAAAATCAGTTAAGGGATTGTTTTCAATAAAAAGCAAAAAATATTTCATTTTCCACGGAATTTTCACAATGTTTTCCTATGCTCATGGCTACAAGGATAGTCAATAGGAAACCTTGAAAGAACTATGCAAATGATGATCAAAACTGGATTCAATTAGAAGACGAACAAATCCATGATGCTTGCCGACCTGTCCAGATCGATTCAAGAATCCTTGCATTCAAGGACCTGAATGGGCCCGCTCTGATGAATGACCAGATGTATGATCAAAGGAAAGCTGCTTTCTGCTTTCTTTTTGGAGATAGCTGATTTTCTTTTCTTCTCCAGAAAAGCAGTATCAATGAAACAGTTAATATATAACCTAAAAGTCAGGTTTTTTTTTTTTTACTTATTCACACCTGAAGGCCAAGATTTAAAATCATAGCATCTAAGTAGTGAGTGAACAGGATTCTCTGTGGTGGCCCTGCAGACAGGAGTAGTAGCCAACTGCACTCACGGTCACCAACACCTGTGAATCTCTGAAAAGGCTGCTCCTGTCACACACTGTTTCATTCCAGTCATAATGTATGAGCCGCAGTGCAACACCCTATCCATTTTCCAATTTTTTTAATACTTATTTTTTAAGGTTTTTTATTTTTATTTATTTTATTTTAATTATTTTATTTTATTTTTATTTTATTTACAGAGAGAGAGAGAGAGAGAGATCACAAGTAGGCAGAAAAGTAGGCAGAGAGAGGGGAAGCAGGCTCCCCGCTGAGCAGAGAGCCCGATGCGGGGCTCGATCCCAGGACCCTGAGATCATGACCTGAGCCGAAGGCAGAGGCCTTAACCCACTGGGCCACCCAGGCGCCAGGAAAAAAAACATTTTCCAACTTTTTAAAAAATGTTCTCACATCCCTTATTCCATCTGCTCACTTATTCTAAAGCCCAAAGGTTAAATGCACTGAAGATTGAAGAATTCAAAGCTTTGTAAAGCAGATAGGGACATAAGCTCACCAAAGTATGTTTTTCTTCTGCTTGGGTTGAAACAATTCCTAAGTAGGCTCCAGCCCAGTACAGGGCTTGGACTCAGGACTCTAAGGTCAAGACCTGAGCTGAGATCAAGAGTTGGCCCCTTAACAGACTGAGACATCCAAGCGCCCCCGGGGTGGAAACAATTCTAAGACTAGTATATTCAAACCTTAGCCCTACATCAAGAGACAAAGTCTGAGGGCCATTATGGCTTAATAAAAAAAATTCCTGGGGCTCCTGGGTGGCTCAGTGGGTTAGAGCCTCTGCCTTCGGCTCAGGTCATGATCTCAGGGTCCTGGGATCGAGCCCAGCATGGGACTCTCCGTTCAGCGGGGAGCCTGCTTCCCCCTCTCTGCCTACTTGTGATCTCTCTCTCTCTGTCAAATAAATAAATAAATAAAATCTTAAAAAAAAAAAAAATTCCTGAAAAGCCATTTAACATACACACTAGAAATACTCCACAAAGAAAATAGCTTTCAAATATCCATAAAGAAAGGAGAGATCTATACAAAGAGGAGGCAACAGTTTTTATTATTTCCTAAGTCTTACTGCCAACAGGACTTCCAAATTACTTTTGTTGGTACCCCTCTTTCTCTGCAAATACGCCTAAAGGCAGGCATTTCTTCCATTTTGCCCTCAGTCCATTCTCAGCACACACAGCTCAAAGCAAGTGTCAAGAGAGAAAATGATAGGAAATTCAATTGCTTTAGGTACTACTGCAGGTACTGGTGCTAAGGAAAAATAGACACCTAGGTGACTGTCTGTATGAAAAATAGCTAGTGGCCTATAATGCAAAGTGAATCACCTTAATTCCTTAAGCAAATTTAATTTACAATACAATGGCATTCCTTTCCTAAGACGGTCTGTACAGGTTTAATAGGTATTAATTAGTTTTGAAATGAAAACTAATCTAATCTCTATCATAAGATAGAGAGTAGCCAGGAGCTGTCTTTTTAATTTTTATTTTTAAACTATAAAAATATTTCTAAAATACAGAAAAACAGATGCTCATAACTCTGGCTTATGTCTCTCCTTAAGAATTTCTTTAAAAGGCTGTTTCTAGAATGTGTGTGCATGTGTGTGTGTCTACATGATTTTATGAGCATAAAACTAAAAGCAATGCATAACTCAAACTAATTTAGCTAGTCATCTCCTTATAGTGAACCCGACCCCATAATTACTAAGTTTTGAAGCTAAACTATTACATTTTCTGGGCTACAGCACATCGCTGAGTTTTTATTTTAAAACACTGTCATTTTCTTTGCACTAGGAAATTGATGACTTAAAAAATACTGGTGGTTTTTACTTGAATATTTCTGTATAGCTGATAATGACTAAAACATCTATCTTTCTATCTTGGCATTAGAAAGAAATTTAGTCAATGAAACAGTCTCAAAAACTTAATTTTTTTGAAATTTTGCAACATTTCAAAGACCGTGCTATACAGGATTTGAAAACAGTTCTAAGCCATTCCTGTCATTGTTAAGAAGATATAAAAGTATTACCTGGTCCTGTATTGACTATGAACTAAATGTCTTCACTGAGGTAGATCTTTGGAAAATGTTATTGAAAAACTAACCTAAAGGTGCAACCATATGCAACAGTAAAAATGTCATTTCAGGAAATCATACCTGATGAATGAAAGTGGTCTCCAACGTATATTTCCAGCTCCACCTCTTTCTCTTGAGACCGCCTGCCTGCATTCTAACTGTTGGCTGACTAAGCTCTTCAACTGTGACCTGGCCCAAACTGGGGGGCAACATGTATACGTAAGAACATAGTATAAAAGTAGACCTGAACAAATGTTAAGACATCCTATGATCTTGGAGAGGAAAGCTCAGAATCACAGGATATTCCTATTCCCTAATTCTTAACTTATAACATTCCACGAAAATACCATCAGTCTCCCTCCTCCTGGAATTTGACAAGTTAATTAAAAGGCTAATTTAGAAGAGCAATCAAGCAAGAACAGCCAGGAAAAAAAAAAAAAAAAAAAAAAAAACCTTGAAAAAGAAGAGCAGAAATTACAACATAGTATAAATAAAATATGCGGTATTGGCATATGAATAAACAGGTCAGTTGAATGGAATAGAAATCCAAGATACAGAACCAAACTGCATATGAAAATATGTGTATATCATACAATGGAGTTGATATCTCAGATCAGGGGTTGGAAAAGACTGACATTTTGGGTGAACATTCTTCATATGATACACGAGGATAAATTCCTAATAAATGAAATTTAAATATAAAAAAATGAAAAAAATATTAAGTGCTTAAAGAAAAAGGGAGGGTTAAATCCCTCCAAATTCTTGGACTGGAGAAATGTTTCCTAAGTGACTCAAAGTCCAGAAGCAGAAAGAGACTAGTGAATTTGACTACATAAAAACAAACAAAATCTTACAGAGTGAAAAAACAAAAAACACAAAACCTCCATAAACAAAAAAGTGCAAACGAATTGAGAAAAAAATCTGTAACTCGTATCACAGACAAAGGTTAATATTCCTAATATATAAAGAACTCCTAAAATTAAAGAAGGACTAGAACTTGTGTAGAAAACTGGGAGAGAGGGACACCTAGGTAGCTCAGTCAGTTGGGTGACTGATTCTTGGTTTCGGCTCAGGTCATGATCTCAGGATAGTGAGATGGAGCTCCTCATCAGGCTCTGCCCTCAGTAGGGAGTCTGCTGGAGATTCTCTTTCTCCCTCTCCCGCTGTCCCTCCCCCCCCAGCTCACATGCATGCATGTACTCTCATGCGCTCTCTCTCTCTCCAAAATAAATAAATAAATCTTTAAAAAAAGAAAAGAAGAGAAAACTGGGAGAGAGAACTGAGCAGAGTTCCCAGAAAGAATTGCCAAGCATCCCCCAAACATGAAATTATGCTCAACTTCCCTCCTGACAAGAGAAATGTAGATCTCTCATCAACTAGATTTCCAAAAGTTTGAAAAACCTACTCTTCAGCAGCATTGTAGGGAAACAGGCCTCTCATATACTGCAGGTAGGATCTGCACTGGAGAGGACATTTGAGAGAGGGGATGACATCCTGCTACTGTGTGACAGAGTACTACGGAACCAGCAGCCATCTGGACTACATAAGAAAGTCTACAGTTGGGAATTTTGTAAACTGCCTTAGAAATTCTCAGTCTAGCCCACTGCAAGCTGTCCATGATGGGTGTGTAGGACATCAAAGGCTGACTTTCATGTGGGTTATAGAAAGTGGTGCCCACTGGAGTTCAATGTATGGCCCTGCTACCAACTGCCCAACCCTTAGGAAATCGTTGCTTCCATTGATTCAAATTAAGTTTCTTCCTTTCCTTCTCATCCTTCCCTCCCTCTCCTTCCTTCTTTCTTTTCTTAACTATTCCATCAAGGAGGAAAATAATATCCCTCCTTTTAAAATCATTCTTTAGGGCGCCTGGGTGGCTCAGTTGGTGGAGCAACTGCCTTCAACTCAGGTCATGATCCCGGAGTCCCAGGATCGAGCCCCGTGTCAGACACCCTACTCAGCGGGGAGTCTGCTTCTCTCTCTGCCCCTCTCTCCTCAAGCTTTCTTTCTCTCTCTCTCAAATACATACATACATACATACATAAAATCTTTACAAAAAGAAAAAAGAAAGCATTCTTTATCACGGGTGCCTGGGTGGCCCAGTTAGTTGACCAAGGACTCTCAGTTGCAGCTCAGGTCATGATCTCAGGGTCATGAGATCCAGCCCCGTGTGGGGCTCTGCACTCAGCACGGAGTCAGCTTGAGATTCTCTCTCCCTCTTCCTCGGCCCTTCCGGCTCATGCTGGTTCTCTCTTAAATAAGTAAATAAAATCTTAAGACAAAGTTTCCTATTTTTCAAGAGCAGCTAGTGATTTTCATTTTTTATGGGAAATTCTTCAAATTTTAAGAGTTAACATCCAATTCAGATTTCTTTACACTGTACAGGTCAAGCAAAAATGCCACTGTTTATACCTCCAGTTTGTAAGCTCTATTTTAAATCTTTTTCCAGGGGACTTATTATTTAGTCGATTCATCATCTGGGTTGCTTTTCTCTAGACCAGCCAGTTAGTCATCACTTGTCTAAATACAGAGATCAGAAAGGACATAATTTTCTGCAAGCAAGTGTGATGTGATTGATGCATAGTATGACATCTTAGTTTTACATGTCATTTTCCTATATAAGTATTCTAGGATCTCATTCTTTAAAAATAAGAAAAGAAGTAGTGCACCACCCTATATTGGGGCTTGTTCTCTAAAATACAGAGCTCGGATTAGAAGCCAGCTCCTTTCATGCCTGATGCAGCCCTTCTGTCTCCCTGCCTAACTGTGTGACTTTTGAGAAGATCCTCATCCACGAAATGGGAATAACAGTATCTACTTCATGGGGCTGTTGTGAAGACTGAGTGATTTGATGTGTGTCAAGTATTCTGCACAGTGTCTGGTACATGGATAAATTTACCAAAGGGACTAATAGTGTCTTGTAGCTACTATGTCAACTCTGCACATTTAACAAATATGTAAGAATATCCCCAAAAGTTTCACCAAAGTTTAGGTGTTATATTTATTATCTTTTTGTTTTGTGGCCCCTCTATCCCTGAAAGAGACTTAACAACTAACAAAATTTGACATCTGCAAAAACATAGTCATTGCTATTCAGCACCTCGTGTGTGTCAAGGTGCTTATTTTAAGTGGATTGTTTGATGATACGTTGTAATAACTTCCTTGCTATCTGGGATAGGAAGACGTCTGTAATTACCAGGTCATCCAGAAGCTATTCTCTCTCGTTTTTTACAGCTGTCTTTTGCGCTCCATGGCATCTCAAAAATAATAGCTAACAGTGGCTCTACCAATACATTTTACTAATTCTTTGAATAACAGAGAATGCAAGTCACAGGGCCCGATATTATGAATTCATCGTTTTCCCCCAGCCATTTATTATTAAAAAAAAAAAAACCACACAACAAAACTTTTCTTAGTCCTGTATCCTCCCTCTAGCTACTGCCCTTTCTCTTTTCCTTGCTTCCCATCAATCTGTTTCCCCTCTTCCCATTCATTCCTCAGTGTGCTGCCACTGCTCTCCTGCCCCCCCCCCATTCCACTGCACCTGTTCAGATCGTGGGCAGTCTGCTGACTGCTGTGCATTCTTCTGTAGCACCATTCTTTCCTTGTATTCTTCCTGCCTCTCCCTACGTTCTTTGTAAGTATCTTGCTCTTTTATGTGTGGTCCTTTTCCTTTACTTGGCCCCTTAAACATAGAGTATTATAGAAGGTCTCACCTGGCCTTCTCTTGTTTTTACTCTGTATACCTATCCTGGGCAATCTCATCCACACACCCAAATTAATCATTTCTAAGCTCCAGACCCACACTTCCAACTGCCTACTGGACATTTCCCCTGGAAGGTTCCATGGGAGACTTTAGCCTCCGAATATCTAAGAAAGAAATCATTAACTCAGTGCTCCCACAACACAAACTTTTTCCTTTTCCAACACAGCAATGGCACCACTACCTACATAGGCATTTATGGTAGGCAGAACAGGTAGGTAGCCCTCCTTCCAAAGATGTCCATGTCCTAATCCCCAAAACCTGTGAACAAACTAGCCTATTGGCAAAGAGGAATGAAGGTCGCTAATCAACTGACCTTGAGATGGGGATATTACTCTGCATTATCTGGGTGGGACAAATATAATCATCGAGGTCGTTAAATGTGGAAGAGAAAGGCAGAGATGCAAAGTCAGGAGGTTGTGATATGAGAAAGAATTAACCAGCCATTCCCAGCTTTGAAGATGAAAGGAGAGCATGAATCAAGGAATGTGGGCAGGGCAGTCTTAAGAATCTGGAAATACACACACAAGGCTTCTTCCCTAGAGGCTCCAGAAGGAAACATAGCACTGGTAACACCATGATTTTAGCCCAGTGAGATCCATTTCAGTTCTGACTTCCAGAACTGTAAGACAATAAATTAGTGCTGTTTTTGAGCCACTAAGTTTGCAGTAGTTTGTTGTAGCAACAATAGGACACTAAGCCAGCACCCCAGGCAGAAGCTGGACAGTTACCCTCTATTTCCAGTCAATTACTTTCTAAGTACTATTATCACCTAAATTACCTTCAGATCCAATTCCTCTTCTTCATCCCCATTACCACAATCTCATCCAATTTTGTCAGACTATGATCATAATTTCCTACTGGCTTTTCTTTTTTTAGTTTGGTACCTTCATCCAACTTCATACCTATCCAGTGATACCTGCTACCTGCTAAAGGAGTTCTCAAAAAAATAAGCATCCCTTCCGTGATCATATTTCTTCAAATAGTTCTTCAATGACTTCAGGACCAAGTTCAAATATCCCAGCAGAGCCTATAAAGCCACGTCAGAATAGAGACTGGCTATATGGAGCATTAAAACATTGGTGGGGGCTAACTGTTGCTAGAACCATAAAGAGATGGAGGAAAACTACACATAACAGAATTCCAAAGTACCCAGCACTGTTTGAAGTTGGAAGAAAATACTAGAAAGGGTGGCGACGGGTGAAAGGCTGCGGGGATATTCTTGAGTGGCACAAACAGATGTTGAATTGCCAACTACGAAGGGCCCACCCCTTCAACTACAGAGTACTATTGGAAAGGCTCTGCAATCTGGGACCCAAACACCAGAGGGCTCCCTCAAACCTTTTCCTCTATAGCCCTCAGCATCTCTAAACTACTATTAAACATTACTTCCAGAAAGGGGACCAAATAACTCATCTGCCCCAGACGTGGGAGCTATGTTCTCTCATCCCCTGTGGCTCTGTCTGTGACACCCAGATTCTGCTGGGGCACCTCATCTATCTGTAAGGGCAGCTCTTAGGAGGTGGAGCTTGAGTCAGCCCCACCTGCCTGAGTTGGTGCCCCATCAACTCTTAAACCGCCTGGGACAATCTCGCTGAGATGTAAGGGTTCAATGCTTTTCATCCATTTCCTCTACCTAGACTGTAACCTCTTTGAGGGTGAGACTTTGTCTTCACCTCTGTGCCCCAGTATCTAATAAACTATTGACAAATAACTGGTATTCAAACATTTGTTAGATAAACAAATAAGTACATGAATATTAGTTTTAGTTGACTTTTCCATTTTCCCACAGTATGAGTAGCATTTGTTTTCTGTAACTGAGCATCACAGCTTACTTTTTTCCCAAAAGGGAAGATGGAAAAAAAAAAAAGGAAAACCTTTTAAAAGTCATTTATCAGCTTTCTACCATGGGAAAAGAAAGCAGCTGATCAACGTACCCTAGAACTCTTGCCTGCTATAATTGAAGAATGTTTTTTTCTATTATCATTTATGTCTTTGCTTATGGCCCATAAAGAGTCAGATTTAACTGCATTGAAGTTTTAAGGGAAAAATATAAAGGATCTTGATGAAACAAAAGTGTTGGTATGAGATGAGCCTTCCAAGGGAAATAAATTACACAAAATCACTCTTTCTGACTCTAAGTATAGGCAGAAATATGTTTAGGGTTGCACAACTTTCATGTAAATGTGTTATGGTCCAGATGCAGATTGGCCTAATTGTATATAAGACTGTCCATTTACAGATCGGTCTCAACTTATCTATCCAAGTGTATTCTGGTCCTTTTTCCCCTCTCCAGCTCTACCACTCCCAACACCTCCTATCCCACCCCTAAAATGAGGCGGTGGGGTGGGGGGTGAGGTAGGAGGAAGAGAGAGTATATGTGTGTATGAGTGTAGTAGGTGAGCTAAAGTTTCCTGGCGGCCACATGAAATTCTCAGGAAAATCCCCAAATAGAGCCTGAAATTTCCCAGGTGCCTCTAGAATAATAATTTTCCTCCTTATGGCAGTATTTCTCATGATGTTTTTTCATTACCATCCTTCCTAAGGAGCTTTTTTAGATTTTTTTTTCTAATTACTCTCACTCCCAATGAAATTTTACTAGCATGACTATTTATTTATGTACTGTATGTATACACACACACACATATCTGTGCTTTATACTTAAAGGAATAAGATCTTTTTGACCCCAAGAGCCAATTTTCACCTCTGTGGGCAATATCCCCTCTTGATGACAATACGTGGACTACGGGATATCAACATGCTAAGCACTATTCTTAAGTAAGGTGGGCCAAAGATCACTAAACTCATTCTTATAAAATAGCTATGTGTTTGCATTTGAGGAACATTAGTGAGATGAATTTCAAGCATGCTATTTACATTTAGGAATACTGCTAGTTTACCCTTCATACGTGTTTCATAATCCTCTTAGGTGGCAATCCTATCTCTTTACTTAATACCTGGCTAAGTTCCACTGTCATAGAGCTCTGTGTTTTCTGCTCTCCCTCCCACCATCCTAATGGCCCAAGGGGGAGTTCTGGTTATTGGACCGGGTAGGAGTAGATTTAATTTTTGCTTATAATTTCTACTCCCAAGAAGGTCTATAGAAAAGGGTCAGGACGTTTCATTTGCTGATTATTCTTTTTTTTGGAGGTTGGTTATGGGCAAACTTTCCCTTATCTATTCTTATACCAAGTAAGCCCCATTAGTTCTAGGATCAGGGATTTCAAGTTCTTAAAGAATCCTACTTTCTAATGATGAATGTCTAAACAAAATGGGGCATAGCTATACAATGGAATATTTTTTGGAATATACAATATGTATTTTCCATATAAATGGAATATTTATGATATTAATATCATAAAAAGATATTAAGTACTGGGGCACCTGGGTGGCTCAGTCATTAAGCATCTGCCTTCTGCTCAGGTCTTGATCCCAGGGTTCTGGGATTAAGCCCTGCATCAGGCTCCCCCGCTCATCGGGAAGCCTGCTTCTCCCTCTCCTACTCCTGCTGCTTGCGTTTCTGCCCTCGCTATCTCTCTTTCTCTGTCAAATAAATAAATAAAATCTTTTTAAAAAAGATATTAAGAACTTATCAGTACATGCATCATGCTAAAACATGGATGAACCTTGAACAAGTACTTTACGATAAGTGAAAGAAGTCAGTCACAAAATACCAAGTATTTTATGATTCCATTTACATGAACTATTCAGAGTAGCCAATCTATAGAGACAGAAAGATTACTGATTGCTTGAGGCTGGGGTGAGGTGGGGGAGGGGTGGGGGAAAAGGGAGAGTGATATCTAGAGGGTGTGGAGTTCCTTTTGAGGGCAATGAAAACATCATAAAATTGAATTGTGATAGTTGCACAACTCTGTAAATACACTTAAAACACTTAAAGTGAAAAAAAACACGTAAAGTGAATTGTTCACTTTATTTTTTATTTTTTTTAATTATTCACTTTAAATGGTGAATTGAATGGTATATGAATTATATCTCAATAAAGCTGTTAACCAAAAAAAAAGGTATTGCTCGTACTTTAGAAATGTTTGGACATATTGATGAGACTCTCTAACCAGTCCCTTTTTTCCTCATCTGAAATTTCAAATTCATGGTAATGAAGAGAATCAGAGTCTGATCTAGTCCAGAAAGTAAGAGAAAATGCTCATTTTGGAAGACTCTAAAATAGTGGTTTAGAAGTATTTAGCACTTTTTAGGGTGCTCAAAACAATCTTCCTGCTCTACAAACTAGATGTCCAAAGATGGAATAGAAATAAATTGCACTAGGCCTGAAATAGTCAAAACTGACTTATCCCATGGTACTTCTTAATCTACCAGTTCTGCAAAACTCCTGACAACATCTCACTTCCCTGGCAAATAAATAGAACTGAAAAAAAAAAATTTAACCTTTTTAAGCTTTTAATTATTCTATGAATAGATGACTAGAACTTTTTATAAGACAATAGACTGTATCATTAAATCAATGCTATTCTGCATCACTACTATGGCGTCAATATCCAAGAACTTATGGGAGGCTGTGAGGGTTTTTCTTTAATCACTCTATGAGTTACCATGCACACAAGGACCAGCAGAAAACACGGAGTCACCAGAACACTCTGCTGGGCAGGGGACTCCGCTCACGACTACCTGAAAAACTCACCTGTGGGAACACCTACAGTGACCCAAACTTGTCCTTCAGTAAAATCCCAAGATCAGGGGGGACGTGATCATCAAGATGTCAATGATGGGATTTTATCAAAAAGATAAAATCCCACACAACCATTAAAATTGGTACCTGTGATGGCTACATGCAAAATGTTTAAAAGATAATGTTACCTAAGAAAAGCACAAAATTTTTAAAAAAAGATCTTATAACTGTTGAATATGGGAAAAAATGAAAATGTTACATTGATAGGACTGGATGAAATTTTTAAGATTATTGCCTTTTATGATGTCTTAAAGTGTGTTTTATAATAGAAGAGTTTTAGAAAACATTTATAGTTTTAGAAGGCAAGATTATTTAGATGGCAAGATTCTTTTCTCTGTTTCTGAACATGTTTTGGTTTAAAAATTTGTTTTTATCTTTTAGCAATTTCCTTGGTATTTATACATGTCCTAGGCTGCCTCATAGATGGGACAGTTCAGAAATGTTCTGCTTCTGTATGTCAGCCTCCGGATAGGCACACGGAGCAAAGGATTTAAGTGGTTCATGGTAACATGGCCAGCTTCAACAATGCTGTATGCTTAACATTTGCATCCATGACCAGATAAATACATGAGATATAGATTCCACTGAATTTTGAGATGACACCAATCAAAGCCATTAGCCAGGCACAATAAGCTTTGACTAAAGCTTAATTGTCAGCAGAATAAATAATTAAATTCCTTATGACAAGTACAGGGTACATTAATAAAGCAAAATAAAACAAAGGAGGAAGGAATGGAAATAGGGACTACAAATATTCAAATACAGAAAGCTTGACCCAAAATATGCATGTCTGCGTCCAGAAATAATGATCACTTGCTCTCAGTTTCTACTAAGGATCAGAATGCAGCATGAGGTGAGACTTAGAATAACCAAAGATAAAGATGTAGTGAAAAGAAGGGCCACATGTACCCCAATGTTCAGAGCAGCAATGGCCATAATTGCCCAACTGTGGAAAGAGCCAAGATGCCCTTCAACAGATGAATGGATAAAGAAGATATGGTCCATATATACAGTGGAATATTATTCCTCCATCAGAAAGGATGAATATCCAACTTTTGTATCAACATACGGGACTGGAAGAGATTATGCTGAGTGAAATAAGTCAAGCAGAGAGAATCAATTATTATATGGTTTCACTTATGTGTGGAGCATAAGGAAAAACATGGAGAACATTTGGAGAAGGAAAGGAAGGGTGAATTGGGGGAAATCAGAGGGGGGGACGAAACATGAGAGACTGTGGACTCTGAGAAACAAACTAAGGGTTTTGGAAAGGAGGGGAATGGGGAGCTGGGTGGGTCTGGTGGTGGGTATTGAGGAGGGCACGCATTGCATGGAGCACTGGGTGTGGTGCATGAACAATGAATCTTGGAACACTGAAAAAATAAAATTAAATTAAAAAAATAATTGAGAGAATTCTTCAACTGGTTAAATAAAAAACCAGTGCCATCAAATACAATTGTAAAACCTCCCTATCAAGTTAATTTTCTCAATCAGAGGTTTTCCATGGGGGTGGTATCACTCTAGGAGGCATTTTGGAAATCTGTGGGAGCACTTTTACCTTCTGGTAGAATCCCTTCCTTTCATTTCTTCTTTATGCCACAGCTGGAGCATAATATTGATTTAGTCAAACTTCCTTTTCACTGTGATATAATCAACACATAGAAAATGGATAAAGTAAAGGTACAATTTAGCAAACAGTTGTAGAATAAACCCCTATCCAAGTGCCTCAGAAGCCCCACATGTGCCCTTTCTTGGTAAGTCTTGATAGGCAGGTAGTAAAGCTAGTTTTCCTACCCTGTTCTTCTCCTTCAAGGGTGATGGGCTTATTTTTGACCCTTTATACATCTTTATAAATTTTAGAATCAGCCTATTAAATTCCACTAAAAAAAAACATAACAATTGGGGTTATGTTGATTTTTTAAAACATTTACTTTTGTGGGTAGGCTATATTTTCTAAAATTTTATTTCAGGATGGTAAGGCCCATTACATTTTTTTTTTAAGATTTTATTTATTTATTTGACACAGAGAGAGAGAGAGAGAGAGATCACAAGTAGGCAGACAGGCAGGCAGAGAGAGAGGAGGAAGCAGGCTCCCCAGTGAGCAGAGAGCCTGATGTGGGGCTTGATCCCAGGAGCCTAAGATCATGACCTGAGCCGAAGGCAGAGGTTTTAACCCGCTGAGCCACTCAGGCACCCCGCATTACATATTTTTTTGTAAAAAAGGGAAAGCTGGGCCTCATAGAGATAAGAACCAATGTTCTAAATGAAATAAGGATATGGTACTCTTCCCTATTGAACAGGGATTTAATATGCGAAAACTAGATCTTCTTTGAAAAATAAAATTTAGGGGCGCCTGGGTGGCTCAGTGGGTTAAAGCCTCTGCCTTTAGCTCGGGTCATGATCTGGGGGTCCTGGAATCGAGCTCTATATCGGGCTCTAGGCTCAGCGGGGAGCCTGCTTTCCCCTCTCTCTGCCTGCCTCTCTGCCTACTTGTGATCTCTCTGGGGGGGAGGGGGGGGGAAGAAAAGAAAAATAAAATTTACTCAAGAGGATAATTGAGAAAATCCCCATTTGAAAACCCCATTTCTCAGATGTCATGACTTGCTCATTTAATGATTTTACCCAGGGTTTTCGAGGTATAAGCATGCCTGATATCCTTTAAAAATTTAAGTGATTTTTATCAAACTCCATTAACTCCTTAATAAATTATCATTAGAGGACCAAAGGACATATACATGAATGCCAAACAGGTCATTATAAGCAAGCTCCTTATTTTTCATTTGGACAATTAAAGTCAAAGTGGTTAACAAAACTAGAAATCCACCAGGTCAAAGGATAAAAGTTAGTATTGGGATTCCTTAGTTAAATCATGTAATCAAAAAAAAATGATAATCAGATAACAAAATGGGTTAAAAGAATGTTTTTGGAATCTCAAAAACTTAAACCAGACCTGTTGCCCTATTCATCCAAGATGAACAAATGATTATATTTTTAAGTAGTTCAAGACAGGGGCCATGCCATGTTCAGCACTTTCACTTACTGGTTGCATGAACTTGGACAAGTTAATTGAACTTTCAGAAGTTTGGGCTTTCTTATCTGTAAAATGGAAATAATACTGACATTCAATTTTTTTGTATGACTTATTGGAAATGAGTATGCAAAGCAGCCAGGAGCTAGGTACCTGAAAGGAACTAAGTAAGTGATGGCCATTAGTATTATTTTTATATGTTACTGATTGATTTGTGAATGAGTGAATGAGTTTCAATGGGTTATGTCTCTGAGGCATTTGCATCTTAAGGCTTTTACTTCTAATTGTGGAATGAAAAGCTTTTTCTCCTTTAAAGGAACTTCAGGCATCAGCAAGCAGATGGCATAGTACATTCAAAATTCATCCCACAAGGTCATACTGTCCATTCAGTTTATAAGGAAGAAATTCTGAAGCAGTTGAGAAATTCTCTGTGATACAGAAAAAAGTAATATTGCCCAACAATTGGCTCGATGACAATGCTCCAGTTCATTGTAAATTTTCTGTCAATTATGGACCACAAATACTAGGTAAATTTCTTATCCTACTAGGCTTGAATCTGAATGAGTTACAAAAGTTTCCAAAAGTTAATCTATCTTCAAAATATAGAAACATTTTCTACTGGAAATATACAGGAGAATATACTAGAGGACAGTACGATGTAGAGAAAAGGCAATGACCTTGTGGCCAAGAGAACTGGGTTTT
This sequence comes from Nasua narica, assembly GCA_028533885.1. Taxonomy (NCBI): domain Eukaryota; kingdom Metazoa; phylum Chordata; class Mammalia; order Carnivora; family Procyonidae; genus Nasua; species Nasua narica. The sequence continues at coordinate 97,427,969 of CM052802.1, forward strand.
CATTTTAGTTTTAATACTTGTAACAGTGTGACATTAGACAGTAAATTTAATTTCTATAGGTTTCAGTGTCTCATCTAAAAATGAGAAGGATGACTTATCATCCATGAAGCTCTGAGATTCTAACTGAAAGTTATATCCAAGGCAGGGAATGGGAGAGGGAGTTCCAGAAGGTCCCTTGCAATCACACTGTATTTAATGGTAAGCCCAGTCATATTGGTGTCTTTATAAAAAGGAGGATTAGGACGGACCTCCAAGAGGAGACGAGGAGCTGTCTAGAGCTGCTACCAGCCTATTCCTAGGGGTTCCAAGAAATAATGAAGAATGTCCAATCTGGTACAATGTGTGGCCTAGGATGCAGAATCATCCAGCCTTCAACACTCCCGTGTGTGCCTGAAATGAAGCTCCAATCCCTGGTCTCCTCAGATTCCCAAGTGAAGTCTCTGTACACTCTGCACCTTACAATCCAGCCTGGCATGACCTTTCTGCTCTCTGTGGTGGCACCATGATGCTCCACTGACCCTCCTGGGACACCCCAAGAAACCACTGTACCTCCATCCTTTTCAGTGTAATGAATGCTCAGCCCTAGTTGCACATTAAAATTACCTGAGGTACTTAAAAAAATGATGGACTGATGGTGGACCTCCCCCAGATCAGTTGAGTCAAACTCTAAGTGAGGGGGGGATCTAGGCATCATGGTCTTATAAAAACTCCCCAAATGATTCCAGCGTACAGCTGGAGTTGAGAAAAGCCAACACTAAGGAAGGAAGAGCAGTCATTATTGCAGGAGTTAACCAAGCACAGTAAAGACACCTCCCTAGAAAGGAAAAGAAGGAATCCCAGCAGCCAGAAGGACTAGAGTTTTATTTTTCTACCCTGTGTGTCAATGTATTTGTGTGTGTGTGTTTATGAGTTCACAAAAATGATTAGATTATACTGGTCTCAAGAAAAACTGTCAACAGTAAAGATAATTATAGGTAACAGAGAACTAACAAAAGGAAGAGAAAACAGCACATAGATCTACTTTCATGTATAAAAGAAATGCTAATTGTATTCTCTTAGGTCAACCACTCTCTACTTGACTAATTACAATGCAGCACAATAACGATAAGGTACATTATTACGTGTTTTGCGTTAACTAGAGTAAGTTTTATTTGATTACAAGATTAAACTGTTCCCGTACACTTAACCTTCATAGTTTGTTACTCCAGAACAGTGTAATGTTTGAGGGAACATTGCTCCTGGGCACTAGGAAGTGTTAATGTCCAACATTTGCATAAGTGAAGGTACTTTTCTGTATTTGCATAAAAAGAGGTAAGCAGGTCCTTTCAAAGGTATGGGGAACAAAGACCAGCTAGTGCCAAGGTTACAGGTTTTGGGAGGGGTGCTTTGTCAAGGGTAGTGGGAGAGAGGGTGGGGAAGAGGAGATGGGGCCACAAAGATTAATGAGATACATCCCTGACATTTAAACATCCAGAGGTACCGCAAAGAGGACTTGAGCAAAAGGGGCAGAGGAGCTTGAAGTGGTGACTCTCGTGCAGGGTCGGGCACTTGGAAGAAAAAGCAGCTCGGTCGGAGCAGGGACCCAGCTGAACTGACCACTCCCCTCCTCACGCCCTAAAAGACCTTTGTACCCTCCTCTAGGTCGAAAACTGCTCTAGTAATGCATTCTTTCAGCATACTATATGGCCCTTGAAGGCAGGGACCATGACTCATTGCTCTTTGTTTTCCCAGGTATTCCCAACACCAAGAATGGTATTTGATCCAAAGCTCTCAATAAATACCAATAAATGAACTAATGAATAGCTCCTGAATGACTGTCAATATAACACAGCTTCTCCAGTCATTGAGATGATTTATTCATTTGGCTATGTCATCTACTGCATTAGTTCTCTCCATGTGCCCATTATATTTTTATCTAGATTTCTGAAGACCACTGGTTAAGACAGAGCCAGGAACAGAATCCTGTGGTACTCCACTACAGGAGTGGCTGATTTAAGAACCAACATTCTATATAATTTCACCATCCTACCAAGTGCCTTGCACATATAGATACTTAAATGTTAACTTGTCCTTATTTTTAAAAATGTCATGAGAACCCACATCAAACACTTCGCTAAAATCAAGATATACTGTGTCTATAGCATTGCCCTGGTTTTCCAATAAAATTCTAAAAGAAAATCCATTTATTTGGGAATGATTTCTCTTTAGGCAACTCAAATCGGTTACTAAAACTATGTATTTTTCCTTAAAAGCTTATAAATCATCATGCTAATCACTAGTTCTAGAATTTTACCAGGAATAAAAAAAAAATCAGGTCTATTGCTATTTGTATATAGAATCTCTCTTTTAGGGGGAAAAAAATCACCTGTAGTATTAGTCTTCTGTCTAGAAATCAGGTGAACAAAAAATCCAAAATCAGATCTGGAAGTTCTCAGAGTCCCCTGGGATGTAATTAGCACAGATTAAAGACTAGAACAATCCAAAGCTGCAAATACTTCTTTATTCTTCCTTTGACTCTCCTACCCACACTGGGCTTCAATTTCTTCTCAACCATGTTTGTTTTACCCTTTCCTTTTTGAAGGCCAAATGCCCTACTGAAGAAAATGGAAGTAAGTTAGGAGTTTAATAATTCTGTTTTATCAGGGGTAATAGATATTATCAGATCACCTTTGTTAGATGAAGACTGTCCCTTCCTTATTATTTCCTTATTGTTCAGAATGTAGCTTTCAATTTTTTTTTTTTAAACCAATTTTTGGTGGTGCCTGGGTGGCTTAGTTGTTAAGCGTCTGCCTTCAGCTCAGGTCATGATCCCAGCATCCTAGGATCAAGCCCCATATCGGGCTCCCTGCTTCTCCCTCTCCAGCTCCCCAGTGCTTGTGCTGCCTCTCTCACTATCTCTCTATCATAAATTAAAACATATTAAAAAAATAATAAAACCAGTTTTTGTTGGCTATAGCATCTGTCCAGATCCTCAACTCATTGTGAATACTTCAAGGTTTCTTCCTTCTTTCTTACTAACTACTTCACCTTATACTACATTTTGAAAGGTATGCAATGAAACAAAACTTACCAACATTCCATCCTCAAATCCACCACCTTACCTGTGGCTGTTTCCCTATTCTGGCTTGCCTCCATTTACAGTGGAAGAAGTATTTCTGCTCCCCTTCACTATCTCTCTTGGATCATATCCTTTGTTTGTGTACTCAAGGACTTTGTTCTTCACAATTATTCCCTTTTCTTCTTTAATATTAAATTTTCTTTGTCTGATGAATCATCCCAGGTAACAGACAAACGCAAGACATTGTCCTACCTCTGTCCCTCTAGTTACTGCCCCATTTCTGACCTCTCCATTCTCTCTGGCCACTCCAGTAGGGATTTCATTCCCACCAGTCCACTGAAATGGCTCTTGTCAAGGTTGCCATCAGTTTACCCTTTGACAAATCCAACAATCAGGTATTATAATACAATCGGGTATATATAATAATCAGATATCCTCCTTTTTACTCTTACTTTATTTTTTTTAAAGATTTTATTTATTTATTAGGAAAGAGAGAGAGTGAGAGAGAGCATGAGAAGGGAGAAGGTCAGAGTGAGAAGCGGACTCCTCATGGAGCTGGGAGCCCGATGTGGGACTCAATCTCGGGACTCCGGGATCATGACCTGAGCTGAAGGCAGTTGCTTAACCAACTGAGCCACCCAGGCGCCCTACTCTTACTTTATTTTTAGCATCATTTGATATAGTCAACTTTTGCCTTTTAACACTTCCTGTACATTGCTTCCATGGTGCCATCATCCATACTCTTTGGGTTTTGCTGATGTCTCCTGACAGCATCTTCTCAGTTCTTTGCCGACTTTGTCTCTCCTGACTTCTAAATGCTAGCAGCCCCCCATTCCTCAGTCCTCACCCCCTTCCCTTCTCTCCTCTCTCTACAAGCAATCTCTTCTAGTCTCATGGTTTTAAATATCTACCTGTATACTGATATCAAAGTTTATCTCCAGTCTTTACTTCTGTCCTGAGCTCTAGGCTTACATATCCTATTGTCTAGTGAACATCTCCCTTGAATATATGATATTTCGATCATAATAATACGAACAACAGTAGCAGCAGCAACAGTTAACATTTACTGAGAACTTAAGGGGTGTCCAGTGCTGTTTTAAGTGCTTCAGGGGTATTAATTCATTTAATTTTCACATCAACCATATAGGGTATGTACAATTTTAAAGGGTACATACTCCTGAGAAAGGGTAAAACCCCTCTTTTTAAAGATGAGGGCACTGGAACAATTTGCTCAATATTCACAGTCAGTACATGTCAGAAGCATAGGCATGTGAAGATTAACAAGACCAGCACAAAAATCTTGATTCCTGTCCCTTATAGCTGCTCTTCCCATGGTCCTCCTCACCATCCTGTACCTACTTGCTTAAACCAAAAATTTTTCTCCTCCCCAAACTATATCTACCCCAATGGCAAATTCTGGATATATCCTGAATCTGATCATAGCTCTTTTTTTCCACCAGTAGCACCGAAGGCCCAGCTCCCATCGCTTCTCCTCAGGGCCATTTCAACTCCTTAGTGGTCCCTCTGCTTGTATTCTTTTCTGCTCATATTGCCACTGCCACAAGAATAAAACTTCTTTTAAAAGTTTTTTAACAAAAAAAAAAAAAAAAAAGTTTTTTAACAGCAGGGAGCCTGGGTGGCTCATTGGGTTAAAGCCTCTGCCTTCAGCTCAGGTTATGATCTCGGGGTCCTGGGATCAAGCCCCATATCGGGCTCTAGGCTCAGTGGGGAGCCTGCTTCCCCCTCTCTCTCTGCCTGCCTCTCTGCCTACTTATGGTCTCTCTCTCTCTCTCTGTCAAATAAATAAATAAATAAAATCTTTAAAAATATTTTTTTTAACGGTTGTTTAAAATGGCATCCCATCTCACTTGGAATGAAACTCAATCTCCCTGATACAGCCTACAGGGCCCTACCTGATCAGGATTCTAGCCACAGCCCTAGCTTCACACGCTACTACCATCCCACTGACCACGTGCGCCTTCCTTCTGGTCCTCTTACATACAGAACTCATCCTGACTCGCAGCTTTGCCAGCGTCCTCCTCCTGCCTGGAATGCATCCCCCTGAGGTTTTAACTTACCGATTTCTTCCTGCCATTTAAGCTTCAGGTCAAATCTTATCTTCTCTGATCGTGCCATTTGAACTTTCCGAGTCCCTAAACCATGTTTTATTTTCTTCTAGCATTCATCAGATCTGCAACTGTCACCTGTATTTCATTGTTTATTTATTATCTTTCTTTCTTCCAACATAAAATATAAGCCTCACAATAACAGGAACCATGTCTGTTGGGCTCACTGTTCGATCCTTAGTGAACATGACAGGGAGTACCTGGCAATCAACCAGTATTTCTTCAGTGAGTTTTCTCTTTTGCTCTCTCTCTAGTACTAGTCCGCATTCAAAAAGCCTGTGATTACACATTAAATTTCCTTTTAGTTACTTCATCTATGTATGTGTATATAGAAATACACATAGTAGATGTCTACATATAGATACATATAAAATGTTTACTTATATCTGCAAATAAGTATGTGTATCTATGTAGACATACAGATAAGGATATTAGATTATCTGTATCTCTTCATGTAAAAACTTCTAGAGAATAGAAAATGTGCTGTTGCTTCTACTGCCTCCCCAAAGTTCTAGAACATATACAATATTCACTATAGGTTTGAATTGTTTTACCACAGTTAAGGACTTATGTTCCTTTGGTTCACTGTTAGTCCAGAGAAATGCTACTACTTCACGTTGTGTTTTCCTTTCAGGCTTTCACAAGCATGAGACACAGATAACTATTAAATTTGAGCCTAGAGAAACAATAATTAAAAATTTGTTCAAAAAAAAATCTAGAACATACTAAAAAACAAAGCATCCAAATTTTAGAATAGAAGTACCCCGTAGATCTCTATCTTTCTAATAATACATTGAGGCATGAGAATATTCTGGTATAACCACAGATCTAATAGAATGTTCAACATTAACACTCTGAATATAAAGTTAACAATCTGGAGCAGAATCACTAAATGTCATAAATCTCTTATGTATTTTGAACCTGAAAATTATACAAAATCTCTGCCTTGTACTAGTAAGCAGATAAATAGGAAGTACCATTTTATTTTTTTTAATTTTTTTTTTGGAAGTACCATTTTATTAAAGGTAAAAAATGAGGCTAAGGGTAACAGATTCCTGCTCACAACTAATAGAAGCAATAAAGTGATGAACATCCCAAAAGACACATTCCAATTTCTCTCTTAAATCCAAGTCACCCACTCACTCCCACCCCCATACTTTATTGTCTGACATTCAAGGAAAGGCTACAGAATCTTCTATAAATGAAATTAATGAAGCAATAGCCACCCAAGTTCTAATCTGGATAGATGTATGTTAACATCAGCATTCTCATTCGTGAAGGTTTTCATTTTAAAAAAAAGGGAGCAGGACAGGTTTGGATGCCTCACACCCTAGCTCTGTGCTTTTCCTTCAGTAAGAATCAGAATCCCTTGTGTGTTTGAGTCAGCTGTTGGCATTATTCAAGTCACACGGTGGAGCCCTCGCAGTATCTGTAAACAGGAAGTGCTATAAATTACAAGTCTAGGAAGATGACATTTGTAGCCACCACAGGAATATGTATGGATGCCCCCTCTTTGAGCGACTAGCTTTTCCTCTGGCTTCCCGTGATACCTAAAGCAAGCCAGTTTCTCCTATCCTCCTAAAGATGCAGAATCAAATATGGTATCATGAAAAGCTGGACTGAGGATAATGTATACCACACTGATGTATTAATTAATACAAATTACCATAAATCCAAGGCTTAAAGAGTACGAATACGTAAACGTAGAGTCAACTATGATGAGCTATGTTTTCAGACTGAGTGGTCAGCATGACACAAAGATGGGAGGAGAACAGGGACATTACTGACAAAGCACCTCTGCATGTGTCCTCCTCCCCTAGGGCAGACTTAGAAGGGTGACAGCAACTAGTAACTTCTTCCAAGAGGGAAGAAGGTCCTAGCCAGTGTCTTGCCCCTAGCCCCATGGCTCTGAGGTTTACCAGCTTAGCTTGCAACAGCTTGAGGACGAAGAGAGAGAGGAAGATGTAAATACCTCATTTAGATTCATGCTCTTTTCCTATTATTATTAATTTTTATTTCTAGCACTGAAAAGAAGAAGTGTAAAAATGATATATGTCTTTTTCTGGGTTCTTGTTATTTCTCTGAAAAAGAATGGCATCTGGAAAGGGACTGTAAGAGGGTGATACACTTTGCACATGTATTCTGATGCAGTCATCTTTAATCTTACAACCAAGACATATCTGTCTTACCTTGCAATGCTTATAAGGTGCGGATTTGAGGCTTTCTCAGTACACAGTCACGTAGGGAAGGCAGCTTAATTAATAACAATTAAGGGTTTGGAAAGATCATAATGAAATGTGCAAGATTAACTCAGAATACAATTTTAAAGCATGGGACAATGTCCACATGGAAATCTCTGTATTTAAGGTTTGAAAACCCAGCAATCGATCTCTTCTCTGGATAGGGATAGGAAGAGAAAAGGGACAAGGGAGCAGAAAAAGCAAAGGGGGACATTTCAGACCCAGTCTCAGATTTTAAGAAACCTTTTCAAGGTCACACAGCTGGGTAAGTATCAGAGTTGGAATTCTAATCAAAACAAAACCCATCAGCTCCAAAGCCCCGTGATCTCTGGGGACAGGGCAGGAGGACACTTTTACCCACATGGACTTTGAAGTTCTGAAACATCTGTAGCGGAGACATGGCTTTGGAGAGCTACTTCCGTCTTACTGCTCTATGGCAATGTGAGACATCAAAAATCGTTGGGTAGCAGATAAACTGGCAAAGTGGGAGATGGTGATCACTATGTGAGATACAGACTGGGAGCTAACAGTCTTTCGGAACTAAGATGGCAAGCGGGTAACTCCAGTTCTTCTCGCACGGCTATGGGAGTGATGGACAGGGCACAAGCTCAGAGGGAATAAGTAAATAGAACTACTCAAACAGGGGGCACCTGAGTGGCTCAGTGGGTTAAAGCCTCTGCCTTCAGCTCAGGTCATGATCTCAGGGTCCTGGGATCGAGCCCTTCATCGGGCTCTCTGCTCGGCAGGGAGCCTGCTTCCCACTCTCTCTCTGCCTGCCTCTCTGCCTATTTGTGACCTCTCTCCTCTCTGTCAAATAAAAAAAAAAAAAGAACTACTCAAACATCTCCCATGTACTATCAATAAGGCCGTGTTTTCAAGTAAACAGAAGGTAATAAACTTTTGGTCGTTCAGGCTTCAATTAAATGAACAGGTTCCTCTGAAAACTACCCGGGAAGAGCAAGAGTTGATTCCTTCCATCTTTCAAGTATGTTTATTGAGCACCTACTATGTGTCATGTACAGCTCTAAATCCTGGGGGACCTAGGAGGGGTTTTAGTGGGGGAAGAGACAGATAGTAAACAAATTAAATAAGATGAAATACATTAGCAAAATACATATGATATGTGGTGATCAGTGCTATGGAGAAAATAAAACTGTGATAGGCATTTGGCAATTTTCAAAGTAGGGTAGTTGGGAAAGGTCTTACCGAGAAAATGACGTCCACCTGAAGACCTAACGGAGGTTAGGCAATGAGTCACACTGATATCTGGGGGGAAAAAGCTTCCAACTGAGGAGACAGCAAATTCAAAGGTCCTGGGGCAAGAGTAGGCCTTGTTACGTTGAAGGACCAGCAAGGAGGTCATTGTGGCTGGAGTGGAGGAAATCAGGCAAAAGTAGTAAAAAAGAATGTCTATGCGGTAACATGGTATCAGATAATGTGGGGGCTTTGTAGGCTCCTGGAAGCAGTGTGACTTTTAATTAGGGTGGGATGGGAAATCACTGTAGATGAAAAGACAAGGCTAGTAGTGTCACAAGCAGTGACTTTAAAAGGATCGGTTTGGCTTCTGGGTTGAGAAAAGACACCGAGGGGGCAAGGGTCCAAGCAGGAGATAGGGGGCAGGTGCTGACTAGGGGTGGGGAAGTTGAGACAGTGAAAAAAGATCATGTTCTAGAATTATCCTAAAGGTAGAATGATAGGACTTACTGACAGACTAGAGGGTGCCAAGGTTTTTGGCCAAACGATGGAGTTGCTATTTGCCAAAGATGGAAGACCACAGGAGGAAGGGAATTTTAGGAGTTAGTTCGGGAGCGTGACTCTGTTGATGTTGTATTTCAGATGTCTATTAGCCATTCAAGTAAAGATGTCAGGTAAGCAGCTGAATTTATGAGCCTGGAGCTCAAGGGAGAAGTCTGGGCTGGAGATATAAATTTGGGAGTCTTCAGCCTAGAAATGGTTTAAAGCCCTGGAGCCCAGATGAGATCACCAAAAGTCCAAGCGTGAGTATTAGGACAGAAGAAAGGGCCATGGCCTGAGCCCAGGGAACTTCAATTTTAGAGGTCAGGGAGACAAGGAGGCAGCAAGGACACACAGAGTAGGAGTCGTCAATGAGGCAGGAGAAAGACCAGGAAGAGTGGTGTCCAAAGTGTTTCAAGGAGCAGGGTGGGAGCCACCGAATCGAATGCTGCGGGTAGGTCAAAGAGGCACAGAACCCCACAGACCGCTGGGCTTAGCACTGTGGAAATAAACAGTGACCGTGCAGAGGGCAGGCTGGGGGTGCATAGAGCATCTCCAGGCCTCTTCTATTATCCATAAAATGAGTGTCAGACTAGATCATTGGTAAATCCTCTGCCACCTTAAAATCATATGACTTCTAGCAATTTTAAGGGCCTAAAGATGTTTCACTTGATGCGTCTTTGCTTTTCTAATTTCACATTGGCCCAATCTAGAATTTTTTTTGATACTGAAGGCTAAGTTAGAGAAGTAATTTACACTTGTATTTTTCCTATAGATAACTATAACTCATTTTATGGTATGATTCCCAGAAACACCCTGTGGAGGGGTAGAGAAGCAGGATGACTACCTATGAAGGCAATAAGGGGAGTTACAACTCTGAGGGTAAAAAACCTACTACTCTACAGAACTGAGAGCTAACACACTAAGGTAAACGAGAAAGCTCCTAGGGAGCAAGGAACGCTGGGTGACCCACTCCCAGCCCAAGCGTCTGGCACTGCTCACAGCTCAAAAGGGGCCAGTTTTGAGGCTGGTTTTCATTTCCCTTCGGTACTAGTGGTTCCTTTGGATATACTGAGCCCCACTCCATTTCTTTACTAACTCCCACAACTTTTTAGAGGGAAAGAAGAGGTTGGTTGTAGGAGGTTTCTGAATACGGAATCCTATATTAGATGCTGGAGTGCCACAGAGAGGAAAAACCTATCACTGCCAACCGGGGAGGTGGGGGGTGGGGAATAGGGAAGGCAACCATATCTAACATTTATTGAGCTTTTACTATGCACCAGATCCTATTCTAAATGCTTTACATGTGGTACCTCATCATTCCTGACAACAATCTATGAAGCAGATGTTACCAACAGTCCTATTTTACATATGGTACAAATGAAGTCATACAGTCCTACTGCCCGGAGTTACACAGAGCTAGGAGACAACGTAGGCATTCTGGTTCCAGAGTCACTCACTTAAGCACGAAGCTTCCTCCCCAGAATCCCTCACAGGCAGAGCAAAAGGTCCTACTCTAAGGGCCCAGGCAGCACCATGGCAAGACAGAATGGCCCCCCTGTACCCGAATGTACAGAAAGACAAACAACAAGATCACAGCACCTTTGTAATGCTGGTGTTGGGGAGCGGGGTTTTTGTCAGATTCACCTGTTATTTTGCAGGGACAAGATTTAATGGGCAATAAACCTGAATTCAGATAATACCAGAATCTTGCTATAGCAGTGTATAAAATAAAAAGAAAAGTACCGAGTATCTACAGAGTAAGAAGATGCCCATGCTAATAATGATGCCACCAGAAACTTCGCACTATCTGCTCTGGTCAGCCCCAGATGCCCCTCTACTGCGAAGAAGGAAAGTTGGAGAGAGTAATGTGGAAAAGGCTCCCTAGTGCTACTGAATACAGAAGTAGCAAGATTAAAACAAAACAAAACAAAAAACATCGTAGGGAGCTGAAATGGGACAGAATCATCTTGATTTTTGCTTTTCTATGTCCAGCAAATATTTACCTAGCATGCAAACGGACTTTGGTGATAGGACCTCGTGACACAAAAGGCCAGGTGAACAATTTCCCAAACAAGAGTGGATAATACTTCTAATTGACTTAATCAAAGAAAACCAGATTTAGACTTCTGTGAGATACTAACAAAGACTGAAACCTGATACTAACAGATAGAAGTCCTCTCTGAACAGAAAGAAAACCTGTTTAGTCTAGATTGGTCCTGAGTCCATTTGAAGGGAGGCAAATGTGCCTTTCCCTGGCAGAATCTTCCTTTGCCTCAATACCTAGAGATGTGTTGCAGCCTAGCTGTTCACTTTTGTTCCTGGCATGTTGTTTTCATGTTCATTTCCTGATGCATTCCCCATCCCTGTCTCACTCCCCCCCTTATCTTGGCATTTTCACTCCTATTTTCCACTGCAAGAGTACACAATGCTACCTCCTCATGTCTTCCCCTCTGAAGGCTTTTCCCCCATTCTCTCTCTCCTTGTAGGGAACAGAAAGCACTCAGTTTCAAGCCAGAAACCAGGAAACTGGCCTTAACCTCTCTCTCTGTCCCCTCCTCTCTCTCCTTTCCCTCCCTCTCTTTTTCTCCTTCCTCTCCTTCTCGCTTGCTCTTTCTCCTCCTCCCCCCGCTTTCCGCTCCCTCTCTCTCATACCACTTCTAACTCCCATATACACACCCAGTTAATCGGCCCAGCTGAAGACACAGCACATTCAGTCAATGCAAATCACCACAAGGGACTGACCACAGAAAAGCGGCCTCTTTAAATAGACCCTGTATTTTGCCCGTGCTGCGTAGGTAATCAAAATTAAACAACTACAGGCATACCTCAGAGATATTGTGAGTTTGGTTCCAGACCACTGGAATAAAGCAAATATCGCAATAAAGCAAATCAAATGAATTTTTTGGATTCCTAGTGCATATAAAAGTTATGTTTACACTATACTATACCGTAATAATAGCCCTGGGTCTAAAAAACACTGTATATACCTTAATTAAAAACTACGTTATTGTTAAGATATGCTAGCCATCATCTGGGCTTTCAGTGAGTTGTCATCTTCTTTTCTGGGGGACGGTCTTGCCTTCACGTTGAAGGCTGCTCACTGATCAGGGTGGTGGTTGCTGAAAGCTGGGGTGGCTGTGGCAATTTCTTAAACAACAACAGGAGTGCCTGGGGGCTCAGTTGGTTAAGCATCCGACTCTTGATTTCATCTCAGGTCATGATCTTGGGGTCATGAGATCGAGCTCTGCACTGGACTCTGTGTTGGCCATGGAGCCTGTTTAAGATTCTCTCTCTCCCTCTCCTTCCGCCCCCTCTCACCCCCACTGGCATGAACTCCATCTCTCTTTCAAAAAAAAAAAATATATGGTTTGCCCTATTGACTCTTCCTTTCATGAACAATATTTTTCTGCATAGCATATGATGTAATTTGATAGCATTTTACCCATAGAGCTTCTTTCAAAAATGGAGTCAATCCTCTCAAACCCTGCTGCTGTTTTATCAACTATGTTTATGGAACATTCTCAATCCTCTGGTGTCATTTCAACAACCTTCGCAGCATCTTCACCAGGGGCAGATTCCATTTCTTGAGGTGGAATTCCATGCCTCTGTTAGTCCCTAAGAAGTAACTGCTCATCAGTTCGGGTCTGATGGTGAGATGGCAGCAACTCAGTCCCGTCCTCAGGCTCCACTTCGGATTCTAGTTCTCCTGCTCTTTCCACCACCTCTGCTGGGACTTCCTCCTCTCAAGTCTTGAACCCCGTCAAGGTCCTCCACGAGGGTTGAAATCCACTTCTTCCAAACTCCTGTCAATATTGTTGATATTCTGAACTCTTACTATTCATCAAGTGTTTTTAATGGCACCTAGAATGGTGAATTCTTTTCAGAAGGTTTTCAATTTACTTGTCCAGATCCATCAGAGGAATTGCTATCAAGGGCGGCAACAGCCTTAAGAAATGTACTTTTTTAAATACATTTTGAAAATTGAAATGACTCTTTGACCCATGAAATGGACGCAGAATGGATGGTGTGTGAACAGGCATGAAAACAACATTAACGTCCTTGTCCATTTCCACCATAGCTCTTGGGTGACCAGGTGCATTGTCAAAGAGTAGTAATAATTTGAAAGGAATATTTTTTTTTCTGAGCGGTAGATCTCAACAAGTGGGTTTAAAATATTCAGTAAACCATGTTGTAAATAAATGTGCTGCCATCCAGATTTTGTTGTTCCATTTATAGAGCACAGGTAGAGTAGAGTTAGCTTAATTCTTAAAGACCATAGGATTTTCAGAACGATAAATGAGCACTGGCTGCATTAGGGCCTGGCAAGCTCTGAAGCCAGGCACCGACTTCTTTTCTCTAGATTAGAACGTCCTAGGTAGCATCTTCTTCCGACAGAAGGCTGTTTTGTCTACAGTGGAAATCTGCAGCCCCCTTCGTGGGTGATCGGAGGTAGATCTTCTGGAGAATTCACTGCAGCTTCTCCACCAGCACCTGCGGCTTCCCCTTGCACTTCTGAGTTACGGAGACGGCTTCCTTCCTTAACCCTCAAGAACCCACCTCTGCTAGCTTCAAACTTTTCTCCTGCAGCTTTCCCACCTCTTTTAGCCTTCGCAGAACTGAAGAGAGTTAGGGCCTTGCTCTGGCTCAGGTTTTGACTTAAGAGAATGGTATAGTCGACTTCTAACTAGACCACTAAAATCTCCCTATCAGCGATAGGGCTATTTCTCTTTCTTGCCTTCAAAGCTTTTAATTGCCTTCAAAAGTTTTGCCTTTGCATTCACAACTCGGACAACTGTCTGGCACAAGAGGCCTACCTTTTGGCCTCTCTTGGCTTTTGACAAGTCTTCCTCACTAAGCTTAAGCATTTCCAGCTTATGATTTGGAGTGAGAGTCGTGCAACTCGATTCTTCCTTTCATTTGAACACTCAGAGGCCGTTTTTGGGTAATTAACTGGCTTAATTTCAATATTGTGTCTCAAGGAATAGGGAGGCCCGAGGAGAGGGAGAGAGACAAGAGAACGGCTGGTCGGGGGAGTGCTCAGAACACACACCACATTTATCAAGTGCGCCGTCCTATGTGGGTATGGTTCGTGGCACCCCCAAAACAATTACAACAGTAACATCAAAGATCACTGATCACATATCACCACAACAAATCCAATAATAATGAAAAAATCGAAATATTATGAGAATTATCAAAATGTGACACAGAGACACAACACAAGCAAATGCTGTTGGGAAAATGGTGCTGATAGACTTGCTCCGCACAGGGTTGACACAAACCTTCAGTTTGTAAAAATCACAATTATATCCAAAGTACAACAAAGCAAAGCACAATAAAACAAGGTATGCCTGTACTCTCATAAGGATTTGTTCAGTGTCTATCTCCACCTGCGGACAGTGAGGTGGACCCTGTTCATGGACCACTCTTGTTCACCACTGATACCTGCCATTTATTGAGTGTGAACTCTATGCCAGGCACTGCGTGCAGCTCTACGTTTATGATTTCATTTCATCTTGGACTCTGTGAGGTAGGATCTAGTATTAGCCATATTTAGTAGATAAAGAAATTGAGGCTTAGACGAGTAGCTTACCCAAGGTCATACAGTTGAACTTGAACCAGGGTCCGTTTGATGTCAAAGCAAATGCTTACTACATTACACTAAATGACTTGGCAAAGTGGAACCTATTTTTCTTTTCTTTTTTTTGTAAAGATTTTATTTATTTGAGATAGAGCAAGAGAGAGTGAGCATGAGCTGGGGTGGGAGAGGGCAGAGGCAGAGGGAGAAGCAGACCCTTTGCTGAGCAGGGAGGCCAATGCGGGGCTCGATCCCAGTACCCTGGGATCATGACCTGAGCTGAAGGCAGATGCTTAACCTACTGAACAACCCAGGCACTCCTGAAATCAATTTTTTAATATATACCACAAAGTCCTAAGTCAAATCATGCACACAAATCTAGACAAATTAAATCAGCGCAGGCAAAATTCCTGTGCACTGGGCTAATTAGAAAGCCTAAAATTATCCTTAAAAAAATCCTTGGTTTTTTTTTAAAAAAAAATCAACAATAACTCTTCCCCATGTAATTCATATTTTTTCTTCTTTATTAGTGGCAATTTTACAACTCATCAGAAGAATAGTCATTGGTCAGATTTTTGTTAAGAGTACTTCACTGCAGTTACTTTTTTAAGTAAACAAAAATACAGCAAGCTCTATAAAAGCGCACTAGTACTGAGACAAAATGCTGCAGTAGAGTGGAGATTCGAAAAAATCCTGCTGCTTTGTTAACACTCGTGGAAGCATGGACGACCCACCAATTAGAGATAGAGAATTTGGGTCAGTGTATATAGCAATTTGTTACAATTCAGCTGTCAATTTTGGGATCAGAAAGAGAGGGAGAGACTCAAGGGACTTTTCAATCACCTGGTATAACAAGCCAACAGACAAAAGATGTTGCAAATAATTCAGCAAAGTCAAAAAGAACCTAAAATAATAGTAATATTTGGAAACTGTGATTGAGTTCATGCAAAGCCCACTGGCATCCTTATTCTAGAAGAAAAATATCAGCAGGAGAAGAAATAAAGGCTCCTACAGTCATCAACCAATTTAGTATGTTGCTAAAGGGCAAGAAAGTAGAAAAATTCAAGGATGTTAGAGTACAGACTTTGTCCAGTCATACTGAACTAACACAAAGGAGCTAATTAATAGACCTCTTTTCTCAATAATTAAGATTACAAAACAGGGAAAATTACTATGGGGCTTCCCCAAGAAAAGGAAAATACACTGTATCTCTCCCTCTCCTATTCCCTCCCCAACCAGCCTCTTTATTAGAAGGCTATATGATATAGTTTACCATGTTCGAAAAATACCCCATCTTGAAACAACTGATATTTAAGCTTTTTTGAGGGAAAAGTCAAAGACATTGCCGGGATGCAAAAATAGGAGTTAAAACAGTGGGCATAGGAGAATGCAGTCTGTAGGAAGATACACGAACATTCTTTGGTCCTGGTTCAACAGCTTTAAAACAGATCTAGATGGGGTGGCTCAGTGGGTTAAAGCCTCTGCCTTTGGCTCAGGTCATGATCTCAGGGTCCTGGGATCGAGCCCCGCATCCGGCTCTCCGCTCAGTGGGGAACCTGCTTCCCCCTCTCTCTGCCTGCCTCTCTGCCTACTTGTGATCTCTCTCTCTCTCTGTCTAATAAATAAGTAAATAAAAATCTTAAAAAAAAATAAACAAATCTAGAAGCGTACATTTAAGTAAACCTCCAAAATTTACTTTGCCCTCCAAAAGGCAATTTATGCTTTAAATTCAGCTTGTTCAGCCGCAGCTCTGGTTAGCTTAACCCCGACCAAGAACCTCCTTTCACCATCAGGGGGTGTGAAGCTCCGCCCAGGAGGAAGAAGGGGATGGACTTGGCTGATTACTCTCTCCCTAAACTGAAACCCTCTTGCGCCCCCCCCAAATGCTCCATTTTGCCCTACTGGAAAGGACCTCCAATGAGATGAAAGCTCAGATAACCCTTCTATCCTGACACATGCAAAACTCTTAACACATCAGGGAAGGAAAAAAGACAGGAAAGGGGAGAGAACAAAGTGTTAAGAAACACCATATGATTTCACTCGTGTGGAATTTAAGAAACAAAACAAATGAACAAAGGAAAAAAAGAGACAAACCCCGAAACAGATGTGTAACTATAGAGAACAAACTGGTGGTTACCAGAAGGGAGGAGGGATGGGAGAAACAGGTGAAGGGGATTAAGAGCACACTCATCTTGAGGAGCGCTGAATAATGTGTACAACTGGTAAAATCACTATATTGTACACCTAAAACTAATATAACACGGTATGTTAACTGCACTGAAATTAAAATTAAAAAAATTTTTTAATTAAAATTTAAGAAAGAAAGAGTTACAGTGGAAGGAGGTAAGAGATGCATATTTTGGTGAGTCACACTTAGAGTAAAATTAAGCACGGGGAAAAAGGGGGCAAGAACAGGGTTCTCTCTCATCTGTTAAATTCCAAAATCTACTAGCTGACAACTACAAAGCACACAAGCCGGTTTGAGTCTCTTTCTTTTTCTCAGTGGCATAAAATCTCTTAATAAAGGTTATTCCAATCAACCCTTTGTCCCCGTGTTTCCATTACAATATTTATGAGGACCATATGAGGAAATAATTGATAAAACCACATGGCCCATCTGGGTACTATTCACTCACAACTCAGAGACCACGCAGTAATAATGTTTAGTTCTGGGTGCTACCCTTTACAAAGGTCACAGAAAAACTGGAACACATTCAGAGGCAAGCATCCAGGACAGGGAAAGGACTCAAAACCAAATCAACGAGGACCTGGATGTGTTCAGCCTACAAAATAGAGGCCTTCTAATACTTGAAGGGCTCTCACGTGGGAAAAGGCTTATTATTGTTTTCTGTGGCCTCAAGGTGGGAGAGTGAAAATCAACGCAGAGAGCACATAGAGAAATTTCGGCTCAATAAAAGGAACAACTTTCTTAGCAGGGCTATTCAAAGGCAGAATAGTTTGCCTTAGAAGACAGGATCCCAGTTCGTGCAAAGGGCAGACAACCACTTAGAGGCTTAGAAAGGGAGGTAAGCACTGGTTGAAAGTTTGGGACCAGGCCAGCATTTCTGTAGGTGTAATACAAGGGCAAACTGAATTGAACCACCTAATGTGCTTGTTGAACAGAAAATCATAGGAATTCGGAAAATAATGCAAGCTCCTGGACCTCTCTCTAGATGTCATGACTCAGAACAGGGGAGTGACTGGGAATTTGCATTTTAACAAGCTCTCGAGGTGATTCTAATGCACACTCAACACTGAGAAACAGGCGAGGTGACCTCTGAAGCTTCCTCTGTCACTTACCCTCTACTGTCATTGGGGCTGTCTAAATAGTTTCCTTGCTCTGATCATTTATTTTTGTTGTGGCCTCTGTCAGGAAACATCCTCACTCAAGTTTCATTAACTCCTTCTCTTTATTGAAAGCGTACCCACCCCTTCAGGATCCGGCGTGGACAAACGATGAATGATTTCTTTGCTGATTTTCCAACCACATGCGACCCCTGATGACTCCAAACAACAGCACTCTTCCGTGCCACACCAACGAACCTGTTACTCCACAATGGTGTCAAAAGCACACACTCTGAGGGAAAGGTCTGGGCCTCATACCCATTCCATCCCACTACTTGCACAGAGGTTGGCACACACTGTGTTACAAAGATAAATTTAACACGTATTTGCTGAGTGGATAGCTTACGTCGTGAGTACTTTGTGCTTCCTTCAGTGTGAGCTCTGTGAAGGTGGACGCTCGCTCATCTCTAGTCACGGGGGTCCCGGCACAGTGCTGAAGCAGACCAGAAAGCATCGTAACCTTGACTCAAACTAACTCATGAGTAACAGCCTTTTTTCCCCCCTGGGTTTTAGGTCAGAAGACATTTTTGCAAAACACAGTTGTCTCATCCAGTACCTGCCACTGGCCTTAAATACGTACTTCAAACGTGTCTACAGATGATCAGGAGTCGCAGGAGAGGCAAAGGAGGAGCAGTCTCCATTTCTTCCACGGTGCAAGGACGGTGAGCCCTTGCTTCCACACTTATCCTCAACACTGGCTCCTTTCCGTCTTGTAAATGGTTTACGTCACCAGCCTGTGGTGGAAAAGCCTCCCCCTCCCTCCTGCTGCCAGGGGCACCACCACTAAGCCCTATTTTGTTCCTTCTTTTTTCCCTAAACTTACTGGATAAAGGGTTTACCATTCCCTATCTCTGCTTTTCTATCACAATTTGAATCAAGTCCTCTTGATTCATCTTTGAGAATTTCTCTTACATCTGTCCCTCTCTCTCATTCCCATCTGGTACCTATTGTCCTATATGAGGCTGTGATGCGGAATATCAGCATTAATTTCCTAATCGAAACCAATGGCCTTTGATCCATGGGTTTGCAAAGAAGTCTTAATGTATCTGAAAAATCACATACTGTAGTCTATTTAAGGGGTGGAAACCTACACATACAAAAAATGCAAACCCTGTAAGAGGAACAAATGTTTTACTGTCTTCATTCTTTCAGAAGCACCTGCCAGTACAGAAGGGCTCTTTTCCCCAGGCTTCCTATCTGTTTCCTTCTTCCATTTTGTCCTAAAGATAAGGTAATAGCAGCAATATTCTACTGACAAGAGCTATCATAAATTGAGCCCGCTAAGCGAGGTACTTGACATATTGTGGTTACTCCCTATAAAAGCTATGATATTATTCTATTTTCAGTTGAAGAACTTGAGGCCCCAAAGGGTCATGTAACTGAGTGCCTAAGGTCATGCCATGACTAAGGGATTAATCTGAGATTCCAGCCCATGTCTCTTTGGCTCCAAAGCCAACACCCCACAATACCCTGCCATCCCTTCATAACACTAATAGCTTCAATTGTTTTTGCAATCACTTCCAAACTTCCGAATTGGTGAGGGTAAGAAAAGCCATGTTTTAGTGAGATAAATCCAGTGGTAATATGCAGGATGGATCGGAAGGGAATTAACTTGAGGTTGGGAAACCAATTAAAGATGTAATAATTTAGGCATGAGTCCATAATGGCCTGCACTAAGATGCTGGCAATGCGAAGGGAAAAAAGAGACGGATATGAGAGAAATTATGAAAGATGAATCAAAAGGACTTGGCGGCTGCTGAAACATACGAAGGGAGAGAAAAAGAATCAAAACTGACTTAACTTATAAGTCTGTGTGACCAAGAGATGTGACTGAAGCAGGGAAGGCAAGGGCAAGATCAGGCTTTGTGGGAGAGGAAATGATAAATTCCTTGCTTTAATTATGAAGAGTAAAACAATGATGTGACCAAGATATAGGAAGATAGATATACCTGTTTTATCTTTAGAGTAAAAATGCCTTTCTGCTTTTCCTTAGTGTGACCCCCAAAAGTAATGAAAGGGACTTCAATTCACATATTCACAGAGAAGAACACTGACCTCTGATGGGAGTAAATACCCTTATGTCCCTGGCATGCAATCCCTTTCTTTTCCAAACTTGTAAAAAGTGCAATGCCTGCAAATTCCAACACCATTCATTCAAAGGAGATGGTTAATAGGTCTCATCTGTTTAGCTGGAAAGCATATAACAGGTCCTTCAGAAGAAGACCACAGACAATCATTTGAGTGAAAATTTATGCAAAGTAACAGATTAGTAATAGTTTTACACCAGCAGGGCTTCATGTCTCATTATTTTATACTGACTACTAATAGAGTTTACTATTAGAATTTGAAAAGGAACAGAAAATGGAATGCTCTCCCCGCAGAATTTATTGTACTCTTTCAGCTATTAGGGGTTTCATTACAGATTTCTACTCCAAGGCGTTATTCTTTGTTTTATTTTCAAAATGTGGCTCATACTTTAAAAATGGCTTTCCGGGAAACCTTTGCATTTGCATGCATTCAAATGAAACTGTTCTCTGTCTGCTGTCATCATTCTGTTCAGCAGCTTGTTACATATTTTATAGGGTTAGGACGTGATTAACAATGGAGTCCTCCGCAGCGTGCCGTAAAACAACAAAACCAACAGTAAGGCTCAGCAGAGTAAACAGCCGGAGTGCTTTTAAATATTTGGTTTTATAGTTTTTAAATGACACGTTTTAAAAGAAATGCTGTGATGTAAGCGGAGGATGCAGCTCCAGGACCACCCTGTGACTGAGGACAGCCTGGTTACAGGGTAGGTTCCGTATGGAGAATGCTCCCTCCTTAGCTATTCAACATTCTCTCAGGCAAGCCCCTGGAACACCAAATGTCCCCCGACACATTGCACATCATCCCAAATGGAGGGAGAAGATGATAGAGGCAACCGAAAGGCTAAAACTGCAGTAACTGTTACATTAAGTAAATCAAGCTGCTTTTTGGAAAGAGGAGACAGCAGAACCGTAGGGTAAGTTTCACCCGGGGCAGGAGTGTTGGGGGGGCATTCCAAACCCAACCCTGCATTCGGCAGACTCCCGAAACAGAGTCACGCATCAGCAGCTCAAAAAGTGGTTTCCTTTTGTTGAGGGAGAGAATAGAAAAATAAATGCTGAGAAGTTTTTCCAAGGAGATCAAAAGGTGCAGTGAATAATGACTCTGATGTACTTCAAAATGGAAATTCTTCAGGCAAGCAGGTCTGGGTTTCAAGTAATTAACCTAACATTTGCACAATGGATTGCGACAAAATATAATGAAGTTAGCATACAAAACATTGTCTGATAAATGTTAACTCAATGCTCATATCCTCATGGCTGGACACAGCTGCTTTACTGGAGATGAGCACAAAGTATTAAAAATTGGGAGAAACACTGTATTATGCACCTTCTAAGTCTAATTATTTTTGTGGTTAAAGTTCACGTATGGAATGTTGGATCATAAAGCACTGCAAATCATCCCATTCTTAGGAAAATGCAAGTCTAAAAAATATCTTTCCACGAGTCATTTTAAAAAGCAACATTACTATAAAATTAAATACTGGAAATAATAATGCAAGTTCATGATAAGAAATATAAACCTCATTCAGTTAACAAAAGCTAATAAAAAATGGGAAGAATCAATACAGTATTATCAGCTTAAAGAATGTCATTGCCATGTGGGCTGCCTGAGAGAAACCAGCACTTCCTGTAACTAGATACTTCTTTTCTGGAAAGAAGATAAAAACTGAATTTTGTTAGCCTGGCGGTGCAACAACCAGCATAATAAAACAAAGAAAACAAAATCAAGGTTTATAGAGCAATGCCCATGATCATTTTGTTTTTGTTTTAATTGAAATTAACAGTTAAAATTATTCTCTTTGGTGTGCTATTGTATGAATTTTAAAAACTGCCACAACTACAATCAGAGAATAATTTCATCAATCCAAAACACACCCCTGTGCTCTCTGCAGGGAAACCTCCCCCAACCGTTTGCCATAGTTTTGTTTTTTACAGAGTGACATATGATGGAAGCATACAGTATATAGTATCTTGCTTCTTTCACTGAGCAGAATACATATGAGATTCACCCATGCTCCCGTGTCTGTGAGTAACCTGTTCCCTTTTTACTGCTGAGTAGTAGTCCATAATAGGTATATGCCACAAACTGCCTACTCATTCACCAATTGAAGAGGTATTTGTGTTATAACCAGCTTTTACAAATTATTAACAATGTTGCTATAAACATTTTTATTAAAGGTTTTGCATGAATTGGCTCAGTGAGACGTAGGTGTATGTTTAACTTTCTAAGGAATTGCTGAACTGTTTTCCAAAATATCTCTACCATTTTGCATTCCTACCAGTAACGAATGAGAATTTCAGATGCTCTCCATACTTGCCAGGACTTGGTACTGGGTTTTTTTCTGGGGGGATGGGTATTTTTAAAAAGTAATCCTAAGAGGTATATAGTGGTATCTTATCGTGGCTTTTATCTCACTGTGGTTGTAATTTGCATTTTCTTAATGATTAATGGTGTTGAGCATCTTTTCATGTGCTTATTTGTCAACAAGATATCTCCTTTGATGAAGCACCTGTTATAATCTTTCGTCTTTTAAAAAAATTATGTTGTCTGTTTTCTTACTGTTGAGTTTTGAGAGTTCCTTACATATTCTGGATACAAGTCCTGTGCCATATGTGAAATTGCAAATACTTTCTCCTCCTTGCAGTCTTCTTAATGTATCTTCTCAAATATCATCTGTTTTACTTATCATTCCCTGGCTCCATTTGTCAGACTTTCACTGAATTATGTGGCATAACATTATAAGAATCACTTTGAAATAAAGTGATATGATGAGGAAGGGTTATCAGAAAAGACTCTCTTAGAAGGTGGTACCTGAGCTGAGATCCACACCAAAGAGAAGACCAGAAAGGCAGAGAGAAGAGCTAACACCCTTTGGGGGGAAAGGGTTTGGCAAGTTCAAGGAAGACAAGTAGGCCATCGTGGCCGGACCTTGCCAAGAGAAGCAGAATGAGGCATGAGATGAAGATGAAGTAGGGAAAGTGTTGGAGGCCTTGGAAGAGTTTGAAGGTGAGAAACCACTGAAGGGTTTTAAGCAAGGAAAGTCATTCAATCTTCCTTAACTTTAAAGATTTGTCCGGCTACATAAAGAATTAATTGGAGGGGCAAGCAAGGAAACCAGTTAGGAGACCACTACAGTGCGGGCAAGAAATAATGCTGGAATCAGAGGGAGGGATAGCAGTGCAAAATGACTGCAGTGGATGGATTTAAGGTTTATTTTAGAGTTAAAACCAACAGGACTCCCCAGTGGGTTAAAGTGAAGAATAAGAAAAATGGAAGAATCAAAGACGGCTCCTAGGTTTGCAGACCAAGAAAAGGGGGTGGATAATAATGGCATTCACTGGGATAGAGAACTGCCTGAGGAGGGCAAATCAAAGGTCTGTCTGGGATATGTTAAGTTCGAGATGTCTAAGGGACACCCAAGTAATGCTGGAACACAGAGAAGCTTGGACCAGAGGGATAAATCTGAGAGGCAGAAGCATATTACATATATAAGAAAGGAGCGTGTAGGTAGAGAAAAGAGAACAGTTGAGGATAAAGCCCACAGCACTCAACATTAGACTAAATTATGTTTACATGTCTCTCTCCCCTAACTGGCTTATTAGCTCTTCAAGTACACAGATCATGTCTTTCTCACATCGTATATTTAACAAGTCTTGGTGCCTGATACTCAACAAGTGCTTACAAGTGGTTGTGGAACTCTCACAGGCGTAATACGTGAGGGATGAGAACATCAGCATGTCCAAAGTGGACTGGAGTGGTAAAAATGAGCAACTCCAGGAGAGACTGGAGTCCCGAGGGGAAACTTCAAATGCCAGATTTTGCAGTGTCCATGATGGGCAACTAGTGTCTCAAGCCAAAGGGGGCTCTTCAAAACAGCAGTTAGTATATCTGTCTGCAAGTAAAGGAAGTTGGTTCTCAACCGTTTTGTGAGGAATCTCTTTTCTCCTACTTTTTGGTTTCCTACCTGCAAAATAAGGAGGGGTTCTTTCCCTTCATTAGAGTTTACAAGTTAATAGCTCAAACAACTGGGTTAAATTGGGACTATCTGTGGATTTGATGGTCTGAATATAAACAATTTCCCTGGTGTTCTTAAGAATGCAAAGGGACTCTACTAGCCCTGCCATTGCTATTCTAGATTCATGTTACATTTGTTTCCATAAAGACTTAGGAAATAGCCTAACTAAAACCTCAAGATAATGCTTTCATGATAGAAGATTCCTCTCCTCAATGGCCTGACTTTACTGGAGAGAAAAACAACACAGTAACTCAGTAAAAATTGGGAATGAAAGATACCTAGTAGGGGAAACTCCCAACTAAATATGCCTAAAATAACTCTAGTTGTTTTCAACATCTATTTTGAATTTTCATTGTGGCCACATATTTTTTAAAAAGATTTTTTGACTTATTTGAGAGAGAGAGAGGAGGAGAGAGGGAGAGAATATCCTCAAGCAGACTCCCCCCTGAGCATGGAGCCCGACTCAGGGGTGAAACCCAGGACCCTGAGATCCTGACCTGAGCTGAAATCAAGAGTTGGCTGCTCAACCAACCAAGCCACCCAGACACTCCTGTAGCCACACTTCTATACACACACACACACACACACACACACACACACACACAATCTCAATTTGTGGTCAAAGGTCGTTTTGATTATTTGGAAAATGGAAACTGGCAATTTATTATTTACCTGAGTAATAGTAAACTGAAGAATATACTGATTCCCTTCTCCCCTTCCCCTCCTTATTACCAAATGAGAATACACAAAAAATTTAAGTACGACATAAAAAGGCCATTTTATAAGCATCTTTAGCAGTCAGACAGCTTACCTATTTAACATTAAACTTTCTATTAAAGGTATTATTTCAAAGATGCCAGGCAAAGTAGAATTCACGTTATGTAATAATCTGCCCATCCTTCTTCAGCAGACATTTACTTATCCCTGAATATGCACAGGCTCCCCCACAACTCTCCACTACCTTAGGTGGAGCCATACTACTGGTTTTGGCCAATGGACTGCAAGTGAAAGAACATGTCAGTTTCACGCTGAGAAAGGCTGATGTGTGCCTCTCCCACTCTCCCTTCCCCTGCTGCAGGGACCAAGGAAGCTGCATGTTCCAGAAGGTACAGCTAGGAGACAGTGGAGCTTCCATCAGCCTCAGTCCCTGAGAGACTCTATGGAACTGAAGCTCTAACCTATGGGAGATGTGTACTGTCAACAAGAAGCAGACTTTTGTTACACTACGTTACTGAGATTGTGATTCTGTTGTTGTTACAACATAGCTTAGTCTATCCTTATTACTACACCTTCCCAGCTGAAAGTCATATTTATAACTATGGATAATACAAGGGAGATTATTAGTTCAGAGACTAATTGTGGTCAAAGAACCCATTTCACGCTGCACAAGTGTGTATTTTATTTGCACGTATAATTATTTGCAGAGACTAATTCTTTTAAAGTGGAGGCCAGCATGTTATCCTTGATTTTGTTTCCTACTGTTGCCTCCTGAATTGATTTGTCGGTCATGGTTTGTCACATTCCATGGACAAAGTCAGGTCTATGCTGTCACATTTGTTTCATCATCTGTAGGGGATCACCTCCAGCCATCTTATGAGAGAGGTATCAACTAAAAATCCTATGCAAATATCCTATTTAATGGTGTCGGGAGTCTACTGTTACTTCAGAGATAATCGCTGCTTACACTCTAACTCAAAAGTTAATAGACGTCTTGTTATAATACTAAACTTCCAAGGGTCTGCAATCTAAATTTTATACAGTTTATATATATATATATATATACACATATGCAAATGACCTTATTTCTACATGAGTTTCTCTATGTATTTAAGTTTTGTGGGTTTTTTTTCCTTTCCAACTTGGTAATATCACAGCAATCATCAAACGGTTGGATCTGAGAAATGATAAAACCAGTCTGCCCCTTATGTCATTTCTACTCAGGAAGCTGACAACACATTGCTATTTGTTTTTTGGTTGGTAACAACATTAGTCTGAACATCATTATGCATACTGCAGTTGTGTATTTATTTCTCCTTCCAAGAGAGAAGAAAAAAGGAATTTACTAGTGTAATATAAGAACAATGGGACACTTTAAACTAATAGCTGGTGAATTTATAATAAACAAAAGGAAATGTTTCTTCATATACCATACAGACACTCAGCCAACCCTTGGAATTTGTTACTAATTATTTCACAGTCAGGGCTTTTTTTTTTTTTTTTAAAGCTAGGTAACTTAATAATTGATGAAATCTTTAATTTTTGTCACCTAACTATAAAAGTAATTAAATTTTGTGCTTTAGGAAATCACCTCCCTAATCCTGACTAGGACTTTCATTCTCTGTTTGTCCTCCCGGGTGAAGGGAACGACACAGTAAATTTATAGCCACATACCTCCACGTTTCCAGTAGGAATACCTCAGGCAAGCTGGACCGACATTCAAGTCCTAAAAAGTCTCTTCCAGGTTGGTAAAAACTCTGAGCTTCATAATTCCATCCCCCTCTTAAAAGAAAGTAGCTACATCTGCCTTGTCTGATTTATTGAGATTTAATGGAATGAAACAAATGGCATATATTTGAAGTGTACAATCTGATCATTTTTGACATGTGAAACCATCACTATAATCAAGATAATGAACAGGGCGCCTGGGTGGCTCAGTTGGTTGGGCGACTGCCTTCGGCTCAGGTCATGATCCCGGAGTCCCGGGATCGAGTCCCATATCGGACTCCCGGCTCTGCGGGAAGTCTGCTTCTCCCTCTGACCTTCTCTCCTCTCATTCTCAGTCTCTCTCTCTAATAAATAAATTAAAAAAAAATCTTTAAAAAAAAAAAGATAATGAACATATACATCACCCCCAAAGTTTGCTTGGGTCCCTCTCTCTCTCCCCACTCTCTGCCCCTGTTCCCAGTCTGTAGTGCTTTCTGGCACTAGAGATAACTGAATTTTCTGTAATTTTCTGTAAATGAGATCATACAGTGTATACCCTTTTTTCTGGTTTGGCTTATTTCTCTTGGTTAAGTAATCAAACAAGGAAGTCATTAGACTGAGGTGGCTCTAATGTCTTGGTAGCCGCTGAAAGCAAAATGAAATCTAAGCCAAAATTAATTCCTATAAATGCCTCAAGGATAAAAAAGAACCACCAATTACAAACAGCCAACAAAGCTTTTGCAAATAACGCAACCACTTAAGCTTTGGCCAATCAAAGAATGTCCTTGCTTTGCTTCCGTTTCTCCTCCACAAAATTACAATCCTCAATATAACTATTTTCAGGTTCATCCATGTTGTTGCATGGATCAATACTTCACCCTTTTTTATTGCTGAAGCGTATTCCATGGTAGGGACGCATCACAATTTCTCTCTCCACTTATCGAATGGAAATTAGGGCTGTCTCCAGTCTTCGACGTTACAAATGAAGCTGCTGTCAACATTCATGTGTCTGTCTTTGTGTGGAGATATGCCTTCATTCTTCTTGGGTAAAGACCCAGTTGTGGAATGGCTAAATCATAAGGTAGATGTGTGCTCAACACTTCAGGAACTTGCCAACATAAGCACTACCAAACTATTTTTGAGGGTGGCTGTGCCATTTCACATTCTCGCCAGCAGAGAGCACAGTAAGAGAGTTACAAGTTCCTTCACATCTTCACCAACATTTGGTGTGGTTGTCTTTTTAATTTGAGCCAATCTAGTAGTGGCCTCTCATTTTGTTTTGCATTTCCCTAGTGACTAAGGAGAGTGAGCATTTTTTCACGTGCTTACTTGCCGTTTATGTATCCTCTCTGATGAACTATCTGTCGAAAACTTTTGCCCTTTTATCCTTGGGTTTTTATGATTTTTAAATTACTGAGTTATGAACACGCTTCATCTTTCCTGAATCCAAGTTCTTTATCAGATATATGAATTGCAAATATTTCCCCCTAATTTGTGGCTCATCTTTCCATTGTCTTAACAGTGTCTTTAGAGAAGCCAAAGTTTCTATATTTGATAAAGTCTAATTCATCAATTTCATTGTTGTTTCTTTATGATCATGTTTCGGATGCTGTATCTTAAAAACCTTTACTTAAGCCAAGGTCACAAAGGTTTTCTCTTACACACATACAGCATCCAGTAAGCTTCAGTCAATAAATCAGGGAACATTTACATTAGAATGTGCTAATGAGAGAGTTGATTAAACCAAAATGCAAATGACAGCTTTTCCTCTTTGTGGTCTTGAATTTAAGGAAAGAAAAAAAAGGACTACAGAATTAGAAAAAGGTAATAAGACAGTTTCCCAAACCCACAGAGAAAGGAGGCTACGGAAAAGGATCTCATCCTTTCTTTGTCCTTTTCAGCTTTGGTTTCCAGAACCTGTCAGGCCCTTTGTTTTCCTCAGTGTTTCTCCCCCTAGACCTAGGGAAGAGGTCCCTGTCGTTTTCATAAGAACAAACATAAAGCTATTTTTCTGTTTCTGAACTTACGTAGCTCTGATTAGCACCACTATAGACAAAAACCTCAGTTATAAATCCAGAGTAGAAATCAAAGAAATGATCTCCCCCCTACTAACAGAATAGCAGACCATAGTGCCAACTCAGATATTAATCAAGAGTATTAGGAATAGTTTTACTTAGGTATCAGAAACGAGGGTTAGAAGAACTTGATAGACAATTTCTTCCGTCCACACCCAGAGCTTAAACTTGTGCAGAGTCAGCTGAAAACCTGGCCTACCCCCATGAAACCTCACCCCACACTTCCACCCGGCTGCTGGACAGAGCCACTTCCATAGCCTGGTGCCACTTGTGCTTCATTATGTCCAAAAGACTCATCAGCTCCTCAAAAACTGATCTCCTCCCTCCTCTTCACCTCTCTGTTCTGGCTGCACAACTTTCCTAGATTACCCAAGCTTACAGTCTGGTCATACCTGACTCCTCCCATCTTCACTCCCTTCTTGCATTTAAAGAGTTACGGTGGTGGGGTGGGTGTGAGAACATATTTAGCAAAGGGCAAGCGCATTGCAGGGCTAACCAGGGAAGGCTTCCTAAAAAATATTTATATTAGGTCTTGAATTTTCTATATTATATATATATGTATATATATAAATATATATATGATTTCTATTTCTATAATTTCCTAATTATATTAGGAAGTGAATTTCTTGAATTTTCACATTTTTCAGACATTAGGGCCTCCTATAAATATTTTCTAGGAAGCTTCTCCTGATTATTCCTGCATATACTGGTTTCCTTCTGCTAGACTCCTAGAGTACCTTGTACTTCTTTATCTCACTTAGCACATACTACTTTTATTAGAGTTCTTATACAACTATCAAATTGTAAGCCACTTGAAGGCAGGGATCATGTTTTATTTTCCTCTAGAACTCTGTAGGTTCCGTAAAATAGTATTTTAAAATTCAAATCAAAACAGACTGAGACTTCTATGATGTCACTATGAGCAGTATACCCGATAGTTCCAGAGAAGATCCTCGAACATGAGCAGAATGACTAATGAATGAGTACCACAGTCTCAGTATGTAAAACTTTAGTAAAAGAACATTTATAGGTAGAAATGCAGTTACTATAGTCCACCTAAAAGATTTACTGCTTCTCCCTGAGCAAAACTTCTGGCCTTCTTACCCTAATAATCATCTAAAAACACTGAACTAAGTCTGATTATGTAGGGGAAATCTCAAGGATGGATTTGGGACTCACAAGATTATTAAAGCACTGAAAATAATAAAAACAAAAAGAATAATAATATAAAGAAAAAAATTCCATTCCTTAATAAGGAAATAAAATATCAATTTTTCAGGCCTATCATTCTCATTTGTATGTTTGTAGAAATCTAAAGTTGCATTAAAAAGGAAAAAAAAAGCCTATTGAGAAATGTTGGATGAGTGGCCAACAAGTAAACATCCTGAATGAGGCAAGGGCAGCAGGTGGCCCAGCTCAACATATCCCACAGGAAATTCCGCAGTACTCGCAGGTTCCTCATCTCCGGATACGGTCCCTGACACCTGCCTGGCCATCTCTCCTGAAGAGTATGGAAAAGAGGGATCAGGAGGGATCCCAAAGCCCACTTCTGAAACACCCTGCCTGACCTGCTGCATTGTAACCTCTTCATCTTTTAAGTCAGGCTTTGATAAAAGACCATTACACAGGCAACATGATCATTTCATCTGAGTGATTTTAATTTGGATTCCACAAACCATCACTCAATGTTCACCTCGAAATATATCACCTGCATTCCATAGCCACATCTTTGGCCTTTCAATAAACTCTCACAGTCACCTACATTCATTACATGAGATGTACTCTCTCAGATTTCAGACATTTGCGAGGCGTAGAGAATAATTTAATGTTTAATTCAAAACTGCCCATGGATGCCAGAATTTAGAATTATCTCAAAATTTTTTTATTGGCAGAAAACACTATAAAGTATTTCCTCAGAAATCAAAAGACATTAATGTAATATCCTGTAGACCAAATTGTTTCGCCCAACACCAAGGATTTCCAGAGAGAAAGAACAGAGAGGGAAAATTTATCTAGTGAGTGGTAAATTTCAAATCCTTATTAAAGACATAAATATATTTTGTTGCCAGGAATCTTTAAGGCCTCTGCAGACTGTGTGCTTTGCAGTTGTTAAATGGGCTTTGTTTTCCTTTTTTATAAGAACAGAAGAAATAACCAGGGGAGGAAAGAAAATGACAAAGTGAAAAGCCTGGCCACGAAACGCAGTTCAATTTTCACATTTATCATCCTGCCCAGCACCAGCCCAAGCTTGTGGGGGGAGGCCAAGTTTAGAGGGGAGGGCAACCATGGTCCTGCCCACAGAATCTCCACATGGCTGCACTGTGACTTGGGTCTTGAAAATGAAAGCACAGGCTGAAGATGGGGTGGAGGACAGCTCAGGAACTTGCTGGAAATGCCTTGTCTGTGGATACAAATGTTGGTTAGGGCGTGTTCATTTTATTGCAAACTCGGGGTGGGGGGGGGCGGCGGGGAGGCCTTTTTTGGAAAACCTTTATGACTCAGATTCTATCCAATTTTTTTCTTAAAAATCTAGTGGTCAAGCTTTTGGAGAACGCTTTATCATTTTACTGTGAACGTTTTTGGAGTTTCTCAGTTAAACAGGACCGACGAGAGGAGAGCTGGTGGCATCGTGTGGAAGCAGAGTGAGGGGAGGGTAGCAGGAGCCATCTGAAGGCACGCTGGGCAGCGAGCGCACGGCCCAGAAAGCACCCCTCATTCGGGCTCTGCCTGCAGATGGATGAGCTTTGGAAGACCTCCTGCCTCAGGGCAACAAACCAAGCCAAACACCAGTGGGGATCAATCGGAAAGGGCCATCGCAAAGGTCTTAAAAAAACACATTTAATTATGTGATTCACCTCTTCTTCTTTAACATGCATCCAATGAAGTAGTAAAATAAAAAGAGAGCAGTTTTCCAAGATTCATTTGCTACATGAA
Source organism: Nasua narica (assembly GCA_028533885.1). Taxonomy (NCBI): domain Eukaryota; kingdom Metazoa; phylum Chordata; class Mammalia; order Carnivora; family Procyonidae; genus Nasua; species Nasua narica. The sequence continues at coordinate 97,459,589 of CM052802.1, forward strand.
AACTCCTTGGGAGTTGTTTGTGAAAAATCTTCATCACAGATGATGGCTTCTGGTGCTCTGGGGAACCATGTAAACACGGGATGATAAACTTCTTACCACAGCATCACTGCTTAGGGGCAGAACCAATGGCCTTAATTTTCTGCAAATGTATTTTAAATAAGTTCTAAGATTTTCCATTTAAGAACCTGGCTATCAAATCTCAACGTACCTTTAAAAGGTGATAAAAGTGCAGCGCTGGTGGTTTAATTGGCCACTTAAATTAGTCTGTTTTTGAGACATAACGTCTTCGCAACTAGTCAGCAAGTACCAGCTTTGCTAGGTGATGCCCAGTGGCGACGCTGCTGTGGGCCCGAGGACGGTGTGGTCAGCCCCGGGGCTGTCTCTGATTCCCAGGAATCAGACCCGACATCAAACAAACAAACTCTGTAACTGGGATTTCATCATAATGAATCGGCTTTCTTTCCCTCATTTTTTCTAGTGAAGGGCAGGATGAGAGCTCAGAACTGAATACTTTCAGTTAACCAGTCTAAATAACTTGTAGTAACTGAAGGTTTTTCAAAATGATGCAAAGAAACTCTTCCGAAGTCTTAAACCTTCCATTCCCTGAATCATGTCTTCCCCTGAAGGGCATTTACAGAAAGAAAACAGTATGGCATTCCCTGAAGTCATGTCTCTTTGCTACCAGAAAGGAGCTACAACTCACATTACCTCTGGTCCGTTTAATAAATACGTTTTAAAAATAAAAACATGGTCATTAAAACAATAATGACTGCCTCTTTTAAGGTGAACAGATTTGCAGTTTCAATCCTCTCTAAACCCCTTAGAAAGATGGAGAATACATGAAATCATCGACCCTCCCAGAACATTCTGCGAGATTCCACTTTGCCTTTGGAGAAAAAAAAATGTAGATACTGTATGTAGATTTTCTGCAAAGCACACTGAAAATTCCATAAATCCTATCCTGCAGGGATTTCACTTTTCTGTAGACTTTGCACCCTACTTGAGTTCCTAGCCCCTCTAAATATATGCTGCGATACGACATTTCCATAGACAAAGCACAGCACGCTAATAAAACACAACACTGTTTACATACAGTGCAAATATATAACATATTTTTAGCGTAGGTTATGAGCAATATTTTTAGATGGATGGAGCCTGCAGTGATATTAGTAACAAACTTCTACTGTAAATTAGTGGCCTAAATAGAAATTTATGTTCCATAAAACCCAGCATGAAACAATAAGTTAGAAATATTTAAATAACATTTTACAGAGCGTTAAGCAGCAAGTACAACTGTATCAGGCTGAGGCAGTTACTGAGAAAGAGAGCTGGGCACTGTCACAGCAAGGTGCCCAAGCAGCAAAAGACAACACCTTAGACTTTCAAGTAACTTTTTTAAAAATTTTGTATGACCTACGGATTGTGCTTGACTAATATCTCAAAGGCAGTCTCCATCTTGCAAACAAGTGAAAGAGAACCAACCAGTCCAGGGATATATTTTAGAACTTCTAGAGACACAAGGCCAAAGGCATCTATGTGAGATGGGGTTTTGGTTTATATTTTCATTCATTTTCTAAAAATATGGTCGGTCTATAATGTGAACAGATGAGCTCATATCTAGGTTTGGCTTTCTAAGATCCATAATCCTGCTCAAGTCATAATCAAGTCCATTCTTGCATTACTCACATTTCACAGAGCAAAGAATATTTCTATTACTTCTTGGAGAAAATCAGCTTCCGATTTAAATTTATGTTTGCAGTTCTGCAAAATATCAAGCCTTTAAACACTATATTCAAAATTTAACATTATAAGCCTGATACTATGATTAGATCCCAGTAAGGATATGAAAACACTATGAAAGCTCCCCACATTTGTAATTTAGATATTCTTTCCGAAATAATTGAAGTAGGAGTTATGGTGGTGGCTGGGTAGGGAAGGAGGAGGAATGTTCCAACTTGTTTTTCTCCTCCACACCGAATAGGAAGGTGTCAGGGCTTCTGTAATTGAGATGGCAGAATGCCATGTCTTCAAGGGAGACGAAAATGATGGCTTTATTCTTTCTATTTCTTCACCTGCCATTTAGAAGGATAAATGTAATATTCTTAAAAAAAAAAAAAAAAAGGAAAGAAAGCTGTAGAGCTTCAATTGAAAAAAAAAATTCTCTGATTCATGAATAATATTCCCAAATAGGAAATGAACAAAAAGTCTGGGTTGAGGCCTTGCTTCATTAAGGCAAAAGATTGGTATTGAATGCTGGATTTTCCCAATGGATTATCCCACTTATTCCACCTTAATCCTTAAATTTGATGTGTGAAAAATTGGATTCATCATCCCTCTCCTAATTTGACTTAGCCTAACCATTTCTCCATTTCTGTCAGTGACATCTGTATCCTACCAACCACTTAAACCCTAGCCCTCGTTCATCATTTCTGATTCCCCCTCTTCTCTTGCTTTCAGAGACAATATTGAAGCTCAATAAGATTACAAACTCTAAGAAGACTGGGCCTGTGCCTGTTCTATTCACCCTTCATTTATGCTTTCACCTCTACCACGTGACAAGGACAGGGACAGACACTGGGCAAAAGTGAGCAAGAGAGTCATTGTCCCTGCCCTCATGGAGCTTATGGTCTAGCACAGGAGTCACACATTCAATATAAAAAGTCATTGCTACAAGTTGTGATAAGTGTTTTAAAGAAAAAGACCTGAGTTCTAGAAGACTTAATTAAGATAAAGGTGGAAAAAGTCAACAAGATTCGGACAAGAATCACCGAGCTAGATTCTTAGCTCGGTGAAAACTGAGCTAAGACTAAAGGGTAAGCAATGAGGTAGTCAGATGAAGATCAGCGGAAGAGTATCCTGGGAAGAGAAGCAACATGGGGGAGGACCCTGGGGGAGAAAAGAGCCCAGCCCATTTTAGAAAATGCAGCAAAAGGCCAGTAAGGGGGTAGGTAGTAAGTAGGCAGTACGGTGGCCATACTTAAGGCACTGGGTTTTAACCTGGGTAAAATGGGAAGTCAAAAGGGTTAAGAGCATGATCTGATATAGGTCATAAAAAGCACACTGTAGCTTCTAGGCAAAAAATGGAGTGAAACAAGCGTGTAAGACAGGGAAACTAGTTAAGAGATGACTACAGTAGTTCAAGAGAGAACCAACAGTGATGTGGATGAATCCAAGCCCTCCTCATTCCCAGGGTCTGACACAGTTCCTGGCTCACATAAATGAATGAGTCCATAAGTAGATACCAGCATCAGATCTTAGAGTCTTCTTTCACGGTACTCCTGCCTGGCCCAGGGTAGAGGTATCCTCCAGCCTCTTTCTGAGATACAATTACATTTATTTTCTAGAGTCAAATCTGTAGTCAAGATCATGATAAAAAATATTTAGATTGTACCTAATGTCTACAATTTAAAGTTTGAACTCCTCAAATGCCACATTAAATTCTATACAAAAGTATGATTTTTTGAAATCTCAAATCACAGAATTTATATATAAGAACAAGCAAAAATTTATGTATAACAATATCCATCACAGCATTATTTATGATATCAAAACAAATAATCTATATGTGCTTCAATACAGGAAAAATCAAATTTTGGTACCTCTACATAATGAAATAATATATGGTCCTGAAAAATGTTTTCAAGGAGTATTTAATAATGTGGGGAAAGTAATAAAACATTAAGTAAAGAAAAAAAAGAACATAAAACATTTAATACGATCTGAAGTTCATTTGTGAAATACGCACACAGACACGTGACCAAAGAGAAATAAATCAAAGATTAAAATTGTGATCCACAGATTATGGGGTTATGGGTGATTTTTACTTCCTTACCATGTTTTTTTTAGCATCCAAATTTTCCATAAGAGTAATACCTTTATTCTCAGAAAGGTCTCCCAGTAATGGTTACATGTAAAAGGAAAACACTTCAGCCTAACTCCCAGGCTGCCCTCCCAGTCTTTGCCCAAACGTCTGTGATTCTGTTTGCCACGGATGTGCTTCTACCCTTGCCTACCCAGGGCCTGCTCCCACTCCACAGCCCCGAGCCTCTGAGGGCTCCCCGGGGATCTCAATTCCTGCTCATAACCTTTACTAGACACACAGCATTTGTGCCTTGACGCATCAATTTATTCACTTCTCGGTCCAATCGACTATGTTTTTGCTCCTTCATCGTGCCCCACAGCACCAAGCACAGCCCCTTCTACGAAGAAAGCCTTTAATATTTGTTGCTTCCTCAGAAGTTACTCGCCTGCCCCATGGGGGGCAGCGTTTGGCTCTTGGAAGTCTGGCCAAGCCTTCATCTCCTGGATCTCCTGCTGGCTTCCTGCCCCAACGCTGCGGCCATCCTCGCCCGCTTTAAATCACCGACAGGGCAGAGAAGAGGCCTGAGATAGGGCCTGGCTCAACCACTGAAATTAGTGACAGAGAAAAGTACAGAGAGACTCGGGTCAGGTCCTTGGGGGAGCCAGAGGCAGAGAGCCAGGACTGGAAACACAATGGCTCAAATTCAGTGGTTTTATCCCCAGTCCATCCCAGGGCGTAACTCCAGCAGCTCCTCTCTAACCCTTCAGAGAATGTAAGACGGCAAGCAAGTTTGGAAATGTCCGTTCCATAACCAAATTGTCCACTTGACAGGCCACAGAAAATTAATTTGGGATTGCCACTGTGTTTTTCACTCTGTTTAGTCTAACTGTTGAATATCAGAGATTCATTAAAAAGTAAATGAAACTAGTTTTTAAGCTTCACCATTAAGGCACTTCAGAAGTTGTTTTTAAGGCAGTACAAAGGCCAGAATAATCTGATCACAAATTCCTTCCAGGAATATAAAATGAAAAGCATAATTCAATGTCCCCGTGAGGCTGTATCTTCCCTCCTTCTACCCCTATAATACATGAACACACGGGCCTGAGGAAAGCCAGGGTGTGTGATACGTGCTTACGAACCAGCATGGAAAGGATGCTTTTAGCCACTCCAGGAAGATACATTAGTCATTGATGAATAATTATTCTGATAAAGCACCAAGATCCTATGAGGTTAGGCTACGATTCGAGTTGACAGCTTTGTCTATAAACATTGGTTCTAAAAATAACCAATTAACGACTCATTTGAATCCTGCTCTGCTCTAATACTGTCCAAATCCTGGCATTTCGTGTCATGGCATCGTCTTTTACCACATAAGCTTCAGTTTTATCAAGGCAAAGGAAGTAAAATATACTTTCAAGTGAAAATAATACAAATCACAAAGGATCTGTTCTACTGTTGAGGACTCTGACAATTTCCTCTTTGCATTAAAAAAGATAATAAGTGTCAAACCAGTTATTACAACACATGACAGCTTCAGAATAGAGACAGCGTATCCAGCTCTATATTATTCAATATGGACACATGGGAAAAGAGCAAACAGTTTTTCTAACAGATTTCGCTGCCTCAATGCCAATATGGCAAATAATCATATGAAAATGTTATTACTCTACCTAATTTTCCCTTGGAGCTTTTAAATAGAAACTTTTGTTAACTGATTTTTAAATACACCCAGGGAGGGGACAGCAGCCCTGGGGAGGGTCCTGCCAATGCCTGCGGGTGTAAGTTAGATGACACCTGGGATGGGTGGGGTTTGAAGATGATTAATAAGGGCTGGGGGGCGGGGATACATGACAAAGACAGATGTCTTTCCTAACCTAAAATGGAAATGAGGCAGAAATTGGAGAAAGGAGAAGAGAAACCTTATAATCTGTGCTTTCTTTCTCTAATCACTGGGGATGGCAGTCAAAATGAGAGCAGAGTACAGCCATTCAGAGGTAAAAGGAACAGAAGCAAGACGATGTCCTGGAAAGATGGCAACATTTTATTAGAGACTTATTTCCAATTCGTTTCAACTACCCATTCTTAGCTCCCCTGTTGTAACAAAATACCACAGACTGCGTAGCTTCAATAAAAGATATTTCTCAGTCCTGGCGGCTGAAGAGCCCAAGATCAAGGTGCTGGCTGATTTGGTTCCTGGTAAGAGCTCTCTTCCTGATTGCCAGGGGCCACCTTCTTGCTCTATCCTCAGCAAGAAGGTAGGTGGTGAGAGAGAAAGAGAGATCTCTGGTCTCTCTTTCCTCCCTTCCTTCCTTCCTTCCTTCCTCCCTTCCTTCCTCCCTCCTTCCCTCCTTCCTTCCTTCCTTTCTTCCTTCTTCCTTCCTTCTTTCCTTCCTTTCTTCCTTCTTCTCTCTCTCTTTCTATTTTTCAATAAGGACATTCATCCCATCATAGGGGCCTCACCCTTACGACCTCATCTAAACCTAATCACCTCCAAAGGTTCCACCTCCAAATACCATCACATTTGGGGTTATGACTTCTACGTATGAATTTTAGGAAGACAAACATTCAGTCCACAACATAACCTTTCCCTAGTACCTACTATATGCTCGATCTAAAGTCTGAATGAAACTATGGACATGGCATCTTTTATAAGCGCTAACTCTCATCTACAGGACATGCCCCGGGCAGAATCATGCTTATAACAAGATGCTCAGAAGCAAGATTGTATTTTCCTTTACACCTTAAAAAAACCTTGTTTAGCAAACAAAGTTATCTTTATATGAAATGCTTTTAAAGCCTGTGCTTAGTATTTATGTTCATACTTTTTAGATAAGACCTGCTTTAACCGTTGCCAAGCCTTACATTTTACTGATCTACTAGGCAGTATCTGTATTTGCCGATTTTATTTTCTGTCACCCTAATGTTATCATAACTTAATGCTATCAGGGAATAAGAAAGAATCAATGCTGATTACAGTTAAGAAAGTGAGGATGAAAGCAATACGAACTGGGGATAGTTGTTTTTTATAAAGCCTCCACAGGAGGTCCTCTTATCCTGGAGTCCTTTAAGAATCACTCCTTTGACTCAAAGGGAAGAGCAAAGACTCTACGAATACACAGGTGAAGACGCCCATAGTTTTCTGGTGAGGCAGCATGATTTAGTAGGAAAAGAATCCACTCGAGGTCACCGAGTCAGGCAGACCCGGTTTTGAAATCTGGTCCCACCATTTTTTTTTTTCCTTTTCAAAAAATGGTTTGACTTCTCTGAGGTCCAATTTCTTCCTGGGTAAGCACAGCAGGAGCCCTGCTGCACGGGGATGCTGGGCAGAAGGAGGGGAGACAAAAGTACGCACAGGTGCCTGGGGCCAACAGCCTGCGGTCAGTATGCCGCTTCCTCTGGGTCTTCTCAAGTGCCTTCTACCAGGGAGGGAGCAGAGGCTCAAAATGTCCATGGCCAGTCTCTGCTTGGGTGTGTATGAATTCAAGAGAGGGGGCTGTGTGCAGAGGAAGCTCACGTATTTGTGAGTACTGTGCTTTCATGAGCCTTACTATCCTTGAAATATTTTGTTTTTACCTTATTGATTTGAATATCCTATTAATTTATCCACATATATCATCTGACACTTCCATTTACTGGTCTTTTAGGCACCCCTGGGCATGTGGATGTTGATAAATGGTCTATTAGTATGATTTGACTGTCTATATCCTGTCTCCCATTTTTTTTTAGAGAATTCTACGTCTGGCAGTGAGGATGGGGCCAAATCTCATCAATCCTGTACAATCACTCTCCTTTCTGCATCATTGACTCTGACTCTGTCATCACCAACAGGAAACGCAGATAAGACAGACAAAGCAGAAGACTAAGAAAAGTGAAGAAATGGGGGTTCTTGGCTCCTGGATGGGCCCTCACGTACTTCACTCACCTTCAAACTCTGTGAATCTATTTCAGCCCTTGTAGGGAAGGGCTGAGGAATCCTGGTTTCCTTGAAGAAGGAAATGAGCAATCACTACACCAAATACCCGAGGAGACTTTGGAAATTACGAGAAAGGCTGCTACTGTATAATGACTAAGTTGCCTTAGTATGTCTTGTGGGCTCAAATTCCATTTCGTTTTCATCATACACACAACCAGAATTATAGCTCCAGGAGGAGCTACAAGTTGCATTCCCTTTGGTCTATCTAAACATCCCAAATAAACATTCTACCTGAAGATGTGCCCCTGAAATCGACTGACAAAGCTTCAATTATCTTGGCTGCAGGTGAAGACAAAATAAGAGTCTCAGGAGTTCTCAGGAAGCTCGAAAAGTTCTCTCTAAACTAGATTGTTATCAGGCAGAAACCCCAAGAACACAATCAAAACTGCAAGAGTAGAGATTTCCCTGAGCTTTGGTCTGCCTGTGAGATAGTTTCCGAATATGCCGTGAAGGGTAAGTAGAAAACAACAGGGGTCCAACGTGGAACACACATCAAAGTGACCGGAGTTCAGACACACAACCCATTCAGTCCCTATCCCCATCCCACTCAGCGTCCCGCTCACAGCGTTACTTAGACTCTGGCTAACCCGGTATTGACCTCCCTATTTAAGCTTATCTGATAACCCACAGTGCACAGGGGAAAAAGTGGAAAGAGAGAACGGAGAAAGCATAAAAAGAATACCGTCCTTCGTGTTAGTGAAGACACAAATTGGCTACGTGACAAATTCAAGGCAGTGATTAAGTTAACAGCACCATGGCAAAGTTTTTAAAATCCTTGGAGGGGGGAAAATATCTCATCTCTTCAAAATCTTCCAACATTTAAAAACCCAGATCCGGGCTTGAATCACTGCTGAAGGCAACACTCTCTCTCTGGACCACAGCTGTGGGACTCGGGCCACGGATGTTGCCATGACTGCTTAGCCTACATACCCCAGAACAAGCATCTTGATTTCCAAATCCAAGCTTGCTCCAAATCCTCCTGAGGAAGTAAGTGAACACCTGGGCACCTTTAGCAGAGTCAAAATTCTCTTCTTTTATGGCAGTAGCCCTATGTTTAGAAATTGCCTTTCCACTTGTATCAACTTCTCTCAGGTAAAAAAAGGGAATGAAAGACAGAAGCCATGGCCCCTTTGAGTAAAATCCCATTGAGTGGAGAGAGCAAAACAGGAAGATTTAGCTCTAACTTGAGGGGACGTCACATCTTTCACGATGATGTGAAAGAGAAAGAAGAGAAAAGAGGAATGGCACGTAATCTAGAAGATTCGAGTACATTCACAGATACTTTCCCAAGGTGTGCAAGAATCTAGCTTTCTTTAAGGAAACAACCACAGCCTCATGTAATGCAAATTAATTCCTTTCTGGCTGAGAGCTGAGTAACAAAGACAGAGCTGGCAAGATGGCACAGCGCAGTGAGGGCAGAATTGTATTCCCAGCTGAAACCTGGTGAGATGTTAGGTTGTCAGCTCAATGTAAAATAAAACGAGGCCACACATCGGAAAGTGTTTTGAAAAGTAAAAATCTAGGGGAAAGATGAAGATGGCATTTTCATTAGTCTGGAGGAAATGAGCTCTGTGGGGTGGGCAGCTCTGATTGTGACCTTTCTTCAGCTGGCGCCCCACAGGCCTCTGGGAAGGGGAAAGACGTGATGGAGAGGCCAGCGCTCGCATCTTTCAGCCACAATGGGGATGGCAGCGCCATTTGCCAGCATCTGGCAGCCAAAAAGAGAAAGAAAGCCTGGTGTGGAGACCTCCTACCCATTAAAGGCAAGAGAGTGAAAAGTGGGAGAGGAAGCTCCCAGTATCAACAGCAGTGACCTGGGGTCATGCAGTAAGGAGTTATAAAGGCATGAAAGCTTCTTTATTCAGATGGTTCCTTTCAGGGCAACTCATTTCATGATACTTAATGCAGCTGGTTTAGAGAACAGTTGTGTTGGATATAACTTACAGTACATCACACAAATCTGGAGCGCCCATGGAACATTAATTTCAGGGCACGCATTGGATTATGCTCTTACAACCAGCGTCTTTGCCAGGGGCGGCTTGTAACTCAGAAAGTCATGTTTCATCGAGGATGTGCTGGATAATGTTGAAGGGGAAAGTTAACTACTTTGTTTTGTTGTGGTTTTTTCTCCCCATCCAAGCAGAAAGTATTTGGGAAAGAGCTTCGCCTGCTAACCTGAAACTAACTTTCCTTCCTTCCTTCTTTCTTTTCTTTCTTTTTTTTTTTGAAGATTTTATTTATTTACTTGAGAGAGAAAGAGAGTGCACAAGCAGGGGGAGCGGCAGGCAGAGGGAGAAGCAGGCTCCCCACTGAGCAGGGAGCCCGATGCTGGGCTTGGTCCCAGGGTCCTGGGGTCACAACCTGAGCCAAAGGCAGAAGCTTAACTGGATGAGCCACCCAGGTGCCCCAAACTGAAACTAGTTTCTATAGAGCTGTTCTCGCTCATTTCGGCACAAATCTGCTTGGGCCATTTCTCTCTAACATTTAATGTTGTTCTTAACACGCAACCTCCCTGCTCCTCTGAGATCCCCTCAAATAACTGACCATACTGGGATTTGCTTTTCCCCATATACATTTGCATCTTACTTTCTCCGGAACCTACGTTTTTCCACCAGTGTTTTCCAAAATAGCATTCCAGACACTAACTCGTCCCTACCCAGACAGGCTGTTAAAATCCCACCTCCTTCCAAGCCATAGGGAGTGCTTCCTTTTTTGACCCTTAGCTACTCCCCAATTCTGGTAATCAGTGACAATTCATTCAACTTAAAAAAAAAAGATCTATTAATTCTTCTAAGTAATAAAAACACTGAATTTTATTCATGCTCTTGAATTACTTTCTTTCTACTGCATGCTTGTGTAGCTGCTACATGAGGCCTTTGTACTGATGTAGCTGTCATTCCTTCAACTGAGTTCTTGCCAAACAGTGAGCTGTATCTGGAGATACAAAGATAACCACTCTTGTTGAAGAGATGCCAGTTTAGTGGGAGAAACAGACATGGAAACAGATCTGTATGTAAGATACATGGCCTGCAGAAGGAGAAAAAAATATATTGCACAAATAAATCAGCATAACAGCACCAAAAAACCCCCACAAAATCTAGAGGGCCATAACATACCACAAAGGCCCAGCAAAACCAAGGATTGTGAACATGAAGGGAATTCTTCCATTATTGCCACTTTCAATGTAGCCTTGTATATCCAGTCTATAGGCACTCCGTCTCTCCTGTTACAAGGGAGGACAGAACCTCATCCCTACCTAATCTTCCACTGGAGTGTGAGGTCCCAGCCCTTCTCTCCCTTGGCCCCTATAAAGATCCACTCTCCTGCATTTTCAAATCCTCCCTTCCTGCAGAATCATTCTGATTCACATAGAAATACCTTAATATCATCCTCCTTTGTTCTTAAGTCTCTCTCCAGCCTCTTTGCTACTTCTCTGCTTCTCTTCCCAGTGATACCTAAGGCTTTCATCTTCTGGGCGTATGGCTATCCCTGTTACCTCCCCCTCCCTCCTCACCTCCCATGACTCCACTGAATTGGTTCTTAGCAAGGTCACCAATAAACTCCATTTTGCTAGATCCATTAGTCACTTTTCTGTTCTTACTTGTCTAGTGTAGCATCTACTGCCTACTCCCATCCCCCATCTGTCCTTATTGAAGACTGTCTTCTTCAGGCTTCCATGAACATTCTCTCCTTTTTTTCTTTCTCTCTCACTGGTAGCTCCTTCCCAGTTCTCAGTGTTTGCTTTTCCTTGCCTGTCCCCTTTATAGTTCATTCTCACAGTAGCTAGTGATCTTTCAAAAATATATGCCAAGTTATTTCATTCTCTGGGTGAAACCCTTCAATGGCTTTTTAGAATAAATTGCATACTACCAAGGCCTGTGTTTCCCAGCTCCTGTCTTCCTCTCTGCCCTCATTTCTAGCCATATCTTCTCCTAATACCCTGCAGACTATGGCCAGATTTCAGACATACATGGTTTTTTTTCCTGCTCCTCAAACACCCTAAGCTAGTTCCCACTTCATGATCTTTACTATACATAGCTATTCCCAGGCCTGGAACACTCTTCTTTCAGCTCTTTTCATGGTCAACTTCTGATCAGCCAAGTCTCAGCTCAAATGACGTCATCCGAGGGGCCTTCCCTGATCATTCCACTCAAGTGTCCCTCCCCTGAACTCAGTCACTTGCTAGCTCATTACCGCATTCCAATTTCTTCAAAACACGACCAGCAAGTATCATATTTATTTGTCGACATCTCATTTGTCTACCTCTCCTACTCAAATGTAAGGTGCACAGGGCAGAGACTTGGTCTTACTCATTGCTGTATGGCCAGCTCCAGGCATAGGGTTCAGTGCATTGCAAGCGCTCTGTAAATATTTACTGAATGGATGAATGAAATGATGATGAAATCCTTGTTTAGGATACTGTGCCCAGCTCTTTGCTCTTCAATTGCAGAAGGGCACAGGAAGGGTCAAGATGAAACAAAAACAACTAGTGCACAGGGAAATCGGACTAATGGCAAAGGTTAACAGAACTAGAATTAATGAGGATGTATTTTATTTTCATTCTTCAGAAGGTCATTACTGGCTGTTTTCACTTATTTTTTTATGTCTAGCGAGGACTAAATAGAAAGAAATGAACGGCAGGTTCAGTAGACTAGGACTACAAGTCCTAGAGTGGATGAGAGATGTGGGTTAGAATCATGGAAACACTTCCTGGGATTGCCTGCTATTTGAAACTGTAATTAGTTTCAGAGGAAGAACACTGAACATCCTTCTAAAACAAAAAGGGATTGTTAATATCAAAATATAGAAACAAGTTATACAACACAACCCCCCCCAAATAAATAATCCAAATAAAAATGGCAGAAGACATGAATGGACATTTCTTCAAAGAAGACATACAGATGGCCAACAGACACATGAAAAGATACTCAACATCACTCATCAGGGAAGTGCAAATCAAAAACACAATGAGATACCACCTCACACCTGTCAGAATGGCTAAAATCAAAACATAAGAAACCACAAGTGTTGGCAAGGATGCAGAGAAAAATGAAACCTGGTGCACCATTCATGGGAATTCAAACTGGTGCAGCCACTGTGGAAAACACTGTGGGGGGAACTTCAAGAAATGTAAAAAAAATAGAGTTACTATATGATCTACTGGGAATACAAAAATATGAATTGAAAAAATTATTCACCCCTGTGTTTACTGCAACATTATTTACGACAGTTAAATTATGGAAGCATCCTAAGTATCCATTAACAATGAAAGGATAAAGAAGATATGGTATATATACAATGGACTATTACTTAGCCATTAAAAAGAATGAAATCTTGACAATTACAATAACATGGATGGATCTAGGGAGTATAATGTTAAGTGAAATAGTGAAAAAGTGAAAAAGTCAGTCAAAGAAAGACAAATACCATGATTTCACTCATATGTGGAATTTAATGAACAAAACAAATGAACAACAAAAAAAGAGACAAACCAAAAGAGACTCAACTATAGAGAATAAACTGATGGTTACCAGAGGGGAGATGTGGGGGATGGGTGAAACAGATGAAGGGGATTAGAGTACACTTATCATGATGAGAACTGAGTAACACATAGAATTGTTGAAGCACTATATATCATATACATGAAACTAACACTGTTAATTATACTGGAATTTATAAAATAATTTAAAAATTTAAAAACAAAGGGATAATAGTAGTCCCATACCAACTGAGGAGCCCCCAAGAGCTCCAAGAGCTATACCAAGACTGCATTAAAAGCCTGATTTCCTTCGACACTTGCAGATTATTGCCTTCGTGCTAGAGATGAGATGAGGCTAAGGCTCAGCATGGCTAGCTAACCTGAAAGACCACGGGGGATGAATGATCAAATTGGGACCACACCCATGCCCATTTGATTATAAAATCTGTGCTCTTAACTACTATATTTAGAAGGGAGAGTTTGAAAGCACTGCAGGTAGTCTGGCTGAAAGCATAGGGTCAGCTTTTTGAGTCTTCACCCAAATCTAGGATTTTAAGGTATTTTCAGGGTTAGTATAAAGTACATAATACAAAAACAACTTAAAACAGTACTCTAATGCAGATTCCATCTCTGAGCTTTTGGTTAAACAGACATTTGATGAACTGGACAAACGAGTGTGCTTTCGGTTACCCATTAATATAAATTCTCTTCTGTCATCCTGAAGGATTACTTTATTTATAGTCTGACGACCTGTCTTAGAAATATGGGAAAAGTAAAACAAGTTTGAAAGCAGCACTAGGTACGAGAAAAGAATTTCTTCTTCTACAGTAATGATGAACACAGGTCAGCAAATTATGGCCTACTTAAGGGGCTCCAAGCTAAGAATGCATTTTACAACTTTCAAAAGCATTGTTTAAAAGAAAAAAAGACGAACACATCGCAGAGACTTTTGTGTGGCCCACAAAGCCTCAAATATTTAATATAGGCCCTTTATCAGAAAAGTTTGCTGGCCCCTGGTCTAGAACTTAAAAATGGGTGCAAAAATACAAAATAGCTGTAACAGAGAAGAAAACACTGCTTAGCAAAAGCAACTCCTGGAAGGTTTTAAGAAATATCTATGGAGGTCTTGGTTTTTTGTTTTCTAGAATACCACAAACTACAAAACTTCCCAGGGTCAGATTTTAAGGTGGGTCTGGCCTTCCAAGCTAGGATCAATGAGATAATATAGGGGGAAATAAAAGGAGATTGCTGACAAGCTTGAGGAAAATCAGGATGATCCAATTTTAGAGCTGCAAGGGGCCTTATAGACTGGGAACCAACCCCTTCACTTTGTAAATGAAGAAATCCCCAGTGGAGGGGCAATGAGGTTTTCAGGCCAAATGTGCACACACAGCCCTGTGGCCCATCCCGGCTCCTCAACTGGGTCTATTCCCACTCTGCCGGGTGGCCTTTACTTTACTACAGAGCCATGCTCTGCAAACCAAAGAGTGGGAGGCAGCTTTTAAAAAAGGTCAGACAAGAACCAGCAGATCTGCGAAGAATGTGTGATCCAAAGGTAAGGTCTCAGCCCCTCTTACAAAAAATGTTTCATTTGTTTCTTTAATTTCAAAAGAGGTACATATTCATTGCAGAAAATTTAGGAAATGTGAAAAAATTTAAAGAGGAGAGAGAGTAATCATTCATAATCCCTCCATTCAATGATAAATACTTAACATTTGGTGTATTTCCTTACAGGTTTTAAAAAAGTGCATATGCACATATGTCATTTAAAAAATTAGAACACCGCTTATTTTAGTATCTTTTTTCCCCACTTGTTACAAGTCAACTTGTGAACACTTCTGTGTCATATAAAATTCTCCTAAGACTTGTAATGGTCCAACAATTCCCTAGTATTTATGTATCATAATCCTTCCAGCTAATTCTTCCAGGACAGGCACATATGGCAGAATGTTTGACCCCACCCCGATCAGCAGGACTATGAACATAATCCAGAATATTTCCCCATTTGATAAGCACAAAATGGTTTCTCTTTGCTTCACAAGGAGATTGGTCTTTTCTTCATGTGAACATTTATTTACATGGGTTTTTTGTGCACAGTCTTCTCCCACTGTCACATGTCCTGTTCCCATTTTTCTTCTGGGTTGTTCATCTTACTCTTTTCAGGGAGCCAAACAGTAAAGATTTTAACCTTTTTCTTTTGGTCATAAATTTTGTATTTTTCCTACTTTGCCATTTACCTCTTAATTCTGCCTCTTTAAATTTGTTTTTTTTTTTTTTTTCAATTTCAGAAATGTAGCAACCAGATCAAATCCTCTACCTCTGTTCTGTATGATTGTGATAGAGGTCAGGATACCCAATGTTGATGGGCGGCCGTACCTACTGGAGCTGGCCAACGATCTATAGGAGTCTCCAAAAAGCAGCCAGTCTAAGTCTTCCAAATCTGCACAGCCCACACGGGGTGTGCTCAGTGGTGGCCAGATGGCAGGAATGTGTAGAGGAAGCACGACTGGACAGCTCCAGAGCCAGGGGGATAGGATGCTAGTCCTGGGTTTGCTGCTCACTTGCTGCCTATCCTCAGGCAAATCCCACAGTCTCTCTGGGCACCATATGCCTCCCCTATAAAATGATAGGCATGGACACTACAATCTCAAAAGACATGCCCAGTTCCAACGCTCATTCTTATTGACACATGAAGGAAGGGAGCTCAGTACTAGATGTTGCAGGCTAGTTAGAATCCACACCCCAGAGAAACCTGTCAATGAGAAGAGTGGAGAAGGTGAGAGACGGCGAAAGGGAGTCTGACAGGAGAGACCTTAGAGCCCTTTCAATATATAGGTTACATAAATTCATTTCAAGCTAGTCAGCATGATCTGCAGGGTCAAAGGCAGACAGAACTGAAGCTGGGAAAGGGCTTAACACTATGAGCAGACTTTTCCAGAGAAGGCAACAGGGAACCTCACTGTGGTTTCCTCTGAGTTGGGTGGGGGACTATTACTGTTGGTTATTGGAATACAAGCCAGAATAACAAAGCCCCCAAAGAGGTGTGGATGAGAAATAGCGGTTAAAGTTTTGAGGTGAAAGGGAAAAGGTGTCGCGAGGTGTGAGGGTCGTGTTGAGAGGAAGGTCTTTGAGGGTAGACCCGAGTTAGATCAGAGGCATGAAGCACAGAGAACAGACGGTCTCAAGAAGACGTTGGCAGAGTTGTGACAGAGATGGAAGTGGGGTCTCCCATCCCCGTGAAGTAACTGCAAAATCCCGTACTGAGATGAAACGATCCGTGCTCTCCAGTGTTATGGCGCCGGCAAGGCAGGCAAGGCGTTGGTGAGCCAACCGTCGCATGTGCTGTGGGTGCTACCAACAAAGTCCCAAGTCCAGGTTACACGAGGTCACAAGAAATCACATCAATGAGCTAAAGCCCTTCTTACCTTTAATCAGTAACTAGTATTTAGTTACATGTACTTAACAAGTAATTATTTTTTCTTGCATAGTATTAAGTGGTAACGCTGGTTCGTTTTCTTCACTTTACTGCTACTTTAGCGGTTATTTATCTTTTTCATCTTAGCACTGATTAAAACATAAAATGTCTTTAGGAAATGTTATGTCTTAATTTATGGTTTAATTTAATCTTTGCAGTCAAACATCGATAACATTGCATCTATTAAAGAAATCAGCCTATTATCACACACCAATAAGTACTTTAAAAAAAGTAGGGGGGGGGGGCTTATTCTCAAACGAGAGGAAACCACTAAGCTGGGAAGCAATGAAGGAAGAAAAACAAATCCTAGTCCTCCACCTGGCCCAACGAGGTTTATCAGGAATAATTAGAGTTACTTCCTTGCATTTCAGTGATGGAGAATGACTCCACCCACTGCCAATGGAAGTTCACGGCTTCCATTCAGGGTCCACAGCAGCCTTCGAAGGAGAGAGGATAGGACGGTGGAGAAAAACTCTCCTTCTGTGAACCAAGACCCCAGAAGAGCCCTTCTGCCAGGGAAGGCTGGCCTATGTTTCCCTCTGTGCTCTAGACTTGCTTAGGCTGCTTTCGCGTGTCAGTTTTCTCATCTCTAAAATGGGATCTAGGGGGAAACTGAGCTCAGCCCCAGCTTCACACCACACTACTGCTGGGATCTTAGGAAAGTAATGTTACGTTACTTATGTGATGAAAGTAACGTTCTGATAGCTCCATGTCCTTGACTACAAAATGGGGCTAATACTTACACTGACTCCCTAGTATAGTGTTTATAAAGATCAAATGGAAGGAAGGCCTCTTTATAAAGCACTGAGCACTCTTATCATTTCCGGACTTGAAAGAGAAGAACGATACAACTAAAATAATGACTTTCAAAATTGTATCACTCTGTCAATCACAAATTTCACATTTAAGAATAAGTATAATTTTTGTTTCAACTGTTTTGTTTTACCCAACTGAGACAACTACTATGTGCATGTAAGTTGTTAAAAAAAAAAGAGGTGGGTGCCTGGGTGGCTCAGTTGTTGAGCAGCTGCCTTCGGCTCAGGTCATGATCCTGGAGTCCCTGGATCGAGTCCCGCATCGGGCTCCCTCCTCAGCAGGGAGTCTGCTTCTCCATCTGACCTCTTCCCATCTCTCATTCTCTCTCTCTCAAATAAATAAAATCTTTAAAAAAAGAAAAAATTAAAAAAAAATAAAAAAAATTTAAAAAAAGAGGTAACAAGCCACTAGTGGAGTTACCCCTGCTAGGCCTTCATTACCAAACCAAAACTTAAAACCTAACCTCACTACAGTTTCGATCTCCCCCAGGAATGTAACCTTGATGACTCAGTCTGGAGTTCCCTGGTCAGCGGTAGTGAGGTGATCCATGTCACAGAACCCTTCCATTGCCCAAAGAAAGATGCTTTTCCCTTGTCCCTGCCCCCTTCTGCTAACCAAAGTCTTCCATTTGTACAGCTCCTCTGAGCGCCTTCCTATCTGCGAGATGAGATAGTGCTAGATTCATCAATTGTTGAATAAAGCCTATTAGATATTCAAATTGACTCAGCTGAATTTTGTTTTTTAACAGATTTGGCGACAGCAGTGGGACCTTAAGCAAATCCTGCTGATATTTAGGGACACCAAGAAATGCTGCATGGTACCCTGTGAACTGAGGGCCACTGGGAAGTTCCTCTAGGTTCTGAGCACTGGTCTCTTTGGGTCATGCTTCTAATCTAACTGGCTGCGATTTCCTTTATGTAGGGGAACCCAGTCTAGTATCCAGTTCTCATTTGGGGGTCTGCTAGGTTAATTCCTTTCCCCAGTCCCAGCTGCGCACAGGCCCTTCTTTCGGCCGGTCTACAGGAACATCTCGGTTACTGCTGACGTGCTAAGGTACAAGTATTTGTCTCATTTTGTGTAGACAAACGCTATTGTTAACAGGGATTTCTGAAACCAAAAAGCGGTAAAAATTGGTGGGCCCGAGCCAAACATTTAAAAGCTGTTAGAACGTTCGCCACCTAACTCCAAGACTCCCATATTAGGATAAGTTGGTCAGTGAATGGGTTAGATTGATGCTAGATCACCCACCAACCCAAGAAAATTTCTGTGCAATGTGTACTGTAAAATACCACACAATCTCCAACCCCCCATACCTCCCTTTTAGGTATTAATGTGGCTCTGAGACCCAAAAGCTTAGGCAAATAAGTAAATAAATAAAAAAGAAAGCTAGGATCCTTTAATTTCAGAGTTGAACATGCCACCTTTGGCCCACCTGTTTATTCTATGTCTAAGAACTACGGTCTCGGAAGCTGTACACATTTACAAAAATAGCACAAACTTACTGTGCCCTGAGAGCTTGACCTGGCAACCATTATGTTGAGGGCCCCAAAATATGGCCAGAGAGAAATATGGGTTACACCCCATCTGCAGCTAGATCTGGCTAGACAGAAAATGGGTTAAAACTCCATCTGTGGCTAGGGTCCTAGCAAACGGCTGCTGGCTCTCTGGGGAATGACAGGCAAGAACTACAGCGGCCATTATGAGAAATGGTCCAATTAGGGAAGATCAGTGAAGAAGTGCACTGAAAAGCAAGGGCTTGCAAATTAAACAAACAGAATGTGATGCCTATTTTAACTGGCATGAGAACCTTCCAAAAGGCTTCAAAATTCCAAAATAGCTTGATTGAAAGATTTGTTGCAAAAGGCTAAAAATAAAAAATTAAAGATAAAAGAGGTACCTAAAACAAAAGACAGCAAGACTGACTTAACTCTTCCTGCCTTTGTCCTTCTTTACTTGATACTCATTCTAGGGATCCTCTGAACTGCCTTTCGGCTCTGAAGAGACTATTAAACAGTTGCCTTTTAAAATAAGACCACCCAAAGCTATAGGGACCCTCTTCAGGTATCTCATTCCTAGGTCAAAGGCTGATCTAAAGCCATAGTCAAAGAATTTCCCAAACCCAGGGAGGATCCTCAAAAGTTTTTTAAATGGGTTACCTCCTGAGATTAGTGGATTGATAAAAAGGCAGAAAATAGAACGGGAGGCCATTGTGACTGAACTCCCGACTGCAGCTGAGCACCTTGAAAGGACTTTGAAAGAAGACTGTAAAGAAAGTCCGTCAAGTTAGTGCCCTTACAGATGCTCGTATTATCTATTTCCAAAGAAGGGCCCCTTATGGGCTCCTCCTGGGACTGATGAGATTCCAAGGGGTTTTCTAGTAAACTGGTATCATTCCCTTAAATAGCAGAGGGATACTAAAATTAAAATTAATGAAAAACCTTGCTGAATTCTGGGAAATATTGGAGCTACCCTCTCGAAACCCCTCTCTGAGCCTGCAGAGGGGACCCTGGGCAGAAGCCAGCTAAGGGTGAGAGCTCTTAGCAAAGTCATCTCTCCCAGATTTCTATCTGAAGTCTGCACACACACACACACACAACCCTCCTCCCCGTAGTGAGAGGAAAAGAAAATATCTTTTGTACCCTCTCTGGGCACCTCTTTTACATCTTAGGGGGCTTATTTAATACTCTCAGAAATGCTTGCTGTTTGTCCTGGTGGAAAATTGACAACATAATTAAATGGATTTTCAAGTTTCTCTCTGGTTAGAGGTTCAGAAGTTGGTAAGAACTTTTCTTTTAGGCCTCATTCCTTAAGCTAAAGGTACCCAGAGGCAAAGAAAAACCTACAACCCCTGTAAAGGGATTTATGGGTGGATCAACCTGATATCATTTGAGCTGCAATCCCACTCCTAGAAGAATTAAAATCAACTGTCCTTATCTTACAAATCTTTACAAAAGCAGAAAAACAACTTAGATCCAACTTCTTTGATAACCAATGAGTTCTGTACCTGATTCATGGCAGTAATTTTAGAACAGAAGCTGTAAGGTCTCTATTGAGGGTGTCTATACACATAGGTGTGCTATGGATTTACGGTATTTTTCTACCTCTGGATAGTATCGCCGAAGTTAATTTGTGAGAGAGCTCTATTTTATTGGCATTAAGAAAATGAAGGGTTTACATAAAGGAAACTCCCAGAAATATAACAGAAGCTAACCCAAATGAATTTCGGGTTCACATGATCTAGGAAAATATTTGGTATTGAAACCAATCTAAAGTTTGTTGGTTGAATTAACATAGACATGTCTTCAGTTACCCAAATTAAAAATAATGCAGCCATACAACTTTTATTCTCCCTCTGCTTACTAAAGGTTAAAAGAGTTCATGTTATCTCTTACAAAATGTGTCAGCAAGAAAAATAGCGTAGGATGATGGCTGACTTTGTCTAACGTCTCATGAAGTTTTTGTAGGTAATCTAAAAGTAATTATTAAGAGCAAGTGTATTAGATAGATATAAACAGGATAAAAAGTTTTGTTAAGTTAAAGGTTGGATTAAGTTGAATTCATTGAAGATCCAGATGATTTCCAAATAAGATAAATTATGAAAACATCAATTACTAAACATAGGAATTTTCCACTTTTTGCTTCTTTTTACAGAAAAAATTAAAGATAGCTGGGTCTATTAGTAAACATGTTTTGTGCCATGCTGACAAATATACCATGAGAAAGCATGTTTCTAAAAATTATAAAAAGTATTTATAAATTTGCCAAGCTATACAATGGTCACATTGTTTACTTCTTTACTTTCACTACACATTACGTTTTTAAAGATTAAGAATTCTAACATGTCTATCTAAAACTACTAGAAATACCAAGAGAGAGACACCTCTGTATGCAAGGAAAGTAGGATGTGTGTTTTTAGTAAAAGAAGGTATAAGGAATGGAAAAGCTTTTTTGTTGAGGGAAAGGAAAGTAGTTTTATCCTAAAGGGAGGGTGGTAATTTCAAAATAGGAAAGAGGAAAAACAGGACAAAATTGTCCAAAGTCTGTGAGAAAAAAAGTTTAATAAAGAAATTCTTTGTGTGTTAAAGTTGGACAAGACTGAATTTGTTACAAAGGTTTTCAAAATAATATCGATAAGAACTTAATTTACTTTCATTGACTAAAAAGACAAGTTTTCTTGGTTTATTGGTCTACTCTTAATAAGAAATTGTACAGGAGCGCCTGGGTGGCTCAGTCGGTTAGGTGTCTGCCTTTGGCTCAGGTCATGATCTCCGGGTCCTGGGTTTGAGGCCTAGTCAGGCTCCCTGCTCAGAGGGGAGTCTGCTTCTCCCCCTCTCTCTGCCCTTCTCCCTGTTTGTGCATGCTCTCTCAACACGCTCTCTCTCTCTCAAATAAATAAAATCTTTAATATTTTTTTTTAAGATTTTTATTTATTTATTAGAGAGAGAGAGACTGAGAATGAGAAGGGAGAAGGTCAGAGGGAGAAGCAGACTTCCCGCAGAGCCGGGAGTCCGATATGGGACTTGATCCCGGGATTCCGGGATCATGACCTGAGCCGAAGGCAGTTGCTTAACCAACTGAGCCACCCAGGCGCCCTAACACTTTTTTTTTTTTAATATTTTTTTTTTTAAGATTTTTATTTATTTATTAGAGAGAGACTGAGAATGAGAAGGGAGAAGGTCATCAAATAAATAAAATCTTTAAAAAAATAAATTATACAACTACTTAATTTTCTTTATTTGCCTGCAAAGTTTTGTCACCATGGTTAAACAGATAACTAAGTATTGCTTCACGCTGACCTATGATCCTATTTAACCTAGTGTCTTAAAACTTTTGGCATGTTTTATAAGCTTTCCAAAATCAAACTCTAAGTGAAATCTTTTTGATCTTGAACTAATTTTGAGATTTTTAAGAAGGTCTCTGAAACATCTAAGACTTGTTCTCTCGCCTGACCAACTGGAAGATGTTAAACGAATTAAGCATATTTGACATATTAATTTACATGTGAAGCAAAGTCAAATAAGCGATGCTAAACCTTCTTTATGAATAGCCTTGTATGTATGTTATTAACATTAGTGTTCCAGAAATTATATAAAATTCCTAAAAATCTGATATTTAACGTTTCAGTCATATTTCCAGTTATTCTCTTGAAATGCTGTATGTCACAGAAATAACCAAATTTCTTTGTCAATTCCATTATAATGAACTCTCATCAGATCTTTAACAATGGGCTTTTTTTTTTTTTTTTTAAGTAAGCTCTACATCCAAGGTGGGGCTTGTACTCATAACCCTCATAACCGGGAGATCCGGCGTCTCTTGCTCTACTCACTGGGCCAGCCAGGTGCCCCTAACAATGGAAATTTTCAAATCTTTTGTCATTTACAGGCAGTTATTGTTTTACCCTGATGCTTTCTTTGCAAAAATATTCTTATAAAGGTACATTTTCAAGGCAATTCAAGAAAAGGACTTCTGACAAGTACAGGTTTCTGACAACTTTAAGATCATAAAACTGAACTGGGAAAGAAGTTAAGAAGTTGGGCAGCCAAACTTCAGGGACTTGAAACTTGAATACACGTCTTACCGGTGAAAGAGGCTCCACCGGGCCTCTGGCCCTATGCCAACGCTGGAGGCCTCCAAATCAAACCGCTCAGGAAGAGAAGTAGCTGTACTGCCTCCTCCCCCAGGACACCAGATCAAGACTTCATACTTTACCTAAACATGAAGACTTCCCTTTCTTTCCTTGACTCTGGCATTGGCCTGGAAAGGTGATGCCATCATCTGCAGCTCCCAAGCCACTGCTAAGGGGGATCATCTTTCAGAGTGCTGCACTTGTCAAGAATTCCAATTGGTCCATGGCCCTAGCAACACCCTGGTCTACTTCCCTGTCTCTCTGGTTAACAACTCGAGACACTGGGAAACGTGTGCCCGGGCTCTATGCAAAGAGAGGGACACAAGGGACAACCAGAATAAAACCACCTGGGTGGTCTATAGACCCTGAAAATTTTCCTGGCTTCCATGACTGTCACCTTTCCAGTCTTGAGCCACAGATTCAAATGGGAATTACCAGGAAACATTCATGACTCAGGATTTGCTTCCTTTGGCAGGGCCCTGCTTTCCCACTTAGGAGTACAAAGGAGGCTCTGGTCAGGAACCTTTCCTTAACTCTTGAAAGTACTACAGAATCTGCTGCTAACACAACAGCTGCCCAGTGAACATCCTTAGACTCTGGCCAAAGTTGTCCTTGATGAGAGGAGAGCCCTTGATGAACTTTTAGTTGAGCAAGGAGGTGTCTGGGGGGTTGAAACACAATTACATAGGATCACTGCACAAACTACTTGGTTTTAAAAAGGTGACTCCATTAGTGGGGTCTTTCTTTGACTTATTTGATTTTGATTGGTTTGAGTCTTGGGGAACACAGTTCCAGAGTGCACTCCAGACATTGGGAATTATCCTGCTTATAATGATCATAGTAATCTCCCTCGTGTGCCATATTCTCTCACAAGCCTTAAGTGCGTGTTCGTAGTCATTAGCTACCAAGCAAACGATCTCCCTAAGATGGGAATATTAGAAAAGGAACAGGAGAATGACTGACTCAAGAATCATGAACCCAGGGGCACCTGGGTGGCTCAGTGGGTTAAAGCCTCTGCCTTCGGCTTGGGTCATAATCTCAGGGTCCTGGGATCAAGCCCCGCATGGGCTTGCTCAGGGGAAGCCTGCTTCCCCCTCTCTCTCTGCCTGCCTCTCTGCTTGCTTGTGATCTCTCTCTCTCTCTGTCAAATAAATAAATAAAATTAGAATTTCACTTCTAAAAAAAAAAAAAAAAAAAGAATCATGAACCCGAAGCTGTGACCTGTGAGTACCACAAAGATTAACCAAAAAATGGCATGGCCTGAGTGGCAGCTGCAAGTGGCACTTAAATTTTGATCACATCTCTCAGTTAAGCTGAGAGTCTGCTCAAAAGAGGATAAAAAAGGACACAAGAGGCCCAAAATGGAGTCACTTATGTTAGGCCCACATCCCCAAACCGAAATTTAATACAAAGGTAACTGCAATTTCAAGCGCCCCAGGAATAGATCTTAATGGGTTGGTCTAGAATTCCCTGGTCAGCAGTAGAGGTGATCTGCCCGATACATCCCTTCCATCTCCCAAAGAAAGATGAGACAGTCCTCTTTTTCCTTGTCCCTGCCCCCTTCTGCCGTCAGAAGCCTTCCATTTTGTACAGCTCCTCTGAGCTCCTTTCTGTTTGCTAGATGGGATGTTGCTTGATTCATGAATCATTGAATAAAGCCTATTAGATCTTCAAATTGATTCGGCTGAATTTTGTTTTCTAACAGTATACACACATGTACACACACACACACACACACAATGTTGAAAAATTTTCTTAATATGTGTATATATATAAAATATACACATGTTTAAAATTATGATAAAATTATGTTGTGACACAAATGTCATATAAATTCTTTAAAAAAATTGTCAGTAAACAAATAAACCAGAGTCAATGTGCACTTTGCTCATTAAATTAAACTAGACTGCCTTTTGCTCATGAAATTAAATTTAAATTCTCAACTGAAGACTCTATTCACAAAATAAAACAGTGCCACTGCATATAAAGGATTGCATGATGATATAAAATACTGCTCACGAGTTGACAAATTTTGTTTATAGGTGTCTTTTAAACTAAGACAATTCTAATCTAGAATTTAATCTAAAAATGAGATACTCCTGCATTTTTAACCCTTAAAAATTTGTCGAGTTTGTAGACAAAACTTCCAGAGTTTAAAATAACGAAGCACGCTGTGACCTAACAATTACTATGAATAAAGGATATTTATCGACAATTCCAATGAGTGAAATGTTCCTTCCTCTGGCACACCAGAGGAGCCCTGTTTAAGGAGGAAGAATTATTTATGCCTACAAACAGAACTGTAATGGGCCGTTCCAATATAACACATCTCAGTAGTCTAAGCAAGCTGCCAGAGAGGTGTTACCGGGTTTTGACTTATTCTCCTCTGACTTCCAAGACCATACCAAAGCTCTGAAAACAGCAGGGGCTTTTGGTTTTGTTTTTCATTATCACGGAGAGTCAATGGCAACAGGAGCGGTGTTGATGGGGTCTTCTGGTGGGAATACTGATGTTCTACCTTTGCCTGCTGAAAATGAGTTCTCGCCGACTGCCAAGACTAGTGATGTCAACAAGTACTTCCACCTTTTCTCCCTCTTTTTACATGCTTATGGTAACTCAGCGATTTCAATCATTACTACGTTTATTTTGGAATAACAAAATAACGTTAGGAAGCTCCTGTCATAATGCATTGCAAAGACCAGTTTTCAGAGAGGAAACGATCTACAGTTAATCGGTTTTGCTACCAACCATAGCTGTCAGTAAACTGAAATCAAATTAACTACAAAAATAGCAGGGAGAGGGTGGAGTGTGTGGGGGGCAGAGAGCAGGGTTGAGGGGAAATGAGCACTGAACCAAGACCAGTCTCGGCCGGAGGGAAACCTCTATGCAGTCTGATCATGCAACGTAACATGGAAATTGGTTTTAGTGTTTTTAACTTCAATTAGTCGCATTAATTAATGCTAAAAACAATGTTAACAGTATATTATTTTCATCTAGTTAAATAAAGGATTATACACATTTGAGTAAATTACACAGCATTAAACATTTAAATAACTTGAAATGAAGCCATTACTGTCATTCAAACAAGTTTCTACAGCTAAAGGCTGAATGTTAAGTATGAACTGATTTGGCATTACAAGAATATAAATCCTTTATCTTTTTAGTGAGAAGAACAAATGAAGAGATTTGAGGACTTCTGCCTGGAATGAGTGGTTTGTAGTAACACAGCGCCCTCCAGTGGTCAGAGGCTCAAAATGCAATTTCCAAGGGCCAAGGTTCAGTAGCAAATCTATCTTGAATGGTGATAATAAAACATTAGCTCCTTTTATTATTATTTTTTAACACAATGGCTTATTTCAGCACATATTTTCAGTATCAGACCATCTTTCCATTGGCAATTTCCCTCACCAAATTTAAAGCTTTTTACTCAAATCTAAATTGCCCCAAAGAAATGTTCTGGAGAGGAGTGCCTGGGTGGCTCAGTTGGTTGACCATCCAATTCTTGATTTCAGCTGAGATCATGATCTCAGGGTCATGGGATACCCCCCCCCCCCCCGG
>CM052802.1:97486417-97509456 GCA_028533885.1 Nasua narica
ATGGTATTAACTGTTTTTTATGTGTTCAAATCTAAACTAGAGTGAAATTATAAAAGTCATGGAACTCTTCTACATTACAATGAGTACAAAGAGCAACTTCAAAATTATAGAAGTGTCTTTTACTCATTTTTTTCTATATATGAACATTTGTTTTTAAATAACAATATAGGGTGCCTGGGAGTTTCAGGTGGTTAAGCGACTGCCTTCAGCTCAGGTCATGATCCCGGGGTCCCGGGATCGAGTCCCACATCAAGCTCCTTGCTCAGTGGGGAGCCTGCTTCTCCCTCTCCCTCTGCCCCTACCTCTGCTTGTACTCTCTTTCTCTGTGTCAAATAAATAAAATCATTATAAATAAAAAAATAAATAACAATATAAAAGATTTAACATATGTACATTATTTTTTCATTATCACAACTCCTATTAAAATGGATCCAAAGTTAAGAGCTCCAAATATTATTCTGAAGAAGCAGGGAAAGATATTTACCCTAAAGGTTATCAAAAAAGCCCCCTTAGGCCAATCTATAATACTCCAATTCTTGAAAATATATTGATTCCTCTTATGAAAAGGGATCATAATTCTAATTATAATAACAAGTGAAAACAGAGTTAAGTGATTATAATATTCTTGGTGTTCTACTCTATAAACTGTAAGGTATGAAAAGATTTTCCCCAGACCATACAGCAAATAGTTACAAGGCCGAGTAATTATTTTCCAAAGAATAATAATGATCTGATTAATTTTTTCTTTTTCTACCTACCCCAAACCCAGAAAAGTTTAAACATGTTTTTAAAAGGATCATTCATTTAACTGGAACCAACAAAGCAACTCTATAGTGTAAAGAGAAATGACTTTGAGTTTGGATTTTTACTCCACCACTGCAGGGCAACTTAGGCAAGTAACATCTCTGTGCCTCAGTTTCTTCATCTGTGAAATGGAGATAATTATTCTCATCTCACGGGAACACTGTGAGGATTCTAGGTACTGATGCAAGTAAAATACTCGGCCCAGTGCCTGCACTCACACAGGAGATCCTCAAAGAATGCTGGTTTCCTTATACCTATCCTTACCACTGAAAGAATGCAAAAGATCTATTCTCCCCCAAGGAGGACTGGAA
The DNA here is from genome assembly GCA_028533885.1 of Nasua narica. NCBI lineage: Eukaryota > Metazoa > Chordata > Mammalia > Carnivora > Procyonidae > Nasua > Nasua narica. The sequence goes on from CM052802.1 coordinate 97,487,533, forward strand.
CCAAAGAGATGGACGCACATGGATAAATCAATAAAACCCACTTAGAACTGCATCCATGAAAATTCTGTCTTCTTCTACTATCACCCATGAGAAGACCCAGAGATGATTCTGGAAACAAAAACACTGAATTCTAGGAGAAGGTAGGATGAGGGAGGGAAGGGGAGGGAACAGAGCGAGCATGGGTTCTGTGTGACATGCTACCGTTGCTCCAAGTCTGTTTGTTGTCTTCCATTTAAGGCACCACGAGTGTCTATCCAGTGATGCAACTCAGTGGTGCCGGGTGACTCTTGTCCAAGTAAGACTGCCGGGCCCAACTGCCTGGCAGCTAGAGCTGGGGGTGGCCGGGACAGCAAAGAGGAGGGGCAATAACAGACACCCGTGGGGACGGTGGCTGAGAGACAGGGATGTGCTCATGAATAAGAACGTCTTACTTATCCCATCTTAATTACTTTCATCTGTTTTGCTCTTTAAAGTTAAGTATTTAAAGCAGTGAGGTGGTGGGAAATGGCATGGGGGTCATATCCAAATCTTTTCTGGGGAAGATGGGCACATGTGTAGTCTGGATGTGCACTTTCAGAATTATAATAACAGACTGTATTTGCAAAGCAGGCTCTCCGCCCTGGGTGACCATGAAGACAAAGCAGTCGCACAGGCTGATGTGAAAGTTACCTCCGCTGTGCTTTGTCACTAGCAAGAGGAAAAATGCTTGCGGCAAGCAAGCAGACCCCACTTTCACACTGATCTCATGTGGCTGAAGTAAAAAAAGGCATCTAAGACTGTCATTGCCTTGATTCTTTTGTTGCAATTCTTACTTTCCTTTTAATTTATTTTATTTTATTTTTTTACTTTTTTTAAAAAGATTTTATTTATTTATTTGACAGAGAGAGAACACAAGTGGGGGGAGTGGCAGGTAGAGGGAGAAGAAGGAGGAGGCTCCCCACTGAGCAAGGAGCGTGATGAGGAACTTGATCCCGTAACCCTGGGATCATGACCTGAGCTGAAGGCAGATGCTTAACTGACTGAGCCACCTACCCAGGAGCTCTGCAATTCTTACTTTTGAGTGGATATTTTAAATAACATTAAAGGAGGTGTAAGATTTCTGGGGTGCCTGGGTGACGCAGTCAGTTGGGTCTCCGACTGTTGATTTCAGCTCAGGTCATGATCTCAGGGTAGTGAGATCGAGTCCCACATTGGGCTCCAACAGGCTCTGCACTCAGCGTGGAGTCTGCTTAAGTTTCTCTCTCCCTCTGCCCACCTGCCCCCTCACCCCAAGATTTCTAGCAAAAATAAATAAATCTTTTAAAAAAATTTAAGGAGGCATAAGACTTCTATACTTACCAAAAAAGGTATGAGTTTTAAAATGTGGAGAAATTTTATTTTTTTAAGAAGATGCTAATCAGCTTCAAGAAAAAGAGAAGGTAAAAGGGAGAAAGGGCTCAAGGGACAACTTTTAAAAGTTGGGCTTTAGGCTACTAGTCACACCAATTAAAATGCAAATAGTAAGGTTTCTAGCTTTCACCAGCTTGCCAAGTACCCTGATGGCTTACCAGTAGCAAGGACCCTTATGCCTTCTCTTGTTATGTCCGTGTCCTACCCAAGAACCTAAAAGCAAGAGAGAGCTGATGCCAGATCCCGAAGTGGGCCTAGTGACACAGACACACAGACACAGCAAGATCCACCTTGAGGGCTGAAACTTTCCACCAGGGCAGCAAAGTACCACATCCCCCTCACTCCCCGACCCCCTTCCACATGGGAGATACCTTTTTCTCAAAAGGAAAAGCTCACAATACAGAGCTAAGACCCTCTAGTGGGCACATGACAGATGGGTCTGGGTGCATAAGGTAAAAGACGGAATTGGTTTTGGTGACTCTCTGAATATTCATGGAATCTATAAAAGTCCAATCCTTTTAAGATGCAGTCTGTTAGAAATGAATATGCAACTGTACCAAATAAAAACACTGTACTTCTCAAAATGTACACATGGAGAGAACTTCTCCCAACTTCCCATTGCTGTCACATATAATTTCTGGATGAAGAAGTATTATCTGAACCTTATATTGATCTGTGATCTATATTCTCTAATGTAGGTCCAAGAATATGCTTTCCTTTTTTTTCGTCTTCAAATTACATTCCCTCTTTTATCATTTCACTCATCACCAAAGATGCCATATTCAGTAAGATATCTCCTAAGTATAGCGTCATAACTGGCTAGCTCTTCCAAATGAGCAGGATTCCTGGACCCCACATATGGCAGCAGAGTGGGGTCCCATTCTTCAAGTTTCCCAGTTCATTATATGGGAAGAAAGGGGGAGAGAACGCGGGGGGGGGGGAGGAGAGAGAGAGTAGAGGAGAGCAAAAGAATCAAGTATTCAGTAAGGAAGAACTTTCATTGAAACAGATGACTACTTCTTACAACTAGACCTCTTACAATGAAAATCATCCTGTACTAGAGGATTTCTAAACCTTGTTGCTACAAAACTCCCACCGACGGGCTGAGCGGCCATTAGAGCAAAAGCAAAGGCTTCAGGTCTGCCTATTCCCTCAAAGCCCAGGCGGGGCTAAAGGTTTTTTTTTTTTTTTCAAGTCTTAATTAAATAAGCTTGGCTAGAGCCAAAGTGCAAGCAAACAACCAAGGTGGCAACAGCCAGTTTTCTAGAAAGAGGCAGTCAGTAGTGAGAATCACGTGGGTTGGGTATGCTGAAAACAAGTGGATTTAAGGCTGAGGCGTCCCCTGGTCTTAACACTGCTATGTTTGAGTTTTGTTACCTTTACAGAAACACTTAACTTCCATATTAAGAAATCTCTAGTGAGCTCAACATTTGAGTAATTCCCAGCAAAGCATCAGAGATGGAAATCTGATCATCGGTAAAAGTGGTCTGCTGAGTGAATTTGGCTGTCTAAGGCACCAGGCTGTCATATCTAAAACCAGATTCCACCTATCCCAGCGTTTCCCACGGCGAAGGTTTTCCAGGGCTTGTATGAGGTATCAAGGACCACACTCACCGTACTAGAACTAGTCTGTCCTCCACACTCCGTGTTCACGGAGAAGAGAATGCTATTATGCAGGCTTCTACATAGCAGATTGTGCTAAATAGATATATGTTAACATGAGTCTCATTATTTAGAGGTGCACATATATATTTCAAAATGTGTATGGTTCTATTTTGTTCTGTGATCTCATACTGAAAAAATACAGAGCAGAAAAGTAAACCTGAAAGCGTTGGAAGGGGCACACTGGCTTTTAAACACTTTGGCTGTGAAGTGCCATACGTCCCTTCTGCCTGGAGCCCCTGAACGAGTCGCACAGCCCGAGCCTGACCATGACCGAGGCCAGGTCACGTAAGGGACGTGGGAAACTGGTGATGGGCACTACTGTTTCTGCATGCCACCCAGCTTTTAAATTCTTTGATTCTAAAAATCAAGAGCTCCCCCCTCCCCCGCCATCCCTCTTGCAAGCTTCACTCGCCATAAGAAGGATCCACGTGCATCATTTCCTTTGGTAATTTTCCCCTATTATTGATATTGGGCCAGTCCTCGGTTCCATGTTGATTTTCTCACAAAATTACATCTGAAACGGATGGGGCCCCGAGGATGTAAATTCCACACAACAAGAACCTGTACAATCAAGTTAAATTCCCACACGTTTCTCTCCATCCCAATTATGTACCATATTTTTTTAAAAAAAAAGAGTGCAGAAAACACACTAATGAATGATCCAGCGCATTTGGAATCTTAAACAATGCCTGTCAGCAACGGCTACAGGTTCAGCTTCTACACTTGGCCTTCTGCTGAGCCTGTTTTCTGTCAGCTTATTTCCTTTTTAATTTTGCTAAGTGAACACTATTTTGACAAGGGGTTAAGCAATACACAAAAAGCAGAGAAGAAATATTAACCCAGGAAGCCCTTCGGTCTCATCCTCCTCGGACACTGTGCCAAGTCCCGCCGTGCCCCCGCACAGGCTCCGACAGCACTCCCCCCGGGGACCGCCCGCCCTGCGTGCAGCCCACAAATCACTTTGACTGTGATCACACGCATTTATCTTTATTTTTAAAATCTCCTCATTGTTGCCAATGGCACTTGAACATTATTATTACTAATCCAGCTACTCCTAATAATAGTGTTTAAGTAACTTGTCATCTTGGGAACTTTATAGACAATAGCTAATTAATTGTCAAGCATTTAATGTAACAGGATTCTAATCTCCAACCTCTGAAGCGGGGTATTTATTTGTTATAATGGTAAAACTTTTGTTTGAATTGCTTATTTATGCAATATATATTCTCTATCACCTCAATTCTAATTTTTATACCCACTTTGTAAGTAAAATAAAGAATCACATGCTGCAAGACAGAGACAGTACACTTCACAAACAGTAATGAATCTCTTGTGACTTCTTTTATTCACACTACAATAGATTCTATATTACCATGCAAAGAAAAACAAAACAAAACACCATAGATTATTTCCCTTGTTTGCAAGATAGGCTCACAGTATTCTGCTGCGAACAAGAACTTGAAGGTACATCACGCTATGTCTTAGGAGTATGAGTAAATACAATATTCTGTTGACATCTTGTTCCTGCTTCCAAACAAGCAGGTATCTTACCTATGAACTGTCGGGACAGCTAAATAAGTTTCCTGTCTAAATGTGCCCACATTCTTTCCAGAAACCTCATCTTAAGCTGAGGCTCCCTATCTTAGTTGAACGCTAGCAACCATTTCTTAACTTGCAACAGTCATTTCAGACCATTTTTTTAAAGGTATAAATACCACCGCCTTTATCTGGTAACCTTCCCCTCGCACACACCATACATACTTTCCATGTGACAATGCAAATGGTCTGAATCCTGCAAAAAACAGAAAGGTGTCAAAGAAAGAGAGATAGAATCCCTTTCTCGGGCCCTTAATGAGGTCTCCAGAGCCAAAGGCAAACCAATAACAAATTGTACTTTCCACATATTGGAAAAAAAAAAAAAAGGAAAAAGGCAAAGAGGGGGTGAGCTTGTCATCTGAAATTAATTGAACTTAGCCATGCCAAGAAAACACTGGTAATAAACTCTCCCCATCTAAATTAAGGGTTTTATACCATGAAAAAAAAAATAAAAATTTATGGCAGTAATTTCATCTGGGTTTTTCAAGAAGTGCTTGCTGATTTTCTTGTACTCAGTAGAAAAATCCCAAAGGAGCAATGCAGACTGCAGTAAGGCAGACTTCTAAAAAGATACCATTTAATTTCTCACTCCTCCCCTTGCACTATTACCACACTTCTACTTTTCTCTAACTCAGTATTAACTCTCTCTATACAATTCTCTTCCACAAGCTCTCAGCGATCTCTCACAGGGCAGGGGAGCCACGCTCACAGTGCTCAGGCCCGGCCACTGCTCTCAGCAAGGAAGTACACGTGAAGAAAACCGGCGGCCCCACAACCACAGGCGTGTATCTGTCTTCAGCTTGCCTTTATGACAGCCAGCCATCTTCAGTGAAGGCACCAGAAGTCCTAACGGCTCCCAAACAACGCCACAACAATTCTATGACTCGACACCTTTACCGCTGGTGACAAAAACCGATGGACGGCTTCTGGACGGGGAGGGGGAGAACACCGCGCACAGAGCCATGGTTCCCAGCCTGTGGATGACAGGGGGCGGGGGCAGGCACAGTTGTGTGCAAGGGCTTGGCAAATCTCCACGGACCCCAAGCACTGCCTGTAAGCCAGCCGTATCGTGTATAAAGACAGAGACACAGCCTTCGTTTTCTCACGTCCACAGATACTGGGGATGCTGGGATGCTTACAATGGAAATTTATTTAGAAAATGTAACTACATTCATAGTAGCTTTTTGTCGTCTTCTCAGTGAACGGATGGACGCTATAGGTAAAATAGCTAATTTACAATCCTAAAATATTTTTCCCATTGACGAGGACAGGGAAGGGACAATGTGAGTGTTCGAGTTTTCAGAGCCTTACGTTCAGGCACAGGGTAGGCATTCAATATTTGTTCACTGCAGGTGTGCGCACATGGTCCGTCTCCCCTCTCGTACCTCTGTTTCCTCCTGTTCCGGCATCTGCGGATTACCCCATTTGTGGGTGCGCGCACGACATCACCCCATCTGCGGGTGCGCGCACGACATCACCCCATCTGCGGGTGCGCGCACGACAGTACCAGTTCGCAAGTTATGGTTTGGCCCGACTTCCACGGGTCTCAGAACCTTTGGATTCTAAGAAGGTTAAGGTCAAACCTTCTGAATTCTAAGAAGTTATCTGCCTCCCCGGTGCGTACACTGGAGCTTTCCACAGGTTACATGATCAGTGAAATCACAACAGACTGAATGAGAAACAGCTATGAGGATCCAGAGGTCTTCTACTTACTGTAACAGATACGAAGGAGATTTGCGAGGCCACTCTTCTCACTACATTTGTTTTGGAAAATATATAGCTATTTTTCATTAAAAATATTATTTATGTCGACATATAATGGGTTTATTATCACTGCATTTTAAAGTAATAAATAAGTATTGATAGATATACCCCAGGTCCTTAATAATTTAACAATTCTGAAGAGTACGAAGGACTCCTGGGAACACAAGTTTTGAGAACGACTGTTATAAAGAGAGTGACAAGTGACGTTCTGCTGTCAACGCACAGCATGGTTTCTGTTCTCAGGGAAACCAGAAACAGATGCTAGGCACCCACCTGAGGCCATGTTGAAGAGGGGATTCAGGTGTTGCACTGGAGGGCTGGGTCAGCCGCTGTCTCCATGGTCCCTTCTCATAGGACATTCTAGAATTCTGAATCTTAGAGGGAACCTAAGGAAGCTTCCTTCCAAAGTCGTGGCTACTGACATGGAATATGAATAATACTTAATGTACCTTCATTTTCCTACCCACAAAACAATATGAGCATGTTAATGGGCAAATTAATATTTTTCCATGGTTGTATGGTCTTCATGTCAGTACAATATTTCCAACGTTTTGGAAGCAAGGTGACTTTTTTATTTTGCTTATTGAGTTATTTTTATAAGAAAAGCTCTCTCTTCCATGTTCAGCCTCCCACGGCTTTCAAATCACACAGCACAGTACCATTCCCTCAGAACAATATGGACATTCACTACATTCCAAAAAATGCTCTTATGGTCAGAGCAAGGTCAGCAGTAAGGCAAACAAAGATTCTGTTGACAGAACTTCTGCAGGCAAATAAATTCATGCCAAGCCTTTGGAGCGGAGTACGATGCCTTCATCTTCTGCACTGGTCCTGCTCCTGCATGGCAGGGACGCAGGAAGGTTCACCCTTAATGAGCACACTGTGCCCACAGAAACCAGTAAGTTGTTCAGAATATCTGCTGTCAGACCAAAGAAGGAAAAGAACTGTTAGAAAATAAAATGACTATACTCGTGTAACTCAATTCGATTCCATAAACACTAACTGAGTGCCTGCTATGTTCCATCATTATTCTAGGTGATCATGGAGAGAAGATAAATGAGACATAAGTTAGCCCACTATCGAGGAGCTCACACTGGAAAAGGGAAAACAGGTAAATCACTGTAACACAATGTGATGAGTGATATAAAAGTAGGCATTTAACACTATGGAAACACAGATGAGAAAGCAATTCATTCAGTCTGGTGGGAATGGAGTAAAATAGACATTACATATGTAAAGGAAAGGGCGAGAGGGAAAAGTTTATGCCTAACTCATGATCTCCAACCTCAGCGGAGCGCTCATCATCTCCTGAGGATCCTTCCGTGTCTCACTCCCATTCCTCCGTTCTCCACAGCTGCCTTTCAAACCTCCTCCATTCCTCTCAATCTCCTATGCAATCCCCTACAGCCCTACCCTCAGCAGCTGGCTCTCGCCACCTTCTGCGGAGACGAGAGAGAGACGTCAGCTTCTGGCCACGCAAACCACACCCAGGCCAGCTGCTCCTCTACAAGGAGGCCAAGGTTAATCTCTCCCTGAAGACTATAGCTCACCTAATCTCTCTTCTCAGGAGCCTCTGCTCTCCACCCTGTCCCTTGGCATCCTCCCCTCACTGCTGACGCCTTATCACCAGCATGGAAACATGCTGCCCCTGCAGCCCTCATAAGAGGTGACTCTTCGTTTCTTTCAATGCCCCATGAGTCCAGGGCCAGGAGGGAGGGGAGGCAACTATCCTGTTCCCCATCGCTCCCCTGCACCCTCCTCTTCCCCTTCTGCCTGCAAATCTCCCTGCTCTTTCAAAGCTCAAGGCTACCCTCCACCCCAGGCTGCCACAGTTATCTGCCAAGCTCATATTCACTCCACCAACTGGAAAGTCCTACTCCTGGCTCACCGCCCCTCCACTCCCACTCCTGTCACCACCTGTCAACAGAAGGGACACTGTGCAAATGGTATCTCAGCCCATCATGTCCTTACTATCCTCCTTTAGGGATCCCTCTTCTGCTATTCCTCAGTGACCCAAAATTCAGAGGCAACTCCTTGACTTTATCAACAGAAATCGTACCTGAGCCAAAATTTTCAAAATTCAAACACCCCCTGTTCCAACACCCCTTCCCATCCTTCCTGTTCACGGGCTGTAGCATCTTCACTGCTAAAAATTCTCTCTAATGCATGGACCCTGCCACAATATCACAACCCCTTTCTGTCCCCTTCTGTCCCCTTCTTTGTTGAGTTGAGATTGTATGGTCTACGAGTAATCATTCCCTTGCAGCACAGCCCTGGGCCCTTGTCCCTCTCCCTTCACGAGACTTGCCTGACAAACTCCAGCACTGGAAGACCCTGAATAGCCACTTCCTCTGAGCACGAACCCGAGTGACAGCACACAGCTAGAGAGAAACCACGTGGTCAGACTTCATTTTAATTCAACACGGCCCAGCAATCTTACTAGACATCATTCTCAACTTTCTAGTAACGATTGCATATTTTGAGCCTTGCAGGTGCCTCCTTTTCAATGATGATTCTGTATCTTATTTCACTGAGATTATAAAACTTTCTCATGTTACTATCACCAACACTGTACAACTATGGACATCTCAAACCTTCCTTCTCCCCCATTACGATGGAGAAGGTGTCCCTTTTCCTACCAATGCCCAGTCCCTTCACACATGCTTAACAACCCATCTCCTCTTACCTATTCAAGAACTTTGCACCTTCACATAGATCTCCTTTGCCCTGTATCATCAAGTGCTTATAAACTGCTGGTGAAATGTGAATTTGTCCAGCTTTTTAGGAGAGTAATGAGCAATACCAGCTAAAATTACATAAAATGCATATATATCCTTCAACCCAGTAATCCCATCCCTAGAATCTATACAAACAAATTTACCAGTGTGTAAGGACACACACACCCTTGAGCGAGAGGTGAGGTGGACAGAGAGAAGAATGTTTATGATAGCCTTATTCTCAGTTGCAAAAGTGAAAATAAAGCAAATGCTAGCTTATGATAAAAGGCTGAATAAGTTACAGTAGAACCACACTATGGACCATCATATAGCCCTTGAAAGAATGATTAGATCCTAACAGATGTAGTGTGATTGGTATAACTCTACTTCCTCACTTGCTTTCTTTCACTCATCTTCTGTCCCCGCCGCCGTAACACAGAATATGCTTTTGCCATGGTAACCATTCATCTACGTGAGGCCAAATGCATTGCCCCTTTTATGCACTGACCATATTAGAACCATTCAAGAGTCGTGTATTCCCTTCATTCCCGAAACACCCCTCTCTCAGCTTCCGCCGTACCGTGAGTTTCCTCCTACTGCTTTAGCTGCTTTCTCAATTGTCTTTGCAAGCTCTGTCTCCTCTTTCTGACTTCTGAATGCTAGCATTCCTCACGGCTTGGTCCTGCATCCTCTTCTCAAGTGATCCTGTCCATTCTCATGGCTTTAAACACATTTATGTATCAACAAACTTAAAATCTCTAGCCATAGACCAAACCTCTCCTCTGATCTCCACATACCTATATTTGAGTGCCGAGCTAAAATCTCTTATGTAATTGAATTTTAGCATGTATAAAATAGGAACTCTTAATTCTGCATGTTCTCCCAGCCCCAACCCACACTGAAAATCTGGCCCCCTCTCAGATCCTTCCCCCTCAGTAAACGTGTTACACAGACACGAACCAGATACTTCCCTGTCCCTTGACCCCTCAGTCGTCAGCTAAATCATGCCGATTCTATCTTATAATACGTATCGCTAGCCATCCTCTTCTATCTACCTCCACCTTAATCCAACTAACCACTAACTAACTCATCTCCCTGCTTCTATTCTTGCCCTATCTCCATTTGTAACCCATTCTCCACACACCAGCCATTGTAACTTTTTTAGAACTTAAATCAGATTGTGTCATTCTAGTTCTTCCAATGGCTTCCCACTGCTCTGGAATAAAACATAAACTAATATATGCGTACATGACCTAACTCACACCACTCTCCCCAGCTCACCTCACCATGGAAAGGCCATGGAAACCTTCTGTTTCTGCTGGTTTCTAGAACACACCAGGCTTCTTCCCATCCTCGGACCAATGCACTTAACACTCTCCCTGAATGAAACACTCGTGCCTAGGCTCTTTACACCTCTCCTTTGCACCCTTCAGATTTCAGTTTAAAAGGACACCTCCCCTAACAGGCCTTTCCTGGTCACACTATCTTAAGTGAGTTCTTCTCATTCTCAGCCATAGCATCCTTCAGAGTGCTTCTGATCATTTTCATTTGTTTGTTATTCAATTACCAAGAAATTATTTTACTAGAATGAAGATCCATGAGAACCAGGATCTCTTCTCAGCATAAAACAGACTCTGATTCACAGAGGGTCCTCAATGATCCATCACCCCGGGGGACTGGAGGGTGGGAACCAACAGAATGATCAAATTTCTCGTATCTCGACAATTCTCCATCAACCCTTCTACCTCCAGTTACTACCATCCATCCCATCTCTGTTGTCCCAAACCTCTTGAAACAATTGTCTACTCATGATTATTTTTCCAATTTTATTGAGATATAATTTACATGCAACACTATATTAGTTTAAGGTGTTTATAACATGATGGGTTTGATATTACTTAAGATTATTTTACCTTAGACCATTCACCCCACTTCTCTTTATGCTATGCAATTGCTCTTCCTCTCTTCCTTCTGATAGAACATTCCTCTTGTTAAAGCAAATGGGATTTTTTTTTTAACTAACGTTTTTATGACATTTAACCCTGTTGGTCATACCTTCATTCTTAAAAAGTTTTCTTGCCTTGCATGACAACTTACCCTCTTGATGTTCCTCCTACCCTTATCACTCCTTCTCAATATCTTTTTCTAAGGCTCCCTATTTTCTCCTCCTTTCCTAAAACATTGGTGCTCCTAAGCGTTTTAACCCACAAGAACTCTCTCTCTATACACACCAAATCAATCATCTCATGCACCCACATAGTTTCAGTTACTACTGACATGCAAATGTCTCCCAAATCTTTATCTTTAGCTCAGATCCTATTCCCATGCTTCAGGCCACTTGCCTAAATATCCAGCTGACACCTCTACTCGGAAGTCCAACTGGCACCTCAAACTCAGTATGCTTCAACTGAACTCACCACCTCCCTTCGCCAAATCTGCCCCTTCTCTTGTGTTCTTATCTTAGTGAATGGCATCCATCCCATGGGCCCAAGCCAAGAACCTAGTCTTTGACACACTGATGTCTCTCACTCCCACCTCCAACAACACATTTAAAATTAACCAAGGTCCGTATATTCTATCAATTACTTTTTTTTTTGTAGGTGACTTACTTTTTTCTAAACAAATATTTCTTTAAATTGTCCACTGCTCTACATCTCCACTATTTAAGTTCAAGCCACTGCCATTTCTTGCCTAGATATCTGCAAAGGTCTTCCAATTTTCTTCCACTCTCCCACTCTTATTCAATTGTCTTCAGGACGAAATTCAAACTTCTTAACCTGGCTGACAAAGCCCTGAATTACCTGGACCCTGTTTGCTTCTTCGGTCTCATTTCTCACTATTTCTTGCCTCCTCCTCTTTTCTGCTCCAACTACAATAAACTACTGATTTCCCATGCTCGTTCTTCTTGCAGTCCACACGTGTTATTCCCAAAAGCCTGAGAAAGGCTTTTTGCCTTCTATTCTGCACCCCTCCACCAACCCTGATCTTCCAAGACCAGGCTAGGTGATCCTCCTTTGAACTCACTAACTATCCTGTAGCCCTACTTCGGAGAACTGTAATTGCCTATGAAGTCATCAGTGATCCTTCCTACCCACCTCAGAGCCACTGAATTGGAATCTCCAGGGCAGGGACCCCAGCATCTGTGCTTCTTAGAGGCTCACATGATAGCTAATGCACGGCCAGGGTGGAGAGTAACTGCTGTGGCCTCCCGGAGGCTAAGGAGCGTGATGGCTATGGTTGTAACCCAACACCAGCAGAGAGCTGCCGCATTCAAGTTACTTGAATATGTGGCAAAGGAAAGAAGGGAACAGGCAGTGGGTGGATGAAAGGGAAGGGAAGGGAGAGGAAGGGAAAGAGAAAGGAGGGGCAGGGAATAGATGAATTTAAAATAATCCTCAAGAACAGGTTTGAAGTTCTCCATGCATAATAGGACATATTATCAGGAATCCAATCTTTAAGAATAAAATTTCTCTTCTGATTTCAGTGTTACTCAGTTTTTCTTTGCTACAGTTAAACTATATTCTCTTTGCATCGACTATAAAGAATGGCAGCTAAGATATGTTAGACCTGAAAGGTTCAGTACAGATCAGTTTTCACATCTCTAATCCTGCATGCTCCGCCTTCCTGACCTTATAAACGCTGGCTAGAAAGGCACAATACACAGAAAAATGCCAGCCATTTGAGCCCTTGTACTCTCTTCAAAATGCAGTGAGAACTCCTGAAAAAAGCAGTGGAGTGGGTTAAATGGTTCTGAACCTTTCTGAGAGAGCAATAATATACAGTGCTTTAGTAGCAAGCAAGCATAAAACATAATAAAATGGCACAGAATTAACACTTCTCAAAAGAAAAATCTAATAAAACCCTGTATTTGGGGAAGAGACATTGCACAAACAGGCAGGAACATCTTTATATCTCCCTTGTTGCTCTGAGCGCAGCAGCCTCGGTGTATATTTGTTGAATGAATGCCTGATGAATGATGAATGAATATGGTTCTTAAAGGATTACTCACATTTTCCTCCCCTGATCAAAGAGCCAGCTACTCTTAGCCTCATGTTTCATAAAAAAAAATTTATCAAGTGCCTAAAGCAGCTGGTAACGTGCCAGTACACAGCATTCTAAAAGAACCGCATGCGTTTGGCTTTTGCATTTCAGGGCTTATCATACAAATCTTGGTGGTGCCATTGTCTCCCGGCACCAGCCCCTCCAGCTGAACGTGCACGGCACACAGTCCCGCGCGGCCCCCAGAAAGCCGCATTCTTACAGGATGAGCTAACTCTTCATAGATACTCTTCCCTCTGCCCCAAATCACCTTCCCACCTGGGAAACTCCAACTCATCCTTGAAGACCTAGAGAAGCATTATTTTCTTTATGACACACTTTCTGAATTCCCCAGAAATAATTGTCACTTCCGCCTCTGTGTTCTCCTTCCACAGTACTTTGTAAATACCTTCAGTGTATTTGAATCCCATTTGAATTATGGTGATTATGCACAATTCAAAGCATGAAGGGAAGCCATCAACTTTTTTCACATAGATCTGGAAATTTTTTACATGGAAGAGTAAAAGATTTGCCTAAATAGATGACTTGAAGGACACCCGGCACAATTCTGGGAAAGACTGAACCTCAGATATGTGCAAGTAGAGGAAAAGTAAATGAAATGGTGTGAGGCTTTCTTCAAAGCTCGGAGTAGGGATACTGGGCTCGATCCACGGAGCAATGAAAAAACTACCACTAAGCTCCAACTGAAGGAAAGGGACGGTATGGTTCCCATCAGCCGCCTAATCACGGAGCACCCGTGGAACGGGGCACACCGAACACCATATGGTGACCATCAGTTAGGTGCCATCAACTGGGATGACCCACATAAAACTCACTCTTCCAGTAAACCGTGAGCTGCTTAAGAATAGGGATGTGAGCTCACTGTCTGTCTCTCTAGTGCCAAGCAAAAGGTGGGAGTTCGCTTACTGAACTGAAATGAATTCTTCTTTAGCAACTTTACGTAACATGCTCTGCAAAATTGTTACCAGCTTCTGTAACAGAGCAGATGCGTTGCTGGGATGTAAACTACTTAGCCTGACCCTTTCATAAAAAACAAAATAAAATGAGACAATCCTTTTAGAGGCAGTAATCAACAGTTCAGTAAATTTCAGGAAATATCTTCATTACTCTTAAGAAGTGAGCTTTTAACTATGAAGGGGTCGACTTTAAAAATGAACCCAGTTCATTACAAACTATCCTTTTTTTAAAAATTAACATATAATGTACAATTTGTTTCAGGCGTACAAGTCTGTAAATCATCAGTCTTACACAATTCACAGCACTCACCACAGCACATATCCTTCCCAATGTCCTTAACCCAGCCACCCCACTGGTCCCATCCCCCTCCCCTCCAGCAACCTTCAAACTATTCTTTATATAAATATGTTTAACTACTATACTGATAGAATTTAAACTAACCACCATACTATATACACACATTTAACTATTACAATGATATACTATAGTTGAGACTTAAGTATTTCCATGTAGCCTAATGCTCAAGTTTATGATACATGTAATGTGAAGATAACAAGGTTCTAAAATATGTCTACCCTAAAAACACCAGAATTGACAAAGATATAATAAGGATCCAGTCAAAAAGTAGTGTTTTTTTGATTGGGTTGGGCCATACACTCTAAGTATAAATCCCAAGGAATTCATGGCACCCTACCCTTAACTCAATGTCTAACTCTGAACTTCATAAAGCCCAGGGAACTTTGGAGTTTATTCGGCTTAGAGAATTTTTCTTATGAGGTTGATTTAATAAAAGCATGTTTTAAGAAGTGCTCCCATTGTGCTTTCAAAGTCTCATGATGCTTTCAACTACCCTGATGTAAATGAGAGAAAAAATGCTCCATGGGCTGATATTAAAATGAAAACGAACCGAAGGAATGATTCTGCGCAGAGAGAAGAGACTTATATGAAGACACATGCACGCGCGCGTACGTGTCTGTTCACAGTCATTCTCACAGACGATTATTGACTATAAAACTGTCGGAGAGGTAGGGTAGATAAGCAGAAGTACCCTGCCGTTGATCGGAGACAGTTAGGTAGTGGCTTTGGTTTTGTGGGGAGGCGGCAGGCGGAGGGCTGTCCGCACCTCCACACCATGGCAGTGCTCATTCAGATGATGTTTTTATTTCTGAAGGCTTAGTAACACATCCCAGGTTCTGAAACGCAGTATATGAGCCTTGACTGTAGAAACAAATTGTCAGCTGTCTCATAAAGGACACCTCATTTAGAAGAAGGCAAATGCCAGCACTGAACAAAAGTAAATAAAGATGGCTCCATATGCTCTGGTTTCCAGGCTGGAAAGTGACAGCGGTGAGAGAGGCAGAAGAGGGAAACGATCAAACACCAGGAAGAACGGCTGCACCAAGAACGGCCCATCGGACTATTCAAGCAGTTCAGCAATACAATGCAGCAGTCGTCCCGCTTGAAATCGCTGGTGTGAAGATTTAGATCCAGAGATTTTAAGGCGAAAGAAACCATGGGGTCCAACCGCTTCACACCCTGCTGCCTATCACACAAGGCCACACAAAACTCGGCAAACTGAGGTGCTCTAGAGTAGTGCACGGGAGCGCTCTTGTTCCTGATAGGGGTCTATTCTTCTTTTCGTTGTAAATTTATCGAAAGTCTCACTTCCTTCTGCAGTTTTTCGTTTCTGATACACAGAGTTGTAGCTGTTAATATTATTACCATTCTACATTTCATTTCCTCGAGAACCTTCAAACGGCATGCACTACCCAAATGGGCTTTCCTGCAGGTGTTAAGCATGAATGGAATACATAGTTTCTATGAACAGGAAGCATGAACATGATGAGGGACACCTCATTTCCATCCACTGAATATCACGTATACCTATCCAAAGTCTCACATGTCCTGGAAGCGCCCCTATCTTCACAGAACCAACCACTCATTAAAGGCTAGGGCAGAAAGGGGAAAGGGAATGGCTGGCCTTTCATTACAAAGAAGGAGGGCGCGGTGATGTGCTTTCAGTGAGTGGAATGAAAGAAAAAGGTTTAAAAGGGTCAAAGGAAGAGCATGAAGAGAAGCTTAAATGTCTGATTTCACCACCCACCTTAAAAAGACTACTTCATCTAACTAAACTAAAATAGACCACCACTAGCTATTAGAGAACCACCTAACAAAGAAAGACTTTCTACAAGTGACCTCTGGTTACCCTTCAACACTGCAGCCATTCCCAACAAACCGGCACCAGCGCAAACGTAGCCAAGAGGAACCTAACACTTATATTTTATGATTTTATTTCAATTTTTTCGCATAATTTTTAGTAGATCTACTTATGTGGATATAATTTAATTCTAAAGTATTTGGGAAATACATTTAGTCCAGTTGTGCCTGAAAAAAGGAAAGAAAAAGTAATTTTCTAGTTTTACAGATGCTTCCAGAATTCTGTCTGAAGATGGATTAATCTACAGTTACTCAGCTGCAGAATATTACTTCTATTCCACAGACTTTGTATATGAACTATTAAATCCATTAGATCGATAGCAATTCCTCCCACCTACTCCTAAAGAGCTGATTTAATGAGAACATCATTTTCTTACTCAAGGCTTTCTTTCTTAAGGGAACATAGTCCTACGTGAACAGAGTCAAACTTCCTCTTACATCATGACAGCTTCGTATAAACAGAGCCTTTGGCAGGGCAATGAGGCAAAAATGTTGGGTGGTAAATAAGTGAATTTGTTTAAAAGACACCATTATGGAATCTGAGCTTAAAACTGGACTTAACTGACAAAGATTAAGATACAAGAACATCAACATTAACTATTTTCTTTCTCCAAAAACCTCTCAAATGGCACAGGCACTAAGTGGCATCACAAAATAGAAAAAGGAAGTGTTATTTTCATACTACTAAGTGTAATAACTGTTCACCATTAAGTATTTCAATATTCTCTCTCTCCATTCCACTTCTACAACTAAAAGTTAAGAGTGGAAAGAAATTTACCCTTTTGTTCTCTTTGGACCTGCATATTAATAGAGATGACAGGAATATTATGTCTGTTGTTTTTAGTTTAGATAATATAAGCAGTGGGGACCTCAAGATACAGTCATCAGCTGCTAAGCGCTCTCCCCTTTGAGCCTTTATACATGAAAAGCATAGAATAAATCATAAAGTACTACTTAATGCACCAAAAATTAAAAATGGAGACAGAGGGTGGATCAATGTGCATTGTCTCACAAATATAGTTTCAAAGATAATTGGTAATGTTCTCTTTTTCCAAAGAAGTGAGGGTTAAATATAGTCATTCTGCACAGAGACTGATGATCTTCAGGATGTGTAAATTATACATTACAGTTACATAACAGACTAAATCACAGTCATCAACAAAAGAACATTTGGCACAATTCTTGAATTTTTATGATTCTAGCTCATAAGTAGAGCCTCAAAAAGGAGAAAATATCTCACCTAAAATCAGCCTTCCAAGTAGCCTCATACTTCATAGTTGGTAACAAGTGTCCAAGGTGAACAGAAGAGAAAGGCAAACACCTTTACTAGACTAGAAAATGGGGCGGGGGGGGGGGGCTTTTTACTTTCAACATATCTTAAATCAAGTAAGTAACAATCATTCCATGAATTTTTTAAAATTGGAAGAGGGTCCACTCACCAGATACACGTAGAACTGTGTTTTAATGCTAATACACCTAATGTGACTTAATATCCCTAGGGTAAGTCTAGACATGAAAGCCTGGTGAAAACAACACAAATCCTTTCAGAACACTTTCCAAAATCTGGATAGCACAGACCAAAGGCTGGCAAAGGAGTCTCACGCTTTCAATGCGGCGTCCAATGCGGCCTCCCAGTGTCCTGCCAGGGCCCCCACCCACTGTAGGCAATTCAGAAAGGGTCAAGAGCACTCAGCTAGAGACATGCTGCGAACGTCCACCTGCTCTGCCTTAGTTCCTATGACGACAGAGAAGCAGGAAGTCTCCTCGGGCTTACTAGATGCACCCAATTAACATTCATCTCTGACAAGCTCATCCTTTAATCTCCCACACAAAAACAGCTACCATCACTCTGTAATACCTATCAAGCAGACATAGTGAGCTGAGTAAAGTACCCTAATGGAAAAAAAACAAAGGGATCTTCGCCCAAGAAAATGGAAGAAACATACAAAGAATGCGAAAACCAAACCAACTCAGAAAAGACATTCCTTCCTTTATTCCATCAGATTGTACCTCTTCTGTCACCAATTCAATACAATTTTCTCCCTGTTCTCTGAACAGAAAGCAAAAATTGCTCTCTGAAAAGAAGGTGGCCTTGTAAGAACTTTCAGAATTCAAAGCCAATACTTAGAGGATTTCCAAGTGTCTAGAGTTCCAAAGAGCCCATCAATCTTGATAAACTTGGAAAGACTAGACAATCTCAGGGTGCCCAGAGCCACTCTGTTGTCTCAGTCATATTTTAAGATGACTATGAAGAAGTCGATGTTGACCTAGAGCCACAACAACCAATATGATTTGTGAGCTCTGGAACACTGCCAACACTTCTTAAAGAGATTCCCAGACAAGTAAAACATTTCATAAGGTAATTATCTTTTTTTTTTTTTAAAGATTTTATTTATTTATTTAACAGAGAGAGAACACAAGCAGGCAGAGAGGCAGGCAGAGGCAGAGAGAGGAGCAGGCTCCCCACGGAGCAAGGAGCCCGATGTGGGACTCGATCCCAAGACGCCGGGATCATGACCTGAGCCAAAGGCAGCTGCTTAACCAACTGAGCCACCCAGGCGTCCCCATAAGGTAATTATCTTAAACTTTATAGCCTGGGATAGCAAAAGCAGTTTCTGACTCACCTTCTGAAACTACTATGTTTCCAAGAAATTAAAAACCAAAGTACAGTAGTCCCCCCTTATCTGTGGGAGAGACATTCCAAGACCCCAGTGGATGCCACAAACCACAGATAGAATTGGACCCTATATATTGTTTTTTTCTATATTTACACATACATGATACCTATAATAAAGTCTAATTTATAAATTAGGCACAGTCAGAGGTTAACAACAATAGCTAATCACAAAATAGAACAATTATAACAATATACTGTTATGGAAGTTATGTGAATGTGGTCCCTCTCTCTCAAAATGTCTCATTGTACTGTACCCACCCCTCTTCCCGTGATGACGTGAGATGATAAATCCCCATGCGATGAGACGAGGTGAGGGGAATGACCTAGGCATTGTGACATAGCTTTAGACTTACTACTGGCCTTCTGATGATGGTGTGTCAGAGGGTTATCCGCTTCCAGGCTGCTGTTGACTACAGGTAACTGAAACCGTGGAAAGTGAAACCACAGATAAGAAGGAAAGTGAAACCACAGATAAAAGGAGGATGCTGCTGTAATGCTATAGCAAGTTCAACTTCAATCTTCTTAGGAATATTGCAACACAAACCTGCGTACCTTCTCTGATACCCGCAACTACCTCCCTCTCCCTCCTGCCACCTCTTCACTCAGTTGGGGCCTCATCCAAGTCACTTTTGGACCTGGATGAAATACCACACTGCAGGGCATGGGATCGATCAACCTGAGTAGCCACAAAGGGACTGGATGATACAACTTGGGAGTGGACAGGAGTCAGCTGCCCAGTGGATAAACCTCCAATAGTTAGGAACAGGAGACAGGAGGAAACCAGATAGGTAAATTTCCCCCTTAATCTTTTCCAAGGACTACTCCATGTGTAATTCCTCCTTGCTACCCTTTCAGAGAAATCCTGTTGGCAAGTGAACATGACTGCTCAGTGACCTGCTATGTCTCTTCACAGCTTCTTGTGAAGCAAGAGCTAGCTTGACAGTATATCAAATCCATTTCTTTGCATCTTTCCTTGCTTCTCTTCCTTTTGCTCTTACCCTTGTAGACTTGGATCTATACCTCTCAAAAAAAGCATCAGCACTTTAATCCTTGCCTCAGGCTCTGTTTTCCTGACACCACACTTAGACATCAGGCTTATAGGATTTAATTCCAGGTGAAATTAAGAAGAGACAAACAAAATGCCATTTTTCCAAGACATAATAAAAGTCAAACACTGATAAATCCTAGGAAAAAAAATATTAAGCACCTAAAACCTAAAAGGCCAAGACCAATACAGTATCAAATGTCCCTGACTAAGAAAGTACTCAGATAGCAACAAGAGTCAAATACAGAATTTCTTCCACGTGCTCGCCCACCACTAACTTCAGAGGACAAGATCAGATATTTTCATTAAGGAATAATGCCGTCAAATTGCACTGTATTTGTTGCCTGTTCAACATTCTTTCCTTCTTTCTTTTTACCAGAGTTCTGACTAGATTAGTGTCCATGTCCCTCTCAGGTGAAAAGGGGAGGGATGCGCTATCCAGGGGTATATCTTGGTACCATGTTTCCATTATCTTCACCAGTGACTGATGTGGGGTTGATGATTTAAGTGAGTTCTAGCCAATGGCATATGGAGGTCTGCTAGTGGGCTTCTGGAAAAGGTTTCTTAGCTCTTTTGAGGAACAAGAAGAGATCCTATTGCACCTGGATGTGATGCCTGGACTTTTAAGAGCCACCTTATGACCATGAAAGAATACCATCTGAGGACAAAGCTGACTTAGCAATGATGGCCTAAAGCAATGAAAGCCTTAAGACAGAAAATCTTAGGTCCTTGACAACGCTGTTAAGTCACAAATTAACCACCCTGAAGCTGGCCAATCTCTGTACTTTGATACGAGGAAATGTACTTCCTTGTTATTTAATCCTCTCTGGATCAGGGTTTCCTATTACATGTAGTTAAAAGCATCTTCACTGATGCATAAAGGATCTGGCTGGTTGGAGAAGAATCTGAGTACTTACCATCACATGCCATTATACAAAGGGTAAGGTTAGATGTGAAAAATAACTGGTCTCTGCCCTCAAGAGCTCATGATCTATTTTTTAAGACATATAAAATACATGCTATATCAATTAAAGAAAAATGATGAAGCACAGATACACAGAATAAAGAAATCATTACTCTGGGGCATTAGAGGCAGCTTTCTACAGGAAAAGAAACCAATATACATCCTTTTACATAGTATAAAGGACATGCTGTCTAAATTCAATTTGTATAATTCAACTTCCAGAAAGCTCTCTCCTGCAGATATCTATAGTCCTATCTGTCCAGCATCCTTCGCATGTGGGAAATGCTGCCTCCTTCACTCTATGTGAGTTCAGGAAGGGGTGCCAGACCCAAAATAGGCTAGTCAGAGCAATCTCCTGGGATTTTTTAATCTTAAGATTATAAAAAGTGAGCACCATAAGGGTGTGAGTTACACAGCTGTATGGATTTGTCAAAAGACAGCAAATTTAATTTAAAATCTGTGCATTTCTTTATATGCAAGTTTTACATCAGAAGAAAAAATATAAATAAATGTTGAACTCGAAATTAATGATAGGACCTTGAAGTACTTAGAAGGAAGTGTACTGCTGTCTCTGACTTGGAAATGTATTTTTAAAAGATGTATTACTGGATAATGGGATTGATAGATATGGGATAAAGCACATATAGTAACATACTTGTAGAGTAAATCTTTTCATTTGAAAGATTTTGTAATACGATTATTTTGGGGAAAGCAAGCTGTGGTCCCACTCAGTGGCCAATGCTGTGAGCATTAGCCCAGGAGCTATCTGTAGTCTCGTTTCCCAAGGTATGGGGGGAAAATTGTTTCAGAAAGCAAACCTGCAAGAGAGAACCAGGAATGAACAGGGAGGGCTTTGAGGAGTCTGAGTTGCCCC
>CM052802.1:97509956-97576590 GCA_028533885.1 Nasua narica
CAGAGAGAGAGAGATCACAAGTAGGCAGAGAGGCAGGGAGAGAGAGGGGGAAGCAGGCTTCCTGCTGAGCAGAGAGCCCGATGCGGGGCTCGATCCCAGGACTCTGAGATCATGACCTGAGCCAAAGGCAGAGGCTTAACCCACTGAGCCACCCAGGCGCCCGATATTCCATATTCATAGATTGGAAAAATTAATATTGCTAAAGTGTCCACACTACCCAAAGGAAACTACAGATCCAATGCAATCCCTATCAAAATTCCAACAGCTTCTGTCACAGAATTAGATCAAATGACACCAAAATTCACATGTAACCATGAAGACCCCAAATAGCCAGAACAATCCCAAGCAAGAAAAACAAAGCTGGAGATATCACAATTCCAGATTTCAAGATATATTACCTGTATATTTATAATATACAGGTATTATATATATATTATATATAATATATATAATATACTGTAATACAGTATATTACTGTAGTAATCAAAACAGTATTGTACTGGCACAACGCCAGACACGGAGATCAATGGAGCAGAATAGAGAGCCCAGAAATAAACCCACGATTTATATGGTCAATTAATCTATGACAAAGGAAGAAAGAATATACAATGGGGAAAAGACAGTCTTTTCAATAAATGATGCTGGGAAAACTGGAGGGCTACATGCAAAAGAAGGAAACTGGACCACTCTCTAATACCACACACAAAAATAAATTCAAAATGGATTAAAGACCTAAATGCGAGACCTAAAACCATAAAGACTGTAGAAGAGAACACAACCAGTAATTTCTTTGACATTGGCTGTAGCAATATTTTTCTACATATGTTTCTTAAGGCAAGGGAAACATAAGCAAAAATAAACTGCTGGAACTATGTCAAAATAAAAGGCTTTTGCACAACAAAGGAAACTTCCATCAACAATACAAAAAGGCAACCTACTGAATGAGAGAAGATATTTACAAATGATATATCTGATAAGGGGTTAATATCCAAAATAAAGAACTTATATAAGTCAATACCAAAAGAACAATCTGACTAAAAAAATGTGCAGAGGACTTGAATGGACATTTTTCCCAAATAGGTATTTTTCCAAGAAGACATACTCTGGGTATATGAAAGGATGGTCAACATCACTAATCATAAGGGAAATGCAAATCAAAACCATAATGAGATATGACCTCATACCTGTCAGAATGGCTAGATTCAAAAAGATAAGAAATAATAAGTGTTAGGATATGGAGAAGAAGGAACCTTCATACTCAATGAGTGGAAATGTAAATTGGTACAGCTACTGTGGAAAATAGTACAGAGATTCTTCAAAAAAATTAAAAATAGAAATACCATACAATTCAATAATCCCTCATCTACACAGTGAAGACACGAGGTCAAAAAAAAAGCTATATGCATCCCTATGTTTATTCTTTACATAGCCAGGATATATGGAAGCCACCTAAGTGTCTGCTGATAGATGAATGGATAAAGAACACACACACACACACACACACACACACACACACACACACACACAGGAATATTATGCAGCCATAAAAAAGGATGGAATCTTGCCATTTGCAACATGGATGGACCTAGTAGGTATTATGCTGAGTGAAATAAGTCAGACTAAGAAATACAAATACCATATGATTTCACTTACATATGGAATCTGAAAAACAAAAACAAATTTAAAAAAAAAAGCGGAACCAGACCTATAAATACAGAGATGGTTGCCAGAAAAAAAGGGGATTGGGGGATGGTCAAAATCGTGAAAGAAAGTGGGAGATACAGGCTTCCAGTTACGGAATGACTAAGTCACAGAAATAAAAGGCACGGCGTGGGGAATACAGTCAATGATACTGCACTAGCGTGGTATGGTGACAGATGGCAGCTACACTTGTGGTGAGCAGCATAAGGTAGAAAGAAGTTGAATCACTGTGTTGTACACTTGAAACTAATGTAACATTGCGTGTCAACTATACTCAAATAAAAAAAAATTTTTAACAGAAAAAAAATATGTCCAAACACACACAAAATCTTGTGCGCCAATGTTTATGGCAGCATTATTCATAGTAGACAGAAAGTAGGGACAATCGAAATGACCATTAGCAAAAACAAACAAAAACAATATATATACACACTCTTTCCATGGCTTAAAAGGCCCTGCATGAGGTAACCTGTCCAGTTTCACCTCCTGCAACTCTCCTGACTCACCATTCTTTATCTGTACCATTGTTCTTTCTCTTCCTTGTTACCAAGTTTGGAAAGCTTCTCTCACAGATAACCACCTGGCTGGTTCCTCCTTGTCATACAGGTTTTACCTTCAGTGTCACCTTTTAGAAAGGTCTTCTCTGATCACAGAATATAAAGAGTATCCCCCATAACCCACCTTCATTTCCTATTGCCTTATTTTCTTCATAGCAATCACAGCTACTTAACATAGCTTGCTTATTCATCTATTATACACACACACACATACACACACATAATACTTCTAGAATGTAAACTCCACTACAGCAGAAATCACAAATGTCTTATTTGCCTTTATAATTCCACTACTTCGCACTTAGTAATACATATTTGTCAAATAAATAATGTACTACACCATAATAGCTCTTGCGACTTTAAGTGGGCTCAGTCAACGCCCATTCCCATCCCCTTTTCTCATTTCTACTCATCTAGAAGCTAGCCTCTGTTGCCCATTGGGGTGCCATATAACACATTTCAGTCACTCAACAAATAGATATTACGACTGTTCAAGATGCTGGGATCAAACAGTCAAACAACCTTGCCCTCGGGAGTTTATCATTTAGTAGGAAGAGACAGACAATGAACAGATTAAGCTGGTAATTTATACAGGTATGGGAAGGTAACGAAGACTAAAGGGAAAATACAGTGTGAAAAGGGATAGAGCGAGAATGGCAAATGTATGTTGGAGAGGGTGAGTGTGCATGTGTGTGTGTGTGTGTGTGTGTGTACACATGGAAAGGGCTGCAATTTTAGATAGGGCGGTCAGGAAAGGGCCTACTGAAAGCCTGATATCAGGAAAAACTGGAAGGTGGGAAGGGAGGAGGCATTCCAGGCAGAGGGAAGAGTAAGCACCCAGGTCCCGAAGGCGGAGAATGTGTGGCATGGAATGGCAAGAAGCCCATGGGGCTGAAGCGGTGAGGAGGGGAGGCTGCCGGAGAGGAGGCTGAGAGGTGAGAGGCAGCCGGGTCACTCCCGCCTTGCAGACAGCTCAAGAACTATGCTTTCACCCAGAATGACATGAGGCATTCCTGGAAGGCTTTAAGATTCTGACTTAGGTTTGAAAAAGAACACCCTCTGGGCTTCTATTGTGGTAACGATTGCACAACCCTGTGAAAAGACTAAAAAAATCACTGAATTGTACAGTTTCTAAAAGGGTGAATCTTATGGTATGTGAATTATGTCTTAATAAAAAAACCAAAAAACAAAAAAACAAAAAAAACCACAGCCCAGAGGTTGAGAATGGACTATAGGTGTGCCAGAGTGGGAGCAGGGAGATGAGGCATTGGCCATTATAATAACCTAGGAGACACTGGTGGCTTGGACCAGCGTAGCTGCAGCGTATATGGTGAAAAATGATCCCAATTCCGGATGTATTTTGAAAGTAGGGCCAACAGGATTTGCTGCTGGAGTGGGTGAGGTATATGAGAAAAAGAAATGCAGGATGACACGAAGGTTCTAGCCAATAAGCTTTTTCTTTCCCGACACAGGTGCTGCTCCTTCCTGCTAGTCCTCCTCCTTTTTCCTGCCTGGAATACTGATAAAGGCCTGGAGATGGGCCTGGAGATAGAACAGAAATTCAGTGACCTACAGAGACGAGCATGAGGACAGCAACATAGTACAGATATCAGAATGGAAAGGCAGAAGTAGCCTGGCTCTGGAAGGCATTGTTGAACCGTAGACCGGACTGCCAACCTCCAATTTTCTTACGGAAGAAATTATTTAAGCCGGGATTAAGAGCGTTTCTTGTGGAAAAAAAAAAAAAAAGAGCGTTTCTTGTGATTTGCACTAAAATGCTTTGTACTAAATTTTACCATGCATTCCTAACTGATATGCATGGTAATATTTTTAAAAATATGTTATGTTTCATCTTGTTTTTAACAAAACATTTTAACAATTTTTAAGTATACAACTCAGTGGCATTAAGTACACTCACCATGTTGTACAACTGTCGCCACTAACCACTTCTGGAACGTCTTCATTATCCCAGATAGAAATCTACCCATTAAATAATGACTCTCCATGCACCACGACCTTGAGGCCCTGTAAGCTCTATTTTACTTTCTGTCTCCGTTCACATGCCTATTCCAAATACCTCATTTAAATAGAAGAGTACAATACTTTCCTTTTGTGTCTGGTTCATTTCACCTACCATGTTTTCAAAAGCTTAGCCATATGGGAGCACGTATCAGAATTACATTCCTTTTTAAGTTTTAAGTTACATTCCATTGTATGGATAGACCACATTTTGTTTATCCATTCACTAGCTGATGGACACTTGGGATGCTTCCACCTCTTAGCAACCGTGAAAAATGCTGCTGTGAATGTCAGTATCCAAGTGTCTGAGTCTCTATTTTCTTTTTCTTTCTTCTTTTTAAGATTTATCTATTTGAGAGAGAGAGAGAGAGAGCATGAGCAGGGGTAGGGGCAGAGGCAGAGAGAGGGAGGGAAGCAGACTCCCCACAGAGCGCGGTGCCTGACGTGGAGCTTGTGGCTCGATCCCACGACCCTGAGATCATGACCTGAGTGGAAACCACGAGTCGGACGCTTCACCGACTGAGCCACCCAGGCAGCCCTCAGATCTTTTCAGCATATACTCGGGAATACACTTGCTGGATCATAGAACTAACATGTTATTATTTATACGTTTAACTCTATACCTATTTTGAAACGGCAGTGTTTAAATAAAAACTTTTACAGACCTAATGATGTTTAACTTTTTGAAGGACTGCCAAGCTGTTTCCCACGGCAGCTGCCTGTTTTCCCACCAGCAATGCACCAGTGTTCCGGTCTCTCCACAACCTTGTCAGCCCTTGCGCTTCTCCATTTCTGTTTGTCTGTGGTAACAGACATCCTATTGGTTGTGAAGTGTTATCTTACTGAGGTTTTGATTTGCGTTTCCCTAACCGCTAATGATGTTGAGCATCTCCACGTGTATTTATTGGCCATCTGCATATCTTCTTTGGAAAGATGTCTAATCGGGTCCTTTGCCCATGATGATCTTCTAAAAACGCAAACCTGCTAAAGATACTTTTAACAGCTTCTCCGTGCTCTAAGAATAAGGTTCAAACTCCACAACATGACCTCCAAGGCACTATCAGAGCTGTCCCGAGCTCACGACTCCAGCTTCATTTTGTGCCTCTCCGCCCTGGTTCAGTTGTGCCGTCCGCACTGCCCGGCTCTGCTTCTCTCAGTTCTTTGACCTCCTTGCCCCTGCTGATTACTTAGTTACCTCCTTCACCATTCCTCCGTCTCAGCTGACACATCATTTCCTCAGGGAGGGCCTCTTTTCCTTCACAGCCTTTAGGATACGATACATTATACGGGATACCCGATACATGACCTACGTGATTGCTTATTATCTGTTTCCTCCTCTAAAATATAAGCTCCTTAATGGCAGGAGCCAGCCAAAATTCTTTTCTGTTTTATTAATTATATAACCCAGCACCCTGTAGGCTTTCAAAAAGTATTTGTTAAATGAATACATACAGGAAATTTCTTTCCCATTGTGAAAAATTTTTGACGTTCTAAAGAGTTTTTTTTTAATTGTTCCTAGTCACCAAATATTTCGAATTTTCAAATCTTGCAATGTAAATTATGTAACACACTATTATACCCTCATTTTTGATACTTATTTAGTTACATCTCATTCCATATTATGCGTCCTGTAGCAAATCCCCAAGTACACTATTCTCTAGAAACATACCACAATATTCACATGTTTTATTTTCAGTAAGGAATGACAGAATTATTTCAATTTCACTCATTTTCACTCCACCAAAATGGTAGAGATTTGCCAGGCTGAAACAATTCATTTCCCTTCATTTACACACTTATCTGTGAAGGCAGCATGAAGTATGCCATAGGAATCATCTCTCCTCGAAGCCTATTACATATGCTTTGTAATTTGCTGGGAATTGAAATCATTGGTAATCATTTCTTCCTGTTACCTTGTCAGGCTAGAGTCCTTTTTTTAGAGCTTTCTTTTCAGGTTTTGCCAACACATTTTTAAAAGTCATTTTCTCTCTTCTTTTAAAATGAAAATGTGCCTACAAAGTTCAAAATTTTAAAATAGTACGTTCCTAGATCATACCTGAAAAAAAAATAAGAATGGAGCAATTTCAAAGCAAGATTTCTTTTTTGTCCTATCTAGGCATTTATCTTTCCCTAGAGAAATGCAAATGAGTAAAGAGGCAAGGTCCATACATAAAAAGAAAACAGTATACTAAGACATTTACCAGAAAACCACCCTATAATTCAAATATTAAGGGTCATTGTCAACATGTTTAGGCCAGGAGCACAATCTACCTTTAAATTGTTGAAACCTGATGGAAGGGATAAAAGTTTGACATAGTATTCCTCTAAAGAGAGCTCGGTAAAAAGATGAGCAATAAATCCATAAGGAAGTGGATACGGCCAGGCAGATATTATAGAAAAGGCACCAGGAAAAATCAATAACTGCAGAAAGGGACAACACAACCCTGGGGTCAAAGGGACCTGTAAATTCTAAGGGCTTAAGATCTTTTGGAAGATTTTCATTGAAGATTTTCCCCCAAATCCAGCTTCTCAGTTAAAAAAAAAAAAAAAGAATGAAAAAGAAATGAAAGTTATCTTCTGAACCAGAAGTTCATAATATTTTTAAAAAGCAACCCACAGTCTAACTCCTTTTAATGCCTCCATGCCCAGTTTCATAAATGTGCCTGGCACTTCAAAGTCATTCATAAAACATCCCTGGGCATTCCAATGAGCTATTAAAGTTTCTAAGATAAAACACAATGCTAAGAGCGTTGTCACAAATCCCAGTTATTTACCTGTAAGCTTTTCTTTATGAAGCTCTATCACCCCAAGTAGCTATTATGGTTAAATGGATAATGATGTAAAACACCTAGAATGTGCTGGCACAGAGGAAGCACTCAATAAATATTAGCGCTCCTTCTTTGTGCGCATGGCATTGTCCCAAGTCTTAGGAAATGCCACGTCTCCAAACCGACACTCCTGTTAAACTGATTTGGAGGATAGTCTCTTTGTTCCCAAGCAGGGGCTGGCTCAGTATTTTTGCGTCCTGTTTGAGGATCAAAAAGAAAGCAAGATTGCGGTAGGTCCTAACTTAGGCATTGTCAAAGTAAAGAGAGGAAGCAACTTGAAATGACAGCTGTCAGCAGAGGGGGAAAAAATCTTAATGGTAATAACTAGGTTTCTGCAAAAGTAACTTTTCCTAGACAATTGATAGCAGAAGTGTCTATGTAAGCTAAGCTTCCAGAAAGTAGGGAACCACTGCCCTACTTCTTTCCTTTCTTTCATAGTTAAACTTCTCAGAAACGTGATCCTATCCACACGGTTCCCAGTCTCCGATTCTCTTCTGAACCTACTCCAATCAGGCTTCCATCCCACCACTCTCCTAAAGCTACTCCACAAGGGCACAGGACCTCTGTGTTGCCAAATGCAGTCATCAAGTATCAGTCTCCTTCTTACGTGACCTCCCAGCAGCACAACACAGCTGGTGACCCCGTCCCTCGGCTTCCAAGGCTCCATCCTCACCTGTCTCTACTCTGGTGGGCTGGATCTTTCTTGTCCTCAACCTCATAACACTGAGCCAGTCTTGCAGATGTAGGACACATCTTATGCTGATAATTCCTAAATTTATGGATCTAGCCCTCATTCCCTTGGACTCTAGATATAATTCAAGTGCCTCTTCAACATCTCCAACCTGACATTTAAAAGGCATCTTAAATCTAAAATGCTCAAACTGAGTTACTCTAAAACCAACTCTTCACAGTCCCCTTTATCTCAGTCGACCACAACTCCATCCTTCCGGTTGTTCAGGCCAAAAGCCTTGGGGTGTCACCCCTGACTCTTTTTTCTTTCTTTCTTATCCCCAAATTCTACTGACCAATGTCATTAGCTCTATCTTCAAAATATATTATAATCTAAAGCATTTTTCTCTACCTCCACTGCTTCTACCCGCATTCAAGTCACCACCACCTTTTGGCTAAATGATTCTTGCTACCCCTGCCCCTCTCCAGCCTATCCTCCACCACCCAGCAGTTAGAATGATGAGATCACATGATTCGTATCCTCCACCAGCTCTCCATCTCACTCAGCCAAGCCCCACAAATCTGGCCCCTTTCCTCTCTGACAACATCTTGTGCCACTTTCCCTTCTGCTCCAGCTCTCATGGCCTCTTGACCATTCACAGAGAGCAGCAGGTTTAGTCCTAGGTCAGGATCAGAGGCTCTTCCTTCGGCCTGGAACACTCTTCACCCACACTGGCTTGTTCCCTCATCTTTTTGGGGTTGTTACTCAGATGTCACCTTTAAAATGAGGCCTTGCCTATTTGAAGTTGCTAATCCTACCCCCCCCCATAAACATCCTAGTCCCTCTCCCCTGCTTTGCTTATTTAGTTTGCTTCTCTCCCCATTAGAACATAATCTCCACAAAAGACAGGGATTTTTGTGCAATTTGTACTTCACTGAATCCTCAATGCCTACAGTACTCAGGTTGCGCAGATTAGCCCAGGATATTTTCACAGGGAAGGCAACGCTCAGTCATCAGGTGGAGTGATGGGCAAAGGCAGATCATGTTTAAGGATACAGAACAATGAACTAGTATATTGTACATCTGGAATTCATAAGCAGTTTGGTTTGGTTGGCTTAAAGTGTCAACAGGATGTGAGACTAGAAAACAACACAGAGGTCTAATATTAAGCATGTACTACGTGCCAGGCATTGCTTTAATTCCTTTATATCGTTTTTAAGCAATTCAACCAATACAGCAATCTTTCTCGTACAAAGAGCACACCACTGTTTCCCGCATTTTCAGGTGTACAAACTAAGGACAAAGAAATGAACTGGCTGTCCAAAGCCACTAAGTTAATAACTGAAAGGCAAACTTAAAGCCAGTCAGAGATATTCTAGAATTGTACTCCTAACCATTACAACATACTGCCTCTGTGCTGAGGATCTTGGATTTCCTGCTACAGACAAGGGTAAATGACTGAAAGGTTTTACACTGGGGAATAACAAGATTAGTTTGTACTCTAGGAAGATGACTGAGTACAAGGTGGAGGATGGACTAGAGAAGGTCAAAAAGAATGGTTGTTAGCTAGGGATGTCTAAAGCTAAAGATGCTGACGGCAGGACGTGAGGCAGGGAGGAGAGAGAAGGGAGGGCAGATTTTAGAAATACCCAGAATGCAGAAATTACTAGGAATTTGGATAGTGTTATGGCCGAGGACACAGGAATTCCTGCTCTGCCATTCACCATTCTCTCCGTTATGTATTTATATTTTAAAAAATCAAGAGCTAAAAGAAAATCAAAGTACCACTCTATCATTAGTTAGTTCAACATTCAAATACCACAAAGCAGGATTCTAGTGAGACTGGATTAGAGCATTTGGCTTAGGATCAAGACGCAGCCAAGGGCCTCTGCATTTCCCTAAGTCTAATGCTGTATCTTGGGATCTTCCCATCTTCAGGCCAACCACAGTGCAGGAACCTGAGGCAGTGTCCGTCACACTCAGACTTATGTGCAGAGGGAATGAGAAAGAGGTGATCATAAGATGAATCCCCAGTTACCTAAAGTACTTTGGTTCAACTTACTACAATGACCATATGAAAGGAGGAAGTATAAAAGTAGTCCAGAAAGAGAACCACCTCATGGAGGCAAGAAATCCTCAGGAGGAAGAACAAGATGGCAAGGCCATCCCAACCACAGAGATTAGGGAAATGAAAGGCAGAAGACTTGACAGCTGCATGATGACCTCATTTCCAGGAACCTTACCCACTGGTCAATACAGCCAACATCCTGGGCTCTGACCCCTTCGATCAGCATATTGTTAATATACTAGAAGAGAAAAGGCCACCAGACACTAAGTGTCATGAAAATGAAGGGGGCAAAAGACAAACAGGGTCACCACTCCATGGTCTGTCAATCTCAAAGTAAAATTAATTCCAAGACAGTGGTGAAGGGACTATAATTTTCACTCAATATTGAATAGAATGGAGGGAGCAGGCTGGTCACTGAAACAGATCCAAGAAAAGAGCTACTGCCTCTGCCAGCGTTAGCTCAATTCTAGCAGCCTTAGGGCTAACATTTTGAGGGCTGGAAAAAAAAAACTGGATAGACCTTACACCTCAGTTCCTAATACTAATGGAGAAGTGGGACACACGGCCTCTCAAGATCATGAACCAAAGGTCATTTAAAAAGATTTTAGATGGGGTGCCTCAGTGGCTCAGTGGGTTAAGCCTCTGCCTTCAGCTCAAGTCATAATCCCAGGGTCCTGGGATCAAGCCCCACATCGGGCTCTCTGCTCAGTGGGAAGCCTGCTTCCTCCTCTCTCTCTGCCTGCCTCTCTGCCTGCTTGTGATCTCTCTCTGTCAAATAAATAGGTAAAATCTTAAAAAAAAAAAAGATTTTAGATAATGGAGGATTCTGTCTGATGTAAGAATGAAGAGATAATAATCCTTCTATCCTTGAAAAAACACAGAGGATGGCAAGACTTCCCATTAGTAATCTTGCCGAATGATCCAACGAAAAGGATCCAGAACTGATTACTAACCTATAGGGAATAGCAAGTGATGCATCCAGTAGTTTTCTGGACTGTTCTTAATACTGGGTACATGGAAGACATTCAACAAAATATACTGTTTACTGGTTTAGTCTTTTAAGTGTCAATTTTTCTGCTATAGGGGTTTACCCCTCCCCACCACTCATACCAAATGATCCCTCTGGGAAAGCTCATTAGGCTTACCAAAGAAGTAAGCTTTTCAGTTAAAGGAAGTTAATAATTTTAATACAGCCTACCTGTCTTTAAAAATATAAAATACCAAACAAAATGAGAATTTACTAACGTATATACTCACAGAAAACAGGAATATAAAAAACTCTCCCAATTATTCAAAAATCGCCCACATGCTTGACGTTATTTCCTTTAGGACTCAACTGGGCAAAAATGATGGAACAACAACCTGCAAGTCTATTTTAAAATAATTATATTTATACATAAATAAATTTTAAAAGATTTACATTGTACTTAATTTGGTGATTTGACAGTATCAAAAATTAAGACATATACAACTTTCAAAATTATACATTTTATTTTAGGTTGAAAGGCACAGCTTTTCAGTTTCATTCTGATACATCCCTGATATGGATAAGTAACTGCTTCATATGCCACAAAAGAATATTTTTGCTTCTCTTAAGCCCAACTGTCTTGTAAGGAGGTTTAACTGACTGCTCCCTGGACTGGACTGTGATCTCCCTGAGGGTCACATCTCTGGCTCCTCAAAGGCGAAGTGCAGAGAACAAGTGTGTAATAAATACTTGTTGACTAAGTAAATGAAAAAAATGAATGAATGATGTTGCCAATGTGTGTTGTGGAACAGTTCCCTGGATCTGGGGGGTGAAACCTTGGCAGGGACATGGAGCGTTTTATAAAAAGAGACCTGAACACAGCAGAATTGCTCTAACAGAGAGAGAGAAGAACTTGGAAGTTCTGAGGCAAAATCCTGGAGGAGAAGGCAGTCAACAAGATTGGGCACTGAGAGACAAGTGCCCAAGGAGAAAATGCAGATAGCAGCACGTGGGAAAGACTCCATTCCTCCACCCCCATGCCCTCCTTGGCCAGGTAATTCCTTTTAGTCTTTACCCACCCCATCTCCACTAAATGTCTTCAAATACTGCGTCCTTTTGCACTGCACTTACCACAGTTAGAATTCTACATTCATCTATGTGCCTGCTTGATGACCTAGCTCCCTTGCTGGCCCAGAAGCTCCATGAAGGTGGGGACCTGCCTACTTGTTGCTCATCCCTGATTACCAAGTGCCCAGCACAGTGCCTCACTCATTACATGTTTCTCAATGAGTAAATGAAAAGTAATGTCTAATCTGGATTTTTTTTAAAGGCATTAGTAATGGGATGAATGATGTTAAACCCTTCCTTACCTCTCCCAGGGAAAGTGTAAGAACAGTCTACATGGGTCACGAGTGCTTCTGTTGGAAAGGGCTCTTCTGGAAGAACTGGAAACTGTGCTGAGTTTCACATCTGGGCCACCTGATACGGCATGAATTTAGCACATAAAGATAAAGGAGACCAAAGGCAGAGAAGCTGTAAAGAAGTTAAGTCCTGGGATTTTTCAGATATCTTAGGGGAAGTTTTGGACTTTCCAAGATCAGGGAGTTAGGGGTTTGGGGCACTCTTACCCAGACTGCATGGAATCGAGGACTCCAAGTGACTCCTGGGTTACACATTTATTAAACTTGACCCTTAAAAGCTCATTTAAAAACACAGATCTAGGCAGAAAGAATATTACCTATCAGCTTCAATGGAAATAATGACAACAAAAAAACCCAAAACTAGAGGTTTAGGTAGTAAATATAAGAAAAAAAAAATTGTGTTTTTGAAACTATTTCATACTCTTATAAATACTGCAAACTTACTACAAAGGAAATTTTATTAGCAAATTCTGTTCTTATAAGATTATTAAAACGCAGTATTATAATAAAGGTTATATGACTCTTCTTAAACCACATTTAGTTGTCAGACTAAATTACCCCAAGAATCTATCAATCAATCAATCAATTAATTTATAAGCTAAGTCAAGAAGTGGTCCTTGAAAGCCAACTCTGGGCCAAGCACTGCACCAGTGACAAGAAACCATCAATTCTTCAGTCAGCCAAATGTAATTCCAACCTGATAACATGTTTCTGTAGTTTTATAATATAACAGAAAATACTATAGTTATAGATCACTTCACCACATTTTCTAACATTTTACTATGTATATAACATAATGCCAGGTATGTGTGGGACAAAAGGATGGCTGAAACGTTCCCTGAAGAAGCTCTCCCTTCAATACATACCTTTTTAAATTTTCTAAAATAGTTTCTAAATAATCCAACTTAAGATATTTATACTGATTAGCTAATTGGATGGAGGTTAAAAGGAAAAAAGTGAAGTAGACATACCAATGAATTTACCTGTTTTCTTCTTATAACAAACAGATGGTATACTTTGATGAAAATACATTCTTAATCATACTAATAAAAAGAAACCATATGGTACTGAACCTTTTCAGCCCTAAGAAGGTGAATCTCCGAGTAAAATCCTTGGACAAATATAAATTAAGATTTATGGTTAGCATGACATATGAGCTACATGATTTGCCATAAAATGGAGGAGAAGGAGCCAGTCACACATGTCATACTTTTCAGTGAAAAGCAATCTCACAACTATTAAGAGATTCCTGACATGTCCCTCACACAGGTACTACAGACAACTCCACAAATCCTGCAAATGTTTTGTCCCCAGATCAAGGGACTTATCTAAACCACACAATGACTAATTCAACCTCTCTCAAAGGGATGAACTTTTCCAATAAGGAAAAATAAATTGAAATGCCAGCCACTTTAAATCAAGCACTTAACTAACGTGTTGCTACTTAAATTGCACAGATAAATATGCCGGCCTAAGTTCAAAGGAAGCATGAATGTAAATGGGGGTCATTATGAATGAGCTCTATTTGGAGAATGGCTTTAAGGTATACATTACTTTGCAGGTCTCAAAAAACAATCTTCTGGTTTTGCTTAGAACAGGGTTTGCATGTTGTTGGAAGTTACTGGAAAATCAACTATGTAGTCTACTTTCAACTGAAACATGTTCTTTACACATATTTCAAAACCCAGGAAATACTGAATTCACTGCCATGGCCACCACCTTGGGATACTCCACAGTCTCCAAGACTTTAAAAAAAAAAAAAAAAAATCCTAAAAGGAACGTCATTTCCAGAAATAATGGGCATCCAGCCTTTGGCTATAGTGAAATGGAAGCAGCCAGCAGGGTACATTCGGCCCCACTCTTGCCATTTCAGTGGAGCCTGCCAAGTCTATAGTTGGCCGAATTAAGGCTGGTGAAGTTACAGACATGTTTTTCTTTTCAAATGGATTAGGAAGTTCTGAGATGTATTCACGTCTGCATCTGAGTAACATTAAAGCTATGGGCGATGTTATGAAGAGAAACAAAGACTTAAAAACAATACCAAGGATTCCCCTCAAATGCCCCCACACTGGAAATCTTTATTTAGGTAATGTCTTTTGATTTAATGAGTGACCTGAAGTCCTTTCTCCAGCATAGAAGTGAAATCTGTTGCGGGGCGCCTGGGTGGCTCAGTGGGTTAAGCCTCTGCCTTCGGCTCAGGTCATGATCTCAGGGTCCTGGGATCGAGTCCCGCATCGGGCTCTCTGCTCGGCAGGGAGCCTGCTTCCCCCTCTCTCTCTGCCTACTTGTGATCTCTCTGTCAAATAAATAAACAAAATCTTTAAAAAAAAAAAAAAAGAAGTGAAATCTGTTGGTTAGCCATTCTTCTAGAAGAGACTACCGCTTATCAGCCTTTTCTGTTTCTTTGCCTCACTGGTTACAAGACAATTTGACTTCAGATGAGTCATCCCATCTCTAACTCGCCACGCCAGTGTTTGTTGTGGCTGCTCATTACGAGCATTACTGGAGAGAAAGAGCATACAGACACATAAGGATACATATATAATCCATTACGGGAGAGTCTCATGATTTGAGGACAACAGTTATATGAAAAAGGACATTTGAAGTCAATTCACTTAAAACAGGGACCAAAATTTCACAGTGAATGTGGAGGAAAAAAAAGAAAGAGTTT
Organism: Nasua narica; assembly: GCA_028533885.1. Lineage (NCBI taxonomy): Eukaryota > Metazoa > Chordata > Mammalia > Carnivora > Procyonidae > Nasua > Nasua narica. The sequence goes on from CM052802.1 coordinate 97,524,859, forward strand.
CATTAAATTAAAAATTGTGAGGTCAAATATAAGCGTATTTTATCTTCTATTTAAGAAAATTTAAATAATAAATGCAACTCTGTGCTGACCCAAATAGTAGTGGCAATAAACACTTATTCAATACCGTTAGGTATAGTTCTTCTGACATTTCTTCACTAACTCTCCCAGCACAACTATAGTGACAGATTCTTCCAAAAATACGACATCACCAAATCTCCTTTAATTTTTTTTATAGTCAGGTCCTTCTCTTAAAATGCCTACCATGTCATTATTTTGGTGGATTTTTCTCTTCTTCGGTAATTCACTGGTCTAACACTGCCAGATACCATTTGCCACTGACTTTGCATGCAAATCCGGTGGCTCTTCAACATTACTTTTCTTGATTTCATCAAATCTTTATTTCCTGCATTTTTGCAAAATCTGCCATTTGACTCCGCAGTTGAGGACAATGGTTGTACATCTTCCCAACAATCAGTGAAACAGCTGTAACTCACAGGATGGGCAGGGATAGTATTCATCAGCAATGAATGTCTGAGTGGGAATTAATTTTATACGTGGACAGTTCATTATAGTATGATGACTTCTGTTTCCCTATGCAACCCTTGTGACTGCAAGGCAGGGGATAATGTATTCGGATAACAAGTGACGCCGTATATGAAAGGCCACAGTCATCATAGAAATGCTTTTGTCTTTGGGAACTAGGAAACTTTCTCAGAGGACTACAAGTAAATCTGAGAAACAGCCCCTAACATTTTATATTTTAATATTGCCTGTCTGCATGCCCTGTCATCACAGCATAGGCAAACTGAATAAAAGGATACCTAGTATGCGTCCTACTCTTTGATAACGGAATGATTTTATTCTGGCATCATTCACTAACCATAGCAGCAAAATTAAAATCTTGACTTATTAATTTAAGCATTCAAATGTCTATCTGGCAGCTGCAAGAACCTGGATCTACTGAAGCTACTAAGTGTTTTAAAAAGATTAAAAAATATGTAGCATATGGATATTATCCTAGTTCTATAGAATGAGTGTGTGAGTGTGAGTGTGTGTGTGTGTGTGTGTGTGTGTGTTGATTGCCCTGCAGGAAAAGCTATTACTTCAGAATCCTGAAGTCTAAAATAAAACAAAATTTTTTATCTTTGAAGCCTCACAAGAAAACAATGCCACAAGATGATAAACAGAGATGGGAAAGGCAGCTCTGTGGGTTAAAAAAGACCTTTAGAGTCAGACAGACCTGTCCTCGATCCCAGGTGTTGTGTTGCAGCTGTGTGGGTGTGAGCTCACAGGGCTCTCCGAGTCCCACTTTCCCCATGTGTGAAATGCAATGGCTGCTCAGCTCCCATCCAAGACCAAACGAAATACTTAAAAATGTGTGGAAAATTGTGGGCAGTACTTGTGCTGCCATGGCTTAGCTGAATAAATACCTCCTTCTTTCAGGCATTGTGGAAACAGGAACCTCCAGAAGTCTCTGATGAGGCTCTACCCATCTATAAACACAAAGTGCTCTGCTATCAGCATGTGGAATTTGTCAGAATTCCTTGATAAAGCCAGTCTTACAAAATAAAGCTCCTCCCTCCCCAAAATGAGGTGCCAGACCCAAGCACATATCTGCTAAGCCTTACAAATAAGAAGTTATTTAGATCAGTGAATGGATTCTCTCTCAGTGACACTGTGCAACACCTCACTTAGATCTTTCTGGCTGTGAGATCTCGGGGAAAGCTGAATCTTTCTGAGGGTTTCTAAAATGAAAATAACCAAATCTATCTTCAAGAATTATTTTAAGAATTGAAAAAAGTAATTTATATAAAAGCACATAGTCCTCAGAAGGCATCCATCCTTATTACCAACACACATATAATGTCATTTTTAAAAGAAGATATCAACAATTTATATTAAAAAAAAAAAAACCCAAACCTCTAGAGATCAATATGTGAGTCAGAGTCCTTCGGACCCACATTCCATAAGGTATATTTTAAAATACATCATGACAGCAATAAAACCCATTCCTAAGGTCTGCTCCAAAGATGTCATATCTATTGGTCATGTCTTCTCTAAGATGACAACATAAATAAGAAACTGATAAAACGAAGGGATAATGGTCAAGTAATGAGCACTGTCCAGTAACAATGTTCACAGTAATCTCTCAGTTGGCCAAGTAATGGAAAAGTCTGCAAACTCTGCAGTGCCCTTCTAGGTACGACGCAGGCAATGGCGACAAGTACCATCAAAGCCGTATTTTCAGTTTCAATTAAACCTACTACTTTCTCTTAGTTGGTTTTCTTTCCAGAATCGGGTTGCATGCATAGGTTTACCTAAGTTTTAAATTTGAAGATAAGCTCCAGGATCTCTTTTCAAGAACTCTAAGAAAGCCAGGAAACAGTTACATCTTCTTCAGAGTTAACAGGTCAAAAACAGTGGTTCTCTACAGGCACTGGGAAATGACAGAGCTGGTCAAGGCAGGGGGGTCCGCATAAAACAAAAACAAAGTAGAAAACATATCTGAAAGTGAGCAATTATCATCACTGTCCCAACAGCAATAATCTCTGGACTTTTCTTCCCTAGTCTCTGCAAATCCCCCTACTTTCTTGCCCTACTACCAACTATTGCACTGGACTAGCTGAACTCCGATCCATGCCGCAACCACGATTTTTCTGAACGTGAACCTGAGCAACAGAAGGTCACCAAAGACAACCACAGAAGGCAGGTGCAATCATTACTGGCAGATCTCATGGGCACTACTTACCACTCTCAGAGAAACAGTCAAATAGACTCAAACAGACTCACCCAGGGTCTGCAACAACTATGCATATCCTGCCTCTCTCCACTCTACTCGAATCTCCAACATCCCTTTCACCCCGCAGCTGGTGTGGATTCTGTAGGTCCCAAAGGAAACAGAAGCCATCACACTGGTACTCACAGCCAGGGACTGGATTTGTCCCTCTTTTCCTTCCTCCTGTCATGCACAATGAAGGTGTCTCTCAATCCACTGGTTTTCTCTCTCCCTCTTCAATCTCTCTTTCCTGGATCCCTTCATTCAGCATTTAACGTGCTTTTGTTCCTCTCATCCTTAAAGCACATCCACCTCTACCATGCGTTCTCTTTATTCACCTTCAGAGCCAAGTTTCTCAAAAGAGTTATCCATTCTTTCTCCATTTGCTCACATCCCAGAGCTTTTTACGTTCAAATCTTTTTAATTTAAAAAATGATGTTACAGCAAGCATAACAAAAAGCAAATAAAAATTGAACACTACCTACGTTCCTTACTCCATCTTTATTTTCCTTAAGTAATCAATATTGAAGTTCATTGTGTACCTTCCACACCATTCTCTATGCTCCTATAAATCCATACAGACATATACATGCACGTATAAGGTAGTTTGCTTGTTGATAAAAAAAAGCATCATCATTAACACATGATCTGCACCATGTGTTTTTTATCTAACAATTTTTAAGGAAGCCTTCTAGGTCAATTCATTAGATACAATTAATTCTTTTTAATTTACATGAATTCCCTTCTTGATGGGCATTTTGGCAGTTTATGGTTTTGTTTTGTTTTTTTAATTTTTTAATTTTTATTTATTCATTTGACAGAGAGATCACAAGTAGGCAGAGAGGCAGGCAGAGAGAGAGGGGGAAACAGGCTCCCCGCTAAGCAGGGAGCCCGACATGGGGCTCGATCCCAGGACCCTGAGATCATGACCAGAGCCGAAGGCAGAGGCTTTAACCCACTGAGCCACCCAGGCGCCCCAGTTTATGGTTTTTTGATGCCTATGAATAACACTGCAATCAGCATCCTCACATACACATTTTTACCAGGAGGAGAACCTGTTCCCTCAATGAGTATACGCACTTTACACTTCACAATCCATTACAAATTTATTTCTTTAACCTACTCTAACCTGGCTTCCATACCCACCACGTCAGCTACCGCTAATGGGTGGGGGGGGGCAGTGTACTCCATGTTGTCAAGGCCAAGGGATCCTCTTCCTTCCTCACCTACTTGATTTCTCAGCGACATCTGGCATCTTGACCTGTCCCTCTTTCCTGAAGCCTCACTTTCCTGCTTGTACGTCCGTTGGCTATTCCTTCCCCATCTCCTCTGTTGGCGTCTCCTCTCCTATTTGATCAAGTTCTGGAGCACTCAGGCTTAGTTCTTGGTCCTCTTCACCTCCTGCGCTTGATCACATTCTATCTCTTCTGAAGCTAATCAACTCCCATGGCTTCAAATACCATGGACTGACATTAAGACAACAACTCTTAAATTTCTTACTTCTAACCCGGACCTCCTTTTTCAGCTCCTACCCTATATATGGAACAAGACTTCTTGGAAGCCTCACAAGCTAAAGAACACATCTCAAGTCCATCCATTTCTCCTACCTTCCCTGCCACCATCTTTATATAAGCAACCATCACACCTCTCCTAGACTATAGCAAAGGCCTCCCAACTCATCTCCCACCCAAGTCAACCTACTCCCCACAAAGCAGGTCTTTAAAAAACTTAAGTCAGATCATGTCACATTCTTGCTTAATCCCCTCCCCTGGGACTACACATTTGCTAGACCGCAAGCTCCTTAATGTGGCTCTGCCAGTCCTCAACAACCTGGCCACCACCTCCCTCTTCCTCTCTACCTCACCACCACTCTCCAGCCACAATGACTTATTCTCATGCCCTTAAACAGGTCGTCCCTTCTCCCTCAAAGCTTTCCTGGCCTTGCTCCAAATGCTTTCCCTATTTTCCCGGCTTTTGCTTTGCCTACTTTACTGCTTAATCATCACAAAGGTCTCTACTTAAATAGCTCTTCACTTAAAAGACCTCCCCTGACTCACCCAGCTGAAACTGTGTTCTGCTATACCTCCAATGCTCGCTTATGTCTTCCTTCTTTGCCTTTATCATAGCTTCCTTTACTTGTAATTATTTTGTTCAATATCTGACTCTCCTGGTAAGCTATAAACTCCATAAGGGCAGGGGATATATGTTTAAGGCTCTCCACTGGAGCCCTACTACCTAGCATGGTGCCTGTCACATAGCAGGCACTTGATAACTATCTATAAATGAGGAACACATACTTTTATTTCATTTGGGGAGATTAGGGAAGATTTCCTAGAGGAAATGGCACTTCAGCTTACTACATGAATGGACCAGATTTCAGTTGCTAGAGATGAAAGAACATTTCCAAAAGAGGAAACTGCTTGAGATAAAATGTTTGATACTAGTTAGAGATTTTGTAATCCAAAACCCAACACAATCCTGGCACCACACATAAAATAAAAAACTCACTACATAAAAGCAGGACAGATGAAATAGCAAGAGTGTCATCATTTGTTTCCTACATACTAATTCTGCAACTAGCTCACACGGGCTCCCTCACAACTTCTGTCCACCAATGTCCACCTCCTGGCCACCTAGGTTCCAAACTTTGAAGCTCTTTTGGCCTCAATTTTTGTCATTATTATTCCATATTCAACCTGTCTTTGAGTTTGACTGGTTTTTCCTTTGAATGTCTCACAGCTATTCTCTTTCTCCATTTTAACCAAAGACATCTTAATTCAAGCCCCCTTCACATATGGAATTACCACAACCTTTTCCTAAATCAGGGTTTCTCATCCTTGGCACTATTGACATTTTGAGTTGAATAATGCTTTGTCATAGGACGCTGTCCTGTACAGTGTAGGATTTTTAGAAGCAGCCCTTCTACCCCTAGATACCAATAGCATCCTGTCCCTTAATTGTGACTACCAAAAATGTCCGTGGACGTTGCCAAACGTCCCCTAGGGCAAGGAGGGGGGGACAAAATCGCCCCCAGTTGAGAATCACTTTCCTAGATGACATCACAGAAAAAGTCCTCTAAAATTACCCAATCAAAACTCAATCCATTCTTTTAGGCCAACTCAAATTTCATCTTTTCGATGAAAATATGGATGCTTATCAACAAACAGATGCACAGTTGTTTAACTTTACAAATGATAAAAAAATCTGTACAATAAAACAAATGAGAAACCACAGTTTGCTTATCAGCTTGATAAAAGATATAAAACAATGATAATGCTCCTTGTTGATAAAGACATGGAGAAATGGTACTATAATATACTCCTGGTAGGAATAAACTGGTATAATGCTTTTGGATGGCATTTACCAATATGTTTTGCATTTTAAGATGATCATATCCTTTGACTCTGCCCATGAGGAGAGATAGTCAGACAAGTATGCGAAGACTGCAGTATTCTGTAATAGAACTAAAAACATCCTAAGTCCCTCAGTAGGGGACTGTTAGGTAAACAACAGTACATTCAGAATATTGTGCTATTCAAAAGGATAAAGCAAATGTTTATGGACTGACATGGAACAACAACCACAGAGAATATAAATATATATGTGCAAGGTTTCAAAATAGTATATACTCCATAATACCACTTTTATAAACAAAACGCTTATGTATGATTAAACACGGAAGACTAAATAAATATTTGTCAAAATATTAACAAAATGTCCATCCTCAAATCATATTTTAAATATATTAGAGGAACTATTAAATCTCTTTTAAAAATCTCCTGGAAAAGTCCAATTTAGGGAATCTATGCTTTAAATTTTTCAGTTTACTTAAAGCAGGCTTGCTTATACATTTATTTACCACCTTTATTTCAGGCAAATATCCTGAGTTGGAATATTCTGTTTTGAGACATTTTTGCCCTAGAGAAATCAATGGTAAAAAGGAAGTTTACAGAGAAAAATATATTTTTGTGCATGACAGCTTACCGGTGTGATGCATCTATGAATCATATTGAAAATATGTCCCTTGAAATCAAAGGAAACAATATGTTTATACAAAGAATGTGCCCCAAAGTTCCCCAATAAAGGAAAGTGTTTAATCAAAATATTTGTTGACAGCTGGTTAGTGCTGATTCTAAAGTAGAAAAGAAAATCAGTGTCATTGTAGTCTTTTGTTTTGTGTACAAGAGCTGAATATGCAAATTAGCCCAAAATGGAGACTCATTATCTGTTTTACACTTCAAGTGTGATTTTAAGCACTGTAGGTATACACACACACACACACACACACACGCACGCACATCCAGAATACACATATATCTCAACAAACCATGCACATCATCTGTTCAGAACCGAGAAACGCATGCATGCTTCGACAACATTAAATGGAAGGCAGATGGCAGGCACTGATCAACAGAAGTAAAATAAAATCCTTCTAAATCCTACTCCCTCTCACATTCCTTCTAATTTTTTTTCTTTAGAAAAATATCAAGCAGTCCTTCATTACTGTTGATTTGCAACTTCAAAATTACAATAGGCAATGCAAAAGAGGATTTCAAAGAGGGAAAAATGTCTTTTGGCACAGATTCTCTTTCATAGTCTTAGGCAAGAGATAACGCTAACTTTGAAACTCATAGCATACTGTAGTTTTATCAGTATCTAATGTGTAAATTAGCTCTTTCTGTAACTGGAGCTTTAGCTTTCAAAATACATAATTACTGAGCATTTTAGTCTGCATCACATTTCTTTTGCAGGGCGAAAGAAGTAAAACAGCTGTTACATCCTAATAGCTTCATAATGTGCACAGAATTTCTAGGACTATTAGAAATTAAACCTACAGCTTCCTATCAGGCAGCACATATTCATGTGTATAGATGACCCACATTATTTGGAAGAACAATTAGGAACTTATGAAATTATAATTTGAGACATAATGAAGTAAGACTGCTAAAGAAAATATTACAGCTCTTAAATGGGGTCAAAACTGCCAGGCCACCACAATCAGTTCCCCACCTTTCTTCACATCGATCAAGTCCTCTGGGCTAAAGGAAGTCCAAGTGTTCATGCTACCACCATTCCTTGAAGGGATCGAGCCCTCCATTTTCTTATTGGGAGATGAATTTTTAGAAGGTGAACCAAGTTTGGCATGCTGCCCAGAATTTCTGGCAGCAGACAAGCAATCTGGTTTTGCTTCTGGTCTGCTCTCCCCTGAGCCAACCTCGTATCCACAGAAAGCACCCAGATCTAGGGAACTTGTACCGTTTATTATGATCACTGAAAAAAGCTCTGATGGTTTTATTAACCATGGGACTTGTACATACAGTCCTCTATGAGCATATTTTCTGTGGAAAGAAGTATTACAAAATCTTATTTCCTAGTGACTCCTAACACTGGGGGAAAAAAATAGCAACGTTAAAAGGATTTTTCCAGAAAAACAGATTATTATTCAGGCACCTTCACTCAGGAATGTTAGAGGGCTAGAGGGATTCAACAACATATCTGATGAGCAACTACTACCAAAGGAATATATGGTAAGGTCTAGGAACAACAAAATAATTAGAGAGGCATACAAGATATATTATATAATTAATGGCTAAATTGGGTGATTTAAAGTATAAATGCTAAAAGGTCAGAGCAATCACTGTTAGGCCGTGTGGGGTGAAATGTTAATATACACAGGCCTAACTCTCTGTAAAGACAATTATTAACTACTTAACCAGTATCTTCTTTAGATTACCATTTCCAAAGTAAACAGGATCAGAAATCACTACGTAATTCGCAAATAAATCTGTGTCTAACTTCTTTTTTCTGGCCTCTGAGATCTGAGGTCCAACTGTCCTTTCCTCTTCTTGATCTTTCAAAAAGCGAAGTCAGTGAAGCTTTACTCTATTGACACCATTTTCTGATTCACTCTGGAAGCTGTGTGGGAAGTCCTGGAAACTCTTTCCCACCATTTCTGGTCCCCAGTTCCATAGCTCCCCTATGCTGGAGGCCCCTTGCCCCTATTAAGGAGCCCAGAGTCCCATATGGCTCTGTCCCCTATTCCTCCCTTTCTTTCTACTTGACAAACCTACGGTCCCATGCCCAGTAGTTCAAACCCCGGGTTCCCGGTTCAGGATTTCCTAAGTTCCATAAGTAAATGTTGGGAGAGCTGCAGTACAAAAACAGGTTCCAGAAGGAGAGCTCAGATAGGAAACCTGATACGCTAATGTCAATTTCCTTACCGGTGGCATGTACTCAACGATGAAGTACCTATAGAAATGCATTATTTTTCGGGGCGCCTGGGTGGCTCAGCTCAGTGGGTTAAGCCTCTGCCTTCGGCTCAGGTCATGATCTCAGGGTCCTGGGATTGACCCCCGCATCGGGCTCTCTGCTCAGTAGGGAGCCTGCTTCCCCCCTCTCTCTCTGCCTGGCTCTCTACCTACTTGTGGTCTCTCTCTGTCAAATAAATAAATAAAATCTTAAAAAAAAAAAAAAAAAGAAATGCGTTATTTTTCTAAGCAAAAGACACATTGACTCAAATCCTGGCTGAAAAACAGGAACTTTTTCTCCGCTTCTTGGGAATTTTTGCTATTTTCTGAATATTATTTGTGAAAATTAACCTAATTTATAGTTCTCCCCATGGAGCCTTCTAATCTTGTTGAAAGAAGTTTAAAAAAAAAAAAAAAAACCTTTAAATAAAACCAAGTCCCAGATACATGAAACAGTTCTACAAGGTCATATAAAGAGAGGACTGTCATTCATGTACATATCTCAGAGCTTAGGGAGGTATGGGAAGGTAAGTGATAAACGGACGATTTTGAGTAGTGAGATAAAATAAGGCATTTTTAGTAAGAACCAAGGATGAAGTTATGGAAGCAGAAGGACCTAATGATGGGAGAGTTTTGAGAAAAGAGTTCAGGTGTGGCCAAGTCCAGTGAAGATTCTGCCTTTGGCAAGAGTCCTGCATACACGGGACATCCTTTCTCCTTGTTTGCCTGCTCGATCCCTTGGTCCTTTATGAGTCAGTTCAAATCCTGTCTTCTGTAGGAACCCCCACCATACATTACCTACATATTCCTTTATTATTGCACCTATCGATATTTTACTTTATCAGTCCCTAGAAGGAGAGTAGACTGTGTCTTGTTCATCCTTTTATGCCCGACAGCTAACCTAAGTGCCTGCAATACAGCAGGTGTTCAGTGCATGTTTGTTGAATGAATGTTCCCAGGAATAAATGCTGTAAGGAACAGAGTAGTAGCACCGAGCAGAGTGAAAGCATGAGCAAAAGGATTCTGATGCTCAACCGGAGAAGTGCTGTCTGAACTAGATCCTGGATCTAACTGCTTGGGAAGCAACTATTAGCACCACCAAAAATAGTGCTTGCCCTTCCAGAATGAAAAACCGACAACGGCTGTTTGTGGCAATAATAACGGGTCGTTAGTGTTATTAACAACATCTCATACAAAAGGCTTATTAAAAGACACTAATTTATATTCTAAAATTATAAAATAAAATGCAAAGGAAAAGGACAACCCTGTTCTGTTTTCTCATATTCCAACTCCTCCGCTGCACACACAAAAGTTCAACATGTTATTACCCTTTAAACAAAATGAAACAAAAAAGCTTGGATGCAATTGAATAACTTAAGCACAAACAGCCGTGTCTCAAAGGTCTTACTGAATATAAAACACAGCAGGTGTTGTGGTTTTTTTTTTTTTTTTTTTGGCCTAATAAGAGGATTGTAGGTGAAATTAATACAAAATTTCTAAACTTTAAAAACGAAAAACAGCAATTCAGGATCTCGTGAAGACAGACTCCATGATATAAAAAGTATGTTTGTAAATACAGTGGAAGCAAAACAAATCAGGAGTTAAGAACATCAGGTTCACTATGTAATAATAAAGTCTAAAATGATCTTACTAGGAACGAAAGGGCCGGAAAATTCAAAGCTCCATTGATAAAGTGACAAAACACACCTAGATAAAAGGATTGCTACACTCCCTTTGAGGCATTTTAAAAGTGCGAACTTCCCCAACTGTTCCTCGTCCTCATCCTCCTCATCCACATGGCCAGTAGCTGTCGGGGCGGCTGTGCCCAGTGCGAGCAGAGCAGACTATGGCTACTTGGGGCCCCCTCTGCTGCCATTCCAGGAAACTGCTGTGGCCCAAGAGGCAGCGAGAGCTCCTTCAGGGCTGCACATCTCCTCCGGCGCTACCCCAGAGCTGATGCTTTACCTCACATCCTGCAGAGGCAATGCAAGTACCGAGAATGCTACCTGTGCGGTCTGAGGGACCTGCATGTTTATTGGCTTCTCTAAGGCTCAATTTCCTTGTGTGTAAGGTTAGGTGGTTAGTGGCATTTCTCTCACGGACCTATTGTGAGGATCACACAAGGTAATGATGCGTCTGGCCAGAGATGATGCTCAATCAATGTTAGACCATCCCTTCCTGTCTCTCTCAAGCTCCTGTAATCCTGTCTTTTCCTCATCTTCCTTTCTTCTGCTCCCTGATTCCCCATAGTTAGTGGCTTGATCTCCTTACAGTTCCTCTTCTATTTATTTCAAAATTCCAAAGGAAGATTTAAATTAAAAAGAAAAAACCCTCATTTGTATGAACCTGCCTAATTGTACTACAGAGGCCCTCATATGTGCTACATTTTGTAGATGAGTCAGGAGCCGGCTAGTACCTGCATGTACATCTACAGGCTTCGGACGTAATTAATGCTTCCCAGGAGTTGAAAGGCTTAAATGGTACAAATAGTTTCACGTGTTATTTTACAAATCAGACTTCAAAACAATTTATATATAAATACGGTTTGATTTAAAAAAAAAGCCATTTCAATCTCTCTTCGGCCTCAAATAAAATTGTTATGAATTAGTGACACCATGTGGCTACATTTTGCTTTGCATTCTTAGAAGAAAATGTTCCTCTGAATGCAGGATTGCTCTATGCTAGCTCAATTATGACATCAAAGTTGTAGGCAGAGGTACAATTCAAACTAAGTATGAACGAAAATGATTACTTTTTTAAAGTGAAACTATTCCTTTTTCCTTTACATCTGAATAAGGCATTTCTTGAATTCTGAAGACGCCAATCACATAAAGAAAGCAAAGGCTCAGCATAATTCTAGCTACAATTCTAAAGCATCCTGGTGAACCAATGAATAATGTAGAAGCGCCTTCCTTTAAAAGTAAATACAAAAGTAAATAAATATATCAATGCTCAGTTATGGGGGCAGGGGAGAACAAGAGAGAAAAGAAAGGAGACACACAGCTTTTGTACAATGTGAATACGGTTGGCAAAGAATGCTTCCATAAACAGCAATGTTTATTTTCTCATTTGTTTTATGTCCTATAGATCTACAGCACTGTGTAGGTACTATAATCTAACAAAGATGGGTAAAGAAAAAAAAATTATACTGCTCTAATGATGGCAGGATGAGGAGGGACCTGGAATGTATGGTGGCAATAAAAGAGATTAAAGTGCCCTATACCAAAACACAGTACAGTTTTAGTATTCGCCTAATGAGGCCTCCTACAGCAGACCCATTACTCTTGAATAACATTCAATGTACAGCAAAGAAAGGCTAAAATATCAAAACAATGACCAGAAAATAGCACTCCTTTCACGTCAGTCAAAAATACCATCTCCCCTCTCGGGCCTTCCCAGACCACCTACTGAAGATACGCACCCCGCCGCACCCACACATGCCTCCCCTGGAACCCAGTCCCCATCACAGCACCATCTTCGCAACACTTAAAATGACTTGGTGTGTTCTTCTTACTTGTTGAGATTGGTTCCTCCCAGATTCCATGACAGCAGAAACCGTGTTAATCTTCTTCAGGTGCTGTGGCCAGGGTATCAAGTACAATGTATAGCACAAAGTAGGAGCTTATTTTGGAATGAGTGAGTGACGAATGAATGAACAACAGATGAATAAATGAAGAAAAATCTATTTCCTTAGCTGGTGAAGCATGCCTAAATTTCTTGTCATACGTGAGAGCAGAACCATGCTAGTGAGATGTTTATCATCATTTATGGCCTCTAATGTGACCACTGAGACCAGAAGACAGGCTGGCAGATGCTTTATAACACCCTTTCTTTTCTCCATGATGCATTTGGCACATTATAATACCTCATTCTAAGAAAAGAAAAAAAAGGAGGGAAGGGAAACTACAATAATTAAAACACTTTCAGCTATAGGCAAAGAAATCAGAGAAACAGTACAGCATATGCTAGAATTTAGCATATGATAAATGATTGTTCACATGCGTGTGGTAAGGAACAATTATTAAATAAATAGTCTTCATCAACTGACTATCCCTACCTGAAAACACACAAAATGTTCTGGCTGAGTTCAACATCCAGATATAAAGACAAAAATAATAAATAGTAGAAAAAACTTATAAAAATATAACATTCTTTAATGCTAGAGTGAGAAATAGCCTTCTAAACATGATCACAAATGACCAGAGAGCAAAAAAAAGATTAAGAGATTGGACTACATTTTTAAAAAAGTAAAATTCTATAACGCAAAAAGTACCAGTAAAACAGTAAAAACTAAAAACAAATTGCACAATACATGACAGGCAAAAAGATGGTATATCTATATCTATATCTGTATCTGTATCTATATCTATATCTCAGTATGTATATATCAGTATATCAAAATAAAGTTCTGATAAGAAAGAAAAAGATAATTACCTCAGGAGGAAATATGCAGAAGACAAAAATAGGCTTTTCATAAATGAGAAAGAACAAATAGTCATTATTAAACAACACTGTACCTCACTGATGATAAATCTAAATTAAAATAAGATTTTTTTTTTAACAAATCATAGCTCACATTGGCAGTGTTGACAAGCCTGCATTGGTTAGGGGCTCAGAGAAAGAGCATTTTCATGTGCTATTGGTAGAAACTGAATACAACTTTACCAGAGGACAAGCTTTACCGATATTTAAAAATGTCCTACATTATAATTTGATAATAAAAATGTCAAGAACAAGACATTTCCATGATGGTCCTTAGAAACAAAAGGAAAGGCAGAAGCCCAGTCGTGTGTGAACTGTGGCCATCCCTCCGGTGCCTTCTCTTCAGTAACTGCCCTTCCCGACTCTCCTTGAGAGAGTCAAGGAGAGTCCGGAAGGGCAGTCAACTGCCTGGCCCCTGCCGCACAGGCGTCTGCTGTCTACTCTTTTCTTCCTTCTCAACAGGCACACCCTGAGGGCTGTGCTTTCAGGCTCCGTTCCTCAATTCCCGGGTTTTGCCCCAGGATCACTTTTGTGATTCCAGCTACCAGCCACCTGCAGACTCTGAAATCCACCTCTACCCCTCACACCCACATTTGCAAGTCTCCTATTTCATCAATATTATATGGCTGCCAAATTAGCAGCACCCTGCTGAGAAGCAGCCAGAAAGATCAGGGCTCTCTCCATATTTGCCACTCCCTATTAGTATTTTTTGTTCAGCCCTGGGCTCTGGCATCCAGGAAAGCCGTGAAAGGCAGTGGAAGGGCTTGAAGAGAGCTTCCTAGATGGCCAAAAAGACAATGTAAAGGTAAAGCAGAAATGGCCTTTTCCTGAGAAAGAGAAAGCTGGTAAGACATAACATGATTCTGAGTGCTTAAGAAAGATTATACTAACACGGACAAGTCCATTTTCTTCATCCCCAGGAGGGGGCTGAGTGGGGCGAGTTATTAGTCTAGGCTTTTGGCTACATAGAGTAGTCCCCGCTGAACCTCCGACGCATTCCTAAACAGGACCCAGGAAGACAGAGCAGAGCGTTTCCGTCCATTCGCTATTATGGTTGGAGCAATCACTCTGGCTTTGAAGCCTGATATGATCCTATCTATTGCCACTGGTTACTGTCCACTACCTTAGTGAGGTGAAGGACTGAATTGCATTCCACAGCTATATAAATGGCCAACTGTAGGCCATGTATATTTTGCAACGATAAAAAAAAAATGCTTTACCAAATTACAACTGTTGGGAACACACCACTAGGCAGGTTATGAAGATGGAGGGTACCGTTTAAGGCATGTTTCAGACTGCTGTGTATGGACTGGCAAGCTGGAAACATGTCGGGAAGACTAGGCTCCTGAGGTCAGGAATAGTTTCCTCACAATGAGTGCCGCCATGGCCAGAGAGGAGGACAAGAATGACTCTCTTTCTCTGAAGGTCAAACACCAGTGAAGAGTCTCAAAATTTAGGGAAAAAAAATTTTAAATAATAAATTTTAAATTTATTTAAAATTTAAAATGACAAAAGTAATAGAAACAAAAAACAATAAAAATAAAAACCACTAGTGCCTGAGCCATTATTTTGGGCCAGGCTCTGTACTCAATGTTTGTACACATACTCTGTCATCTAAACCCTCCACAGCAGACTCCTAAATGATGTTGTTATTCCTATTTTTTACTGGTGTAGAAACAAGGGCTTGGAGAGGCACAACTTTCCTACAATCACCAGGCCAGGATTTGATGAAACCAGAGAGTGAGAGCTCGATCTAACTCCATGACCCATGGGGTTTTTTTGTTTTTGTTTTTTGTTTTTTCGTGACACAGAGCTGATCTACATGCAATCCAGCCAAGACTCAGAGATAGCTAGGTAATCTCACACTCTCCAACTCACAGTGTTGTTCCTCTTTTGTGAATATATTTGATGTAATCTTTCCTCAATACCTGATACATCCTTCAGGATTAACCTCAAAATTCAGTTTCCTCATGAAAATACAGGAAGTTACCTTTGCAAACCATGTACCTGAGATCTTTCTAGCACAGATCTAACAAATCTCTAGCACATTTTAACAAATACATGGATCAAAACTACCAATGAATATATATACATATTAATGCTGAATCAATCTCTCCTTATACAGTCAGTGCCTTGATCACATGAAACCTGCACTAACATTTATAGAGTATCTACTGCACACTCAATCATAGCCTGAGTACCATGCAAGAATACTAAAAGACCACAATCCATACTCCTTACTTCCAAGTTGGAATTTTAGTATCAGAGGCAAGACAAATATTCAAAGGATACTAAAAAACAAAGGTGACAAACAAATGTACAAATTAACTAAATAAGGCAAAGTGAAAAAATGTATATGTGCCCAGTGAAGTCCCTGGAAAATGTGTATTTAGAACATTGTTTAGACAGACAATAAATAATTGTGAAGATAAAAAATACCAAGCATAGGGGAGCCTAGGTGGTCAGCTAGACGATCAACTCTTCGTTTCGGCTCAGGTCATGATCTCAGGGTCGTGGGATCCAGCCCTGTGTTGGGATTTGCACTCAGCATGGAGTCTGCTTGAGACTCTCTCTCCCTCTCCCTCGGCCCCTCCCCCTGGTCATGCTCTCCCTCTCTAATAAATAAATAAATAAACAATCTTTTTAAAAAAGAAAAGAAAGACCAAGTATAAGACATCCTTGGATAATCAACTGAGACTTATTCTTTGGTTCATTTTTAAATACTACCAAATCCCAACCTATTACAAAAGGCAGAGTTTATAAAGGAATGTAGTAATATATGTTAAAGTGGTTATAAATCTTTTGAATTTTATTTTTTTTTAAGATTTTATTTAGTTATTTGACAGAGAGACATCACAAGTAGCCAGAGAGAGAGGGGGAAGCAGACTCCCTGCTGAGCAGAGAGCCCAATTCGGGGCTCGATCCCAGGACCCTGAGATCATGACCTGAGCCGAAGGCAGAGGCTTTAACCTACTGAGCCACCAAGGTGCCCCTTGAATTTTATTTCTTAGCTAGTATCGCTATCAAGACTCTTTCCTTCTCTTGTTGTCGCTATCTCTAACATCACCTTTGCTCTATTTTCTCAGCCAGGGTTGGGAACTGACTGTACCAAAACAAAAATGAGCATTTTCAATACACCAACCTCTGCAATACATAAAAATTACATCAACGAAAGCAAGGCCACACGGTAAAGACAAAAATAATAAAAGGGGTGTATAAATACTGCCCATTAATAAATAAGGGGAAGTAAAGTTTGTAAAAGCCAGAGATCATGACTAAAGGCACACATCCCCCTCTATACAGCGGGAATTTTCGAGTGGGTAAAGCTCAGAGTCTGTCATGGCTAGTATGATATTCATGACAATTTGTTCTGGAAGTCATGTTCCTCTTGTTTCAAGTTGCAAACACACAGTCCTTTAGTCCACATCAGACGCTTTGGTTACTATGCTGTTTATTTTTTAATCTAATACAATCGTAACAACGTGAGTCAATGCAGACTCAATCTCCTCCTCCAAGTTGGGGCCCCTCTGTCACTCTCAAAATATCCCTAGGCAGCTCTGAGATACAAAATCGTCGCTCAATTTCTTGTCCCTCTCATTTTAATCCATTCAAAACTTCTCTGATAAAAGGGCCACTGCCAGACCTGCAACACTTTAGTTTCTCTTTGGGGAAATGAAATTGATTTTCTTCATTTTCACACAAGAAGATCCCTGGGTAACAATATTGTGTCCAGCCATACTCATAAAAAAAAAAAAAAAAATAGGCAACATTCTTTACTGTACCAGAATGCCGAAAGGTTTTGTGGAGTTCCTTTGATGGAGGTAAGAATTCAGCCTGATGCTGCTGGACCGTAAGTTTACTAGTATAAGGGTGTCTTCTGCCGGAGAGAGTAAGTGCTGTGGGGCATCCCCATCTGCTCCAAATCAGCCACAGTGGGAGATCAGCTGGGGTCATAGGTGAGGGCGGGGAGCACAGCGGGTAAGAGACCAGACCCACAATGTCCCTGGTTTATACCCACCATACACCTTTCCTTCTCCTCTTGCCACACCGGACTAGATCAGTCAAACATTCCCTGCCTTTGCTCTTTTGACTTTCCTCAGGTAAGGAATACCTGAGTAATTTCCAAGGGGAAAATTACAACAGGAGAACAAAAAAAAAAAGAAAAAGAAAAAAGAAAGAAAGCCAAAACAAAAGAAAAAAACCAGCAAAATTTCAGGTACCTCTAACTACCTTTCCCAACTCCCAAATCCGTTAATTGTATAGGTTTTATAGAATTTCAGAAAGTTTAAAACATGGTTTAAACCTAAAGGAAGGATATGAAATACCAGAACAGTAGCTCATAAATACTTTTTAAGAACAACCTTCCACGGGGCTACAATGCATAACAACAATAAGAGCGTCTGGTTGAAGGGAGGCTGTGAGCTTGGAACCCCAGCAGCTCAACCTCCCCTGCCCCAAAGCCAACCCACTAGACACACTTGCTCTGCCGAACTCCGCTGATAAGCACTGACCTATTAAAAGAACACATTTTCAGAATGTGCACACTAACATCCAAAAGTCTCCTCCTGGCCCTGAGGACTACCAGGGAAGCCTCCAGAAGTATCTCCCACGGCATTTGTGGGAAGAACACAGCCCCTAACAGTCACTCTGCTTTCAGTGTCTAGCATGGAGCTTAAAGAGCATCCCCACTTCTCCCGTGTTCTCTGTCCCTACTTGTTCACGGCATGTCTTCTGCATAGGTATGGCACAAAACACTAAGGATAAACAGTTCCACAGTATACTCGAGAATTAAGATGCTTCATTTTCATATTTTCCATAAGTTTTTTAGTTGGGATGCATTTGGTAGCTGATAACCTGAAAAAGTTTTCTTCTTTGAGACAAAAAAAAAAAAAAAAAAAAAAAATGTAGCCCATTTCGCAAGGTTCACATCTCCTTAAATAAACATCAAAATCATTAATTAGCCACGAGAACTAACCTGCAGACACGGGCTGGAAAATATAACTTTTGCCAAGAACGACACAGATACTGCGAATGGTCAATCACTCTGATCCAATCAAGTTCATCCATTGAAACTTCAATGAAGTATGAGTAAGACCTACGAATCAAAAGGAAAAATGCAGAAAAAAGTACCATATTAAAATAACAAAACCAAGTCATACTTTAATAAAACGTGAAAAGATACAAAAAATACACACTGTTCGCTAATTACGTTTACTGCATAGCAATCAAATTATTATCAGAACTTCCTGTATAACAATCAAATCCTGATAATAATAAAATCTGTATAGGCCCACTACTGTAGCGCGTACCACAATGTATTGAAATTATCTCTGCGCATGTTTGTATGCCTTATTGGATCACAAGTTGCTTAAGAACAAGGAGCATGCCGTATTTATCTTCATCTATTCAGGGCCTAGCACCCTGTTTGGCACATTTCCAGCACGCAAGATACTTGTTCCTTTCCAAACAGAGCCAGGATGCCTTGCTCCTGCTGTATCAGCAGATTCATAAAGCCATGACAGAGAGAGGACACAAAATCGAGGAGTCAGAGGTGTGCCTTTTTCTACCTTCCCTAGTCTGGGTGCCCAGCTCCAGTCCCTCGGGAAAGCCAACTCAAAATGGTTCCCCAGCAAGGCCAGCTTATCTCCTGCTCCCTCCCAGTCTCCCACCATCCCACACAAATATGCGGCCTGAAGAAAAATAAATGACATGTGTGCAGAGATAATACGCATTTCTTGTGGGTGCGACATAGAATTTGGCAGCTAATAATCTGGCAGTAATGAAAATAGCCTATCATCCTCCCTTAGTCAGCTACCCTGGACCATTAGATGCTGGTCCCATACTGAACAAATCTATATTCCCCTGTCATAAGCCAAATTTAAATGTGAGATGCAGTTATTACTTGTACTGTAATACCAACAGGAACAATCTCAGAAGATTTAGGTGACCATAAATGTCAGCCTGCAACCAACAGTTGTGACCAGAAAAGGTCAGCTTATTTTGTGTCATCCCCTCATTTTCTGCTGTCCCCTCACTCCCATTCATTTTATCGCTCAGTCTCAAACTGGTTATAACCTTTTATTGAACCTCTCTGGGTTATCAGTAATGCAGGATATAATTTTACAACATATGTCAGAATCTTTTGGGCTTAAGATTCTGAATTTTTCACCTTTGCTTAGAATGATAACAACTTCTGTGAGAATAGAATAGCTACGTGGTTAAGTCCTCCGTGAATGTAACACACGCACTAAAACGAAGTGGCCTATAAATATTTAAAATCATGGAAATGGTAACTACTTTCGGCCTCAAACATACTAACCTTTTCTTTTATTATCTTTATACTAATTTCACCATTAATTAAATGAGTGAATATATGTAAAGCTTTGGGAACAGTACCTACCACATAAAAGTAATGAAAGTATTATTATTGTTACACTGTTATTAACCTAGAGACTCTCAGAAATGATACGTGAATTAGCTCCGTTTTGCCAACTAAACATCAAATTATATCCAACAAGATACATTATCAGGAAATATATTCTTAATAAAGAAGAAACAGATAAAGATAACCTGGGACCTCGAACACCCATGCCTGTGGGAAATGGGAAATGTTGACTCCTACTTCATGAAGATTCCCTTGTATTTGGTTCAAATGGCCTAAAAGGCCCAAGTGGTGGCCAGTGGTGCTAAGAGAAATGAATTACCATGCAAGGGCATCATCACACTATTACTAAGCCCTCCAGGCTCAGACTCAAAGAGACATGAGTAGGGCCTCGAAGACTCTGTACCAGCTTCCGGGTATGTAGAGTTTCGGTTAATGATGGGCAGTGAGGAAAGAAGACGGTTCTTGGTCACCAAACTGCTCTGGTACCTCTTAGCATCACGGATGAACCCTAGACACTACGGTGGGTGAAAGTGTCAGAGATGCCACAAGGAAGGCAAAATTTTGAAGCCACTACAAAGCGGGTGGGTTCTGAGGCTGGAGCCCATCAAATATTTTTCACAAACTTCCTTTGTTTTGAGGATGATTATTTATCCACCCACTAAAAGACCGTTTTTTTTAATTCATCTATAGGATAAAATGCATTTAAAAAGTTATAATATTAAAAAGTAAAGAATCGGGGAGACTGGGTGGCTCAGTCGGTAAAGCTTCTGCCTTCAGCTCAGGTCATGATCCCAGGGTCCTGGGATGGAGTCCCACATCAGGCTCCTTGCTCAGCGGGAAGCCTGCTTCTCCCTCTCTCTCTGCCCCTTCCCCTGTTCATGCTCTCTGTATCTCAAATAAATAAATAAAATCTTAAAAAAAAAAAGTAAAGAATCAAGTAAATAAATAATGATAACCCAGAAGGCGGAATACCGAACAACCATTAACAATAGTATTTTAGAGGAATATTTTTTTTTAAAGATTTTATTTATCTATTTGTCAGAGAGAGAGAGGGAGAGAGAGCACAAGCAGGCAGAGTGGCAGGCAGAGGCAGAGGAGAAGCAGGCTCCCTGCTGAGCAAGGAACCCAATGTGGGACTTGATCCCAGGACCCTGGGATCATGACCTGAGCCAAAGGCAGCAGCTTAACCAACTGAGCCACCCAGGCGTCCCTAGAGGAATATTTTTTTTAAGATTTTTATTTATTTGAGAGAGAGAGAGCACGAGAGGAGGGAGGGTCAGAGGGAGACGCAGACTCCCTGCTGAGCAGGGAGCTCGCTTCGGGACTTGATCCTAGGACTCCAGGATCATGGCTGGAGCCGAAGGCAGTTGCTTAACCAATTGAGCCACCCATGTGCCCCTAGAGAAATATTTCAAAGAGTAGAATTTTCACAATGTATGAATTACAAAGTGAAGTTAGCCTTTATATGTTTCATCTTTATTTTGTAAAACTATGTGTGGTTTCTGTTTTGTGTATATGTATGTGGGTGTGACTAGTCAAATATATACAAAGTTAGATAAATACTAGTTAGACATATACTTTTTAGATATATACAAAGATTATTAATGACCAGTGAGATTACTAACAATTTCTATTTTCTCCTTTGTGCTTTTCTATATTTTCTGTTTTCTAAGATAAACACATATTGATTACTTTTATAAGCAGAAAAAAAAAAGCAAAAAACATTTTTTTAAAAGGAATATAGCCTTTAACTCTTCTCCCAGAACTAAACTTCAAGAGAAATAGCAAAACAATCCTAAGGAAATAAACCACCGAATCTGTAAGACCAAAATTAGGCCAACTCAGTCAACCATAATGTCATTTTCTGTCCAAGTCATGCTAATCACTCACCGGCTATCTCGGTCCCACAGGAGTATCCGGATGTGATTGATGATAGATGGCTGTCCTAGCTTAATCTCAATGCCAGAACGGCAGTCATCATCAATTGGGTGCCTAGAAAATCCATGATCCAAATCGTAGTTTTGAGTATCACCATCTAATAAGGCGGACTTCAGCTCCCCTTTTACAACCTGGGCTCCATACTTCATGGTTGCAATATTTTCTTCTGGGACTACAGTTAAAAACAGAAAAGGCAAGGTCAACGGTTACTTGGTAAATTATTCTATACTGTGGGAAAAAGGACAAAATTCTAGCATTCTAGTTGATTCTACTTTGTGTATTTCATTTAAAAATGGCACAGACTTGTCTCTGATAGATGTGGCATGTCTGTGAGGATCAAGATACCACCCACAGTTTCAATTTAATGACACCACCAAGTCACAGAGTGCCTGAGAGTAATGTTACTAAGAAAAAGTTGGTAATACTAGAAAAAAAAAAGTACTAGGACAAACAAATCAGCTCTGAGTTCACTCTATTAGTAGCTTTAATTTAATATCTACTGGACAAAACCGGCATATAAGTTGACCTGTACCCGCCGTCTGGACTGAGCACAACATTTAAAAGCAAAGCAGACAGACCAGGTATCTGATAAAACAACAGAAGACACATTCCAATATAGCAGAGCTGCTGGACACGGACCATACACGGACATGCTGAAGCAGTGAAACCAGCAAAAAAACAATAACATATGTAAAAGAAGGTGTATTTTTACTTCACTTGAGCATTTTTAAAAATGAAAATTCAGCCAGTCATCGAAATCAGTATTATGGTTATATAAGTAACCCCCCTCCCCTCTCCCACACTAGATTGATTAAGTGTCAGTTGTTCCTGGAACTCTGAAGTCCTCTATGCGAAGCCTGCCTCACAGATCTGGAGCCTGCCCTCTAGGTGCCAACATTCTGACACTCCCCACGTAGAGACAGGAGGCAGCAAAATCCAGATAGGAAGAGCCTGAGCTTCAGAGTCAGAGTTCAAACAGTGGCTACACCTCTAATCAGGCCAGTCACTTTGGGGAAGTTATCCTCTCTGAACCTGTCTCTCAAGAGGGCAATACCTAGCCCTGGGTGTTTTTATTTGTTGGAAGGATTGAATGAGATGATGTTCACAAAGCACATGAAGCTTTTAGAGCAAAGCTCTAAAAAAAAAAAGTATCAGAATTCTTATGAAGCATATACTAAACAACACACAATAAGAGAACTAAGCAAGTTTACAGACTATAAATAAATGCTGAATTCTCACAGTACATATACATCTTGGCTATGTGATTTAAATAGGGGAAAGTGTGAGCTATAATTAGGCTCTTAGGGAAAGGGGGCAGGTAATTCATCATTGCATATTTCTTGAAAAATATGGGTTTTAAAAAATTTTTCTCAGGGGCGCCTGAGCGGCTCAGTCAGTTAGGTGTCTGACTCTTGCTTTTAGCTCAGATCACAATCTCAGGATCGTGAGATTGGGCCCCATGTCAGGCTCCTTGCTGGCATGGAGCCTGCTTAGGATTCTCTCTCTCTCTCTCTCTCTCGCTTGCTCGCTCTCCTTCTGCCCCTCCCACCCTCCTGCTCACGCACGCTCTCTCTCTCTCTCAAAAAAGAAAAAATTAATTGAAAACATTTTTGGGATGAAGCCAGGTAAAGGGAATGATTCCAGAAGATGACAATAAATGCAGCTGACAAATGGGGGCTGGGGTGGGTCTATTTAACTTGCAAAATTTTAACTCTATCTCTATTTAACTTGCAAAAGGGCAACTCAGAAAAAAAAGCAAAATGAAACCTAGTCATGTTCTACCTCTTTTGTGCTTAAGTGATACAAGTTTACAACTTGCTGAGCTCTATTAGTTCATGGTAATCATACACCTTCCTTATTCATTTCTCATTTATTTAACAAGCCTTATTAATTCCTTTGATTTACTCCTGGTAACAACCCTTTGAGTGAAATAGTATTACATGTCCATTTCACAGATGGGGAAGTAGCTGCAGAGAAAGGCTGGATGTGCCTAAGGTCACACAACTAGCCAGTAACAGAGCTGTGATTAGAACCCAGCAGTGCGCCTCCAGGAGCCCTGCCTGCCACCTCCATCGTAAGGGTTTCTGAGGAGAAGACAGCATTTACCCCTCCTTCCCTAATTCCTTCCCTAAAAGGTCACCTCAGACTCAGAGGGAAAAAAACGAGTCTGATACAGCGTAAAAACAAAGTTGTATTTCAAGTGAGAACACCTAAGCCTGAGACTCGGGCTTTACCACCCACTGCCTCTGACTGAGGCCTCTCAGTCTCTGAATCTGTTTTCTCATCTATAAATAACGCTGTGTCCAACCCACCCACTGCGTTACTGTAAAGATCAGACTACAAAAAATATATGCTACAATGTCCTGTAGGTATAAAGCATTCCGTCAAAAAACAGGGAGGATTCAATCCGTACCAGGTACCACGGGAAAACCTCCGAGAATGAGACAGAGATGGGCCCTGCCCTCCTGATGTCTCCAATCTGGAGATGAAGCACTTCATAAAGCAAGCAAACAGAAACTTCCAACTGATACTTTTCAGTGTCAGTAATGTGTAACCCTTGGTAAAAAGAGATCTCCGTTCCCCTACTGTGCTGAAGTCGGTCACTGCTGACCACTGGAATCATCTCTACCAGTTCTGAGACCACTAGTCAAGACCACGCTGAAAAAGGGGGAAGGAACTCAAGCTTTCAGACTTAGAGAGTGCTGCTAACCTTTGATTTTCTCTAAACATAAGCTTCTTCCTCTCTAAAATTTAACAGGCTTGGAATAACATACAGGCACAAGGGTTTCAAGTGAGTGTAACTACAAGTCTAAAATGGAAATGAAATTGCTACCACAAGTCTAAAGTCTTCTTTTGAAGTTTACTTCAAGAGCACTTGAGACTTCTCTAACTATTCTTGATACAGATTCCCCGAAAGTATCTTTTACTTTAAAATGAGAAACACTTACACAAGTGGAAATTCTTGCATCGGGTCTCTGAGTATCTCATGGGATAAAAATACAACTCCAAGTATTTGTGTGTGTGTGTGTGTGTGTGTACATGCGCGCACCTGTGGATACACACATGTACAAAACCTATAGTTAAATTTAAGAGAATTTAAGAAAAAAGTTGATCCTGAGAAAATTCAAGTCATAATAAAATAACTCAATCCATAAATATTCTTACTGCCTCTATCAGTACAGAAAAGAGCTCTCAAAAAATATAGGGTGTTAGGGATTAAATAACCTAGCAGATCACAATACTTTTCTTTACATTTGGAATTTTGGATGCATTTTACAAACAAGAAAAAAAATCAAGCTCTGAAGTTCCATAGTTATGCAGAAACAAGCCATTATTCGAAAGAAATGCTACAGAGAGACGAAGACTGGCCGCTAGCAACATAGTGCCAAAATCTGAGTGGTGCCGGGTTAGTTATCTTGTGTTTTCCTTTGATTGCATTATGTTCTTAATCATCCTTTGTTGAACTTTCTATTAGGTCTAGGCTAAGACAGTCGTCCACTCCTGATGGGTCATTTGGAGCCACACTTGGTTCTCCGCCCACTGCAATCTCTTTACCTACTTCTGTACCCCAACCACCCTGGACTCCCCAACCTGACTTCCCTGGAAGATGTGTGGCTCCGCCCTTCCAACAAGTGTGGCATCACAAAGGGCTTTCTTGACAACTCCTGTCTTCCCTAACTCTCCCCATCATCGCCACTCTCCGCAGCCCTCCTTTCCACATTTGACAGTGCTCGTGCTCAAACACGCCAGCCGCAAAACAGCAACAGAAAATGACCCAGGCAGGAGATGCTGTCGGAGAGCACTGGCCTCGAGAGTCAGATCAGCACTTTGGTTCCGCCTCAGGAACCAATTCCACTCAGTAACTTTAGGCGAGTTACTTATAAAGATCACAGAATGAAAACTTCTAAGAGCTGAACGGGACCTTCATCCTATTTATTTAAAGAAAAAAAAATTTCTAAGCTGCGTTCTGTGTGCTGGACGGTGCTGGACTCAGCCCTCCAGCAGCTCATCATCTCATACACACAAGTGCGTATCAAACATAAAATGCCTCCACAGAGGGAATACTCAGGAGGGATTCTTGGTGAACCCCTTAGTTTACCGACGAAGATACTATCAACTATAGCTGGGAAGATAAATAACACATATGTCAAAAAAAGTTTTAAAAATATCAAAGTTTCAGGGGTGCCTGCACAGCTCAATCAGTTGAGCGGCTGACTCTTGGTTTCGGCTCAGGTCCCAAGATCAAGCCCCGCGTCAGGTTCCATGCTCGCCGAGGAGTCTGCTTGAGACTCTCTCTCTCTGTCTCTCTCTCTCTCTCTCTCTCTCAAATAAGTAAATAACATCTTTTAAAAAAGGAAACCTTGAGAATGGAAGCTGTGATATGCTCCCTGCTATAAACATGAAGAAAGAGTACTGTCCACTTTCCCAAAGTCTAAAATCTGAGACAAACAAAACAAAATATAACTCAGCCTGAACAGAAAAAGCACTAACTTTCAAGGCAGAAATACCTCCATAGTTCAGAAAAAACTAAGCATTAAGGGAATGGTCTGAGTGCAAGTTGCTCAAATTACCCTAAGGAAAAAAAATAATTTCATTAAAAGTTGATTTCTTTCCCCAGGTATGTGTACAAAACTACTCAAAACCAACTTGCCAGAAAGACGAACCATCACTGGTAAGTCAAAAACATCCTTTGGATCCTTTTTTTTTTTTAAAGGAAAAAAAAATTGTAATTTGGTTAAAAACCTCAGGATATGCAGCTCTAAGAGCTGAACCTTCCAGTAACCAATATTAATAAACTCAAAGATAAAGCATTAGTATCTGTGCTGCCCCTAATCCAGAATAGAACCTCTCCACAGTTCATGAAAAGTCCCAAAGACACAGAAGCTACACCCAGGGGAGAACAAAGAAACAAACAAAACAAATTTGGTCAATAGTTTCAAAATAAGCATAACTATCTTTCCCCAAACAATCCAGGAAGACTTCTGAAATTTTAGACCATATATTCCTAATAGAGAAGAAATGTGATAAAAGAAAATAATGGTATGTCTGGATAACATTTACTTAGAGAATAACTAATGTATCTTTTTAGGAGCTTATAGGAAAGTGATATGCATCCTTAGTATTGATATTGTGGATTTTGCTACCCATATAGTTAGAAAGAAAACTAGCCTGCTATTTAGTCATTTCTCAAGTTTAGAAGTTAGATAAAAGATTCTCAGACATTTATATAATCTCTTCCTCGAGATTCCACTGAATTATCCCAAAATGAATAATTTAACATTTCTGAGTAATAATTACAGGAAATATATCATCCCAGAACTGTGTGTGCCTCAGCCAGTTGAGTTCTCCCTTTCATGGTAATCTCATGGCTTTATTATAGCCCAGGTCTGACACTTCCAATGACCAGCTGGTCAATTCTAAGCTACCACTAACTACATGAAGTGTCCAAAGCGTCTCCTCACTCCTGCAAAAATGTCCCAAGCCTATTCCTCTAATGAATCCAGTTATAGGGCCCTATCAACACCTCAAATCCAAACTAGGGAAAGAAAGGAGAAAAAGAAACTTATATGAGCAGATCTGACAATGAGGACTCAAAAATTCTAAAATTATATTACTCATCTTGTTACCTCTCCCCCTTCCATCCTCCCACCTAGGACCACTCTCTAGCACCTCCAATCTCTTCCCAGATCTCTCTCGAGCTATTTCCTCTAGCTGCCATACTATTTCTCTACTGCCTTTCACTCCAATTCACACACTGGATGGTCAACATATTATATTTACTATCTTTTCAAACCCATGCCTAATTCCCCATGTAGCCAAGCTTCTGCCCCGACTACTCACCAACCAACCACAATTTATTTCCCAAAGTTTTTTCTCAATTCTCATTCTTGTGATTTCCCAGCATCACTAGATACCAGCGACCACGCTCTCTGTATAAAAGTTCTCTCTTCCGTTGGCCTCTATAACCCTACCCCGTTTTCTCCCTACCTCTCTAATTCTTCTTTCTCCATCTTTAGCCCCCCGTCTATAGGTCTTCTCCAAATCTCAGACTTGGAGCTTTTTTTCCTTCTCTACACTCTAGCCCAAGCCTCAACTCTTTCTTTACCAGCTCTGACTGCTTCCTAAACACCAGTAACATGCTTCCACTGCTATGAGACATTTCTATGTGTTCATTCACCAAACGTCTGCTATATGCCACACAACATCTTAAATGTGAGGATACAAAGATCAACAGACCTTACATAGATCATCTCTGCCTTCAAGGACCAAAGATAGGTTAACAAAAATGTTTAAAACAATGTGATCAATGTGATAATTCCTACACAGACATACAGAGATGAGGAAAAACATAAATAATGATAATATAACAATGGTTTCCTAGATTGAATTTCCAGACATTATTTGCACACATTATTTCAACTAACTCTCATAACAATATTAGGAAACGCAGGACAGTAAAGTTCCAATGTAACTTAATGCTAGGTCACACAATTAATAAGTGACTCATTCGGTATTTGAAGTCAAACTTTTCTGGCTCCAAAACCAATACTTTTTCTTCTATGCCCAATGAAAAGAAATCTAAATCTGATGAATCAAGAGAGAAGTCCAGACTAAGGACACCTATTTAAGATCAATCAGTATTTAAGACAATGTCTGAACATGGTCAAGGAAAAGAGCACGCGGGGAAATGACTAACATGGGACAGAACTTGGTACTTAAATGTTCCAGAAACCCCACAACTCAATAAGTCTAAAATCAAGCTCAGGATCTTCAGAAAACTACTAAATTTCTTTAATTCTAAGACATATATTTTTTCAAACTTGAACTTTTTTTTTTAAAGATTTTATTTATTTATTTGACACAGAGAGAGAGAGATCACAAGTAGCCAGAGAGGCAGGCAGAGAGAGAGAGTTCGGAGAAGCAGGCTCCCCGCTGAGCAGAGAGCCCGACGCGGGGCCCGATCCCAGAACCCTGAGATCATGACCTGAGCTTAAGGCAGAGGCTTTAACCCACTGAGCCATCCAGGCGCCCCAAACTTGAACATTTTTTTTAAGATTTTATTTATTTATTTGACAGAGAGAGATCACAAGTAGGCAGAGAGGCAGGCAGAGAGAGAGGGGGAAGCAGGCTCCCCGCTGAGCAGGGAGCTCGATGCGGGGCTCGATCCCAGGACCCTGAGATCATGACCTGAGCTGAAGGCAGAGGCTTTACCCACTGAGCCACTCAGGTGCCCCCAAACTTGAACATTTCTGAAGTTGGGATATAGACATGACAGCATGTCATGGTTTAACTGGCAGTACTGTCTGCTTTCTTAGTGGTACATGAAACAATGGCACCTTAGAACTTCTGGTTTCGGGGCGCCTGGGTGGCTCAGTGGGTTAAAGTCTCTGCCTTCAGCGCAGGTCATGATCTCAGGGTCCTGGGATGGAGCCCCACATGGGCCTCTCTGCTCATCAGAGAGCCTGCTTCCCGTGCTCTCTCTCTGTCTGCCTCTCTGCCTACCTGTGATCTCTCTCTCTGTCAAGTTAATAAATAAAATCTTAAAAAAAAAAAAAAGAACTTCTGGTTTCTTAGATCTGATAAAATAAGGTAACTTCCTTCTAAACTTAATCCTCAAATTTATATCCCTTAAGTCACCAAGATCTAATTTTTTAGAATGATATCTCCTTTATACATACGTATCTTCCCTCTTTCCTACCGCCATTTTAGTTTGCGGTTGTATCAACCTCGTGCAGGTCAAATACCCTCCTCACTGGTCTCCCTGGACCGGTTCCCCCTATTCCAGATAAGCAAGTACAGCGCCACGGATCAAACTTTTAAAACCATTATCGTACTTGTGCATCTCTCCTTCTCGAAAATTCACTTCTTGCTGTGCATAAGCAAAAATCCCAAGCTAGTCTGAAAGACTTCCACGATTTCGGCTGAGCTGACCTTTACAGACGTTGTTGTTTATCAATGCGAGCCTTCTGCTCTAGTCCACCTCTTCTGTTCCCGGTCCTTCAAATGCTCTAACTTGTCTGTCAAACGTAATCAGTCCTCCCCTCGGATCACACTCCACCCCGAAGCCACTCATCTCCAACGTCAGGACTCACCTCACGCTTCAAAATCTCCATGAAATCTCCTTTAACCTTTCTAAGCCATATCCTCTTCCAACATTCACAGCATGTACTAACTTTCAACATGGTTGTACGTAACTTTTCATGGGAGTATATGTCTTATTTCCACAAGGATATTAAAAGGATCAAAGGTGGAGACTATATTGTGCATTTACGCAGCATAATGTAGCGGTTCATTACACAGCCTGACTACACAGGTCTGCCTCTCTGCTCTGCATCTTTCTGTGTGACATTGGGCAAGTTACTTAACCTCTCTGTGCTTCAGCTTCCTCATTTGTAAAATGGAGACAACAATGGTACCTACTTCAAAAGGCTGTTGTAAGAATTAAATGATCATGTAGAACCATTACTGATATATACAAGCACTTTATAAGCACATAATTGCTATTATTTTTATTAATAAGAACAATCACATAAGTGTTGGAAATAGCTAACAAGTGTTAGCTATTACTATTACTTAGAATCTCTATATTCACAGTACCAAAAATAATAATAAGTACATAGCACATTCTCAGTGCTGATTTGATGGAGGAAGGCAGGAAAGGTCTTAGCATGAGAAGAAGCTTTTGAGGAAAATGTCTATTCCTGACCTTCTAGGGAACAGCTGAAGAAATCTGTCTAGGAATGGCAAAAAATACCTATTTTGGAGTCTACAAGGGCTCCACAATCTCTGGGGGAATTAAGAGGAGAACAAGAGGAAGAAGAACTATATGTTGTTAGACCCACACATACCACGTACACCTGCAACTAGAGTTTTGTAGCTCATTTTATAGCTGAGACTGTCAGACAAGGAAGAAAACATCTGCATGAGATGAGGATAAACAGGTACTCACTGAGCATGCCTCTGTAATTGAGGTCCATATCCCGGCTTTCTGATCGAACTTTAATAGCATCCAGAATGGCATCAGGAGACAATAGTCCTGACGGTCTCACAACGTTCAGGAGTTCAGTGAGGCTCATCAGAGGCAAACGCACTGCCTGCATGATTTCAGCATGATTCTCCTTTGAATTGTGCTTACACCAATTTAACAAGGCTAGGAAAATATCTTTCTCGGGAGCTGCAAATGAATCTCTTAATACGATGTTTAACAGTGCTGTCTGAAAAGGATAAAAAAATATTCTGGTCATTGTGGAGCTCAGCCATATGTAAGATCAATCAGCAAAGCCTCACAGAACTGCGAGGATCACTTATATCTCAACGACTCTCTTTGCCCATCTTCTTTCTTTAATCTTTGTGCCATGTACTCTCTTGCCCATCACGGCTCCGTGAATAGCCATGGGCATCTTGTACCACTACATCAAATATCTAGTCTTTCCCACACATCTGCACCTATCTTCAATAAAACTAGAAAAATGGCAACATAAGGACTGTCATTCCATGCAGGCTCTCCAGGAGAGCACATCTATAGGTCAGTAAGATACATCTGGCATTTAAAATTCGAAATTTTTTGTTCCACAGTATTCCTGCACTCCCATATTTCCAGTTCTCAGATTTCCAGACTGACCTCCAGCAACACTGGGGCAACCCTCAAAGACCCTTGCCTCCAAAAAACCAAGTAGGACAGTAAAAATCATAGTTTACACTCAGGCCAAAATATGTAGCTTTTCAAATAGGTTTTCTCATTTGAAATATTCAGGTCCTCGGAGGAACATAAAAAGGGAAAGGAGAGACCAGGGTTCAGAGATATATTTGAACAAAATAGTTTATTTTTTTGAGCCAGCAAAAAAAAACCCCGAAGAAACAAAACACAAAAAAACAGTGACTTAAAACATCCAAGGACACCTCAGATCTCCTTTATGAATTTTCCCTCTCACAATAGGAATTATTAGTTGCACCTCTCTGTTGGAGAGATACAAAACAAAACAAAACAAAAATAGTAGGCAACACCACAAAGGAACCTATCTGACAGGCATCACTTGGAAGACACCCACCCCGCATAGAACCTATCAGAAGAATCTCAAAAAAAGAAAACAAAAGCAATTTGCCTCTCTCTTATATGATCTACATAGAGTCTCAGTAGCCGGAGGTGGGTGGCTAGACAGATGACCTCTTCCAGACCAACAGTTTCTAATCTTTTATTCTTAGTCTATGGCTCTCTTCCGATTGCACAGATCTAAATAAGGCGATGCACGCCTGTAGAGTACTTGCAGACGACAACACACCTTAGAAAGGGAGAGGAAGCCTTCACTTGAGAGTACTTCCTGAGCATTTCTGTCCATAAACATGCAGCACATGCAAGTTAACTTGGGAAGTGAGTAGAGGCTGGCAACATCAAAAGTCATGCAGACATTCTGAATGTTAAGTATGGTGCAGAGATACTCAGAGGTAGAATCCTCCAGCTCTGGAAATCCATATTTATGAGCCAGGCTCAAAAAGTCCAGCAACACCTCCTCCTTCTCATCTGTCAGCGTTGCCCGCCCCGTGTAGATGTATTTAAGCAGCATGGTGAATGCTTCTGCGGTGGTGTCTTGGAGAGGGATTTCTGCCTCGGGCTGAGATTCTCGCATCCCACCATACAGTAATGCTCTGCACATCAGAGAACAAATACAGGAGGAAAACCTCAAATAAGATTTGCTACAATGTTATGAAATCACGGTTATCAGCATTATGCAAACATAAGTTTGTTTAATGACACAAAGATTCAGGTGAAGAAATGCATAGTAATCATTTTAAATAGTTCTCTAAAGAAAGAGAATGATTTATAAACTATTTTGGACTAATTCTATAAACAATTGGACTAATGAAATATCCTGAGCTCAAATATGTAATAAACATTCATTAAGTAGAAAGACAAAAGCGCTCTTTTGAAAGGAACAGCAAAATCCATATAAACAGGTTATAGGTCAATAAGCTCTTTAAAAAGTAAAACTCTGTAGGAAAAGATATAATCAGATAAAAACAATTATACCCAATCAGGTGCCATTCTCCCGTATCAGACTGGCAGAAATTAAAAATCTTGTTAACTATTCAGTATTACAAAAGCAATGGAAAAACAGGTTTTCTCATGCACCGTTTCGAGCCTATAAATAGGCACCCCTTTGGGGAAAGTAATTTAGTTAATTCCTATTCAAATCTAAAATGGGCATACCCTTCAACTCAGTAATCTGTTAGGACTCAATTCTAGAGAAATAATACAGCAAAGTAAAGATACATATATAGGAATATATAGTGAAACAATTGAGGGATGCCTGGATGGCTCAGTCAGTTAAGCGTCTGCCTTTGGCTCAGGTCGTGATTCCAGGGTGCTGGGACTGAGTCCCGAATAGGCTCCCTGCTCAGCGGGGAGCCTGTTTTTCCCTGTGCCTTCCATTCCCCTTGCTTGTCCGCACACGCACTCTCTCTCTCTCTCTCTCTCTCTCTCTGACAAGTAAATAAAATCTTAAAAAAAAAAAAAAACAATGGAAACACCAAAAAAAATCTTAAATGGCTATCAACAGAAATATAATTTTAAAAACTGATATAAAATTTAAATACTGAGATAAAGGAGATCAATGTATACAGTCTTCGAAAGATATCCAGGATATAGTATGTAAGTCAAGTTGCAGACCCAGATGTGTTGAATGGGAAAAAGCATACCACATGCTTATGTGTGTATGCACACAGGTTATATATAGATTTATCTATTTCCATTGAGAAAAATCGGGGGAAATTCACCTTACACTGTTAATAGAGGTTGTCTCTGGGGAATGGGATTAGATGGCTGGGAGGGAAGGACTTCCATTTGTTACATCATAAATTAAAAATAAAATTGGGAATGGGATTATGGGTGATTTGACTTTTTTCCGTGTCTTTCAGTATTTTTCAGATTAAAAAAAATACTATTATTGCTTATCTGCTCATGTAAAAAATGAAAACCAGACAATCCAGTCAGGTAATGAATTTGAATTTCTACCTCTATTACTGTAGAAGAAATAATATGAAACAATTAAACCTCCAGTAGATCAGGAAAGAAAGAACAAGCGTGGAGTACAGAAAAAAAAGAGTAGAAATGAGAAAGAAAATGTATAAAAGTGAAAACAAGAGAAAAAGGGGACAAAAAGAGGCTCTCCCTGCTCCTAAGATTCTCAGAGTAGGACTAGTATTTCAAGGGTTCCCTCCATATCTGTTGGAATTCCTCCTACCCTCCTCCAGGTCTTGGCATTCTTGATGGCCTTAGGGAAATAGTTGAAACTCCAGGCCAAGATTCACGAATATTCTGAACATATTTCTTCATTGGTTTATACTATGCCTAAAAACACCCTTGAAGGTTTTCATTAATCCAGAGAGCATTCCACCATGACCTTAAAATTACTGGGCTAAAGAATACTTTCCTAGGGAGATCTCACCAAGGCTTACTCCCACTGCAGTATGATCCATGGTATTTACCTAAATTCTCAATGTTTTAAAAGTGGCTTTGATGAGGCTCCCTTGGAACACTAAATATGAACCCCCAACCTGTGAAAAAGTCCCTCCTGGACAGTTAGTCTGTCCTCATCTGCAAATTGATAGGCTCTATGACAACAATTAGGGAGGCTTCTCCTACCTTTCCTTTGCATATGAACAGTGTCAGCAATGGGAATCTAAGTAGACAACTCTGAGTTGAGCCTAGTGAGCCATCATATATTATAAATGTTCAATATCCACAGACACCGAGAACAAGTTCAGTAAGTGAAGGGAGTATATTCCATTCACTCAACATGATCTTCAAATTTCTAAAAGCATGTGAGTTTCTTCTGAGAATATACTGATCATCTAAAAGATATCCACACACAATTGTCTTGAATTCTTTTAGAAGAAGGAAGGTATATAATATTAACAAATATTAAACATAAAGCTGAAAAGTTCTCACTAAAAACGCTTTAACAATAATAAGTGGACCAGTAAGAAAAGAAAAACACAAAAGGAAATGTGTGCAGAAGACAGACGCTGGTAACTAATATGACCAGACCAAAGCAGGCTATCTGGGTGGAGCTGACCACTAGCAGGGGGTGTAGGAAAGGGTCATCAAGAACTTTCAGAAGATGCTGCTGGCTTCATCTACCGCAGCATTTTATATGTACAAGATAGGATGTTCTAAAAATGTTTAAATGTACTGAAGGAGTTCAAATTGTAAATATTTCCAAGAGCCTCACGTCATATAATGTGTACGATTCCAGATATTGTTTTGTTGACTTGCTTAATTCTGACTGTGAAAATCTGACTGTAGTTTTCACTAGAAAGTAAGAGAGATTTTCTCTAAGCCATTGGCATCTCAGGTTTTAGATATGAGTTCCCCAAGTCAATTCATGATTTCTGGATATGGGCTCTATGGATTTACCAAAGATAATTTGTCACTCGATCAATAATTCAGTAATGATTCCCTTTTAACAAATATTAGGTAAAATGTAGAGTAATTAGAGCTTAAATTCATAACCCCGGAAGTTAAAGGTTTGAGTGGCAAACAAGGGCTACATATAAGCAGGATTTTTTTTTTTACACATTAGTACATAAGACTTTGCTCAGTTTTAGTTATTTATTTGCTTAGTTTTGAGACTAAATCTCAGTAAATACTTAAATTTCCTTTAATTTGGGGTTGCCAAACTGCCTATCTCAGAGGCAGATCTGTTGCATTACCTACGGGTCCTGGGCCTCAGTGGTCTGAAACTAAGAGGTATACATGTTCATTAGCAAGTCCAGAGGTCAGTCCACTTATACAAGAAGCCAACTGCCAATAAATCAACTTAAGTTCCATTAGTCAAGAACTGTAGGAGCAGGTGAGGGCCGCAAAGATTTAGCCTGAGAAATATTCTTGAGACCCTGAAAAAATGGTTAATGTGGAACATTCAAGCATGGGAAGCCTTCTCACCCTCTAATTCTCGGGTGGCTCCTGAACGAAAAGGTGATTTAAAAAAAAAAAAAAATCTAACAAAAAGTCTACAAAGAGGGAATTCCTATAGACGCTGAACTCAAAAGAGTGCAAGAATTTACTGTTATGTTTTGTTAACTATTTTTCATAGAGGAGAAAAATATCAGTGTTTTCCACAAGTGACTTGAATCTTCAAAAAATAATATACACTTACCGAAAATATTGGCACCTGGCTGCTAAAATTACCCTGTGGGCAGGAAAACGTTTCTTTTCCACAACAAATGTGACGTCGCCATATTCTTCCCCAATCAGCAAGGCACCAATATGTTCAGACAAAATGTGCACATGATCAATTTCCCCCACTGCAGTAAAGGGGCGAAGAGGGTGACTATTACTCATCTTGTAGAACAGGTGATAGTCGTTGATCTAGGATATAAAGAAGGAATAAGAATTAGTGTGGGGAGGGAAGCACACTTAGAAAATCATGAACCATAAACAGAGCTAAGTAGGAATTTGAAGTACTTTAAAACAAATTACACGAGAGAGATTGCATCATTACTCACATCTTTACCAACCAATTTATTCTCGGAAATAATTCAGCCTGACCCCATGAGCTCCAGTCCCTTCAGTGTCTTATCACACTAGGAAAACAAAAATGCCAGGTCTTCAACACAGACAGCACTTGGAGCCATCATATTCTAGAAAACCGTGCTAGTTACAGGTCCCGTATTTCTCAGTACCTCAGGAAAAGGAAAACCAACAACCGGAACTCCTCTGTAGCACAGATCTACTTAATGAGGTTGGGTATAATATACTCAGGAGGAGAGTCATCCAGGCATAGATCTAGACGTAAGTCATAAGCAGAATAAATTAAGTCATCAGATTCCAAATACCCTCAAAGGCTTTCGTCTGAAAGTATCTTAAATATTTTCTAAAAAATAATCTTCTAGAGTCACAAAAATAGCCTGACATTAGTGGAATCTTAACCCTCCTGAAAATAAAGACTAGCCCTGATATTTTTCTTAAGATTGTAACTTCTAGTTCAAACTCGCAGCTCTGATACGAGGTTGCTGTGTTTACCACCACATCATTACATTTAATCTCATTTACAGGCACTTCTTTGCTTTTGTATGCTTTTCTACGCTTTTCTACAGATGTAACTAAAAACTGAAACATTAATCGAAACATGATTAAGAGCCTTATTAAGAAAGGGGACTTGAAGGGGGGGGTCCCTTGAAAGTCCCTTGAAAGCTAAAAGTGTTTATATTCTTCAATCTCTCCAATATTTGCAGGGGTAGGTAACTCAGCAAGCGGGTAAGAGTCCTCACCGGCATTCAAGTGCCCTAGGTAAAGACACAGCTGATGGCTCAGAGGTGTGCCAGCTACCCCTCTACTGCTACCTGTCTACTGCACCAGAGACCAAGGGAATTGAGACAGATGTGCCTTCCTCACTAGACCTCCACACCTTCTTGAATTGTCCATTTGGATCAGGATTAAAGGTTAAACCACTCTTAATCTTTAAACTTCCACATCTAGATCCATTATTAGCAAGGCACACGAAAAATGGTCTTTATCCCCAGAAACTGCAGAGAAAAATCCTTGCGGTCTAGGTTCCCCAATTACTTGCCACTCCATGTCCAACCCCAACAGGGAGGGCAACAGGAAGGACTGTAACATAGAGGGACGTGGAGCATGAGTTAGGCAAGAAGACACCCACTCCAGGTAAGTAGACAAGCTCCCTGCCCCCTAGAGTAGGAGCATCAAAGGGATTACGGCATACTCCCCTAATTGCCAAGACAAATCCCTCTTCAACTCTAATTTTCACTTGAAAGCCTTAAAAACCAAATCATCTCCAGTCACCTGTATATGAAAGACCAAACTCAGCTTAAGAGGATCTATTTAGGAGTGTCAGCAAATAATGCATGATTCGATTATTTAATGAATGATACAACAGTCTAATACAGAAGTTAGCAATCTTTCTGCAAAAGGTCAGATAAATATTTTAGGCTTTGCAGGCTATATGGTCTCTGTATAGACCACTGGAGCCAAAAACAGCCATAGACAATAAGTACATGAATGAGCATGGCTATGTTCCAATAAAACTATTTGCTGAAAAGGGACGGATTTAACCCTCAAGACTATAGTTTGCCAAACCCTGCTCTAACATATGATCAAAGATTGGCTGTACTCTAGATAAAGAATCAGACTGTTTCTGGGTTTTGTTTTGGTTTCTGGCTGGGTTACCCCATTGATGTCCAAAATAACATGGTCATTTCCTGTGTCAGCCACGAAATTCTGAAATCTACAGGTGCCTGAAAACCTCCTTCCTCTTCACATGAACTCTCACATCACTATCCCATATTTCAGTGATGGTGCATGGCTCTAAATAAAACGGACTCCTTCCCTGCCTGAACAAATGCACTGCAAATACCCAGTGAATATATTCTCTGGTATAATATTCACTTATACTTTTATCCAAGTCAGAAGTGAGACGAAATGACTCTTGAGAAAAGACTGATTTTTGGTTAACAAGCTGAAAGGTAAATTTATAATTCTTCAACTGATACACAATAAACATCTGTACTATATATATAAATGTCTACCTTAATAGGGTCTCCAGATCTGTACTTCTTAATACATACAACTTCATTTTGCTAAATTTATGTTTTAATCATGCTTTTCCAACTAAAGGTGTAAAGTGAATATTGCCAGGTATAGAAAACAGCCACTTACTATGGGATAAATATAATTTCTATTGGCATATAGAAATAAGTTTAATTACAGCAGTGATTTTCAATGAGCTTAAACACATTGGAATCACATGGGGAGCTTTAAAAAAGGGGCAGAAAAAGATGCTTGCACCCCACATCAGAAATTGTGACTTAGTTGGCCTGGAATATGGAATCACTCTTCTGAAGTGATTCTAACGAGCAGGATTAAAAGGAGCCACTGATTTAGACTCTGCTGTTGTAGTCACATACCTTACTCAGGTGCACAAATAAACAAACAAAAAATCTACTGAGAAAATTCATTGAGGATTTGATTCCATTTTGAAACTTACTGCAAAGAGGCAAATGGTGCCCACAAAATTAGTAAGGCCACAGCTCATAAGCAGAAAATATTTGAAAATATTTTTGTCCGATGCCATAGCTTAACTACAAGGTAAGAGTTTGGGTCCACCCACCTGTATTTTAAAAAGCATGTTTTAGAAACACACATCAATAAAGTTAACTTTTTAAACCTCTAACTTTGATATATAAAATTGGAAAAAATGTTAAAGTTCAAGGTGCACAACTGTTTATTGACTTGTTTCTTAAGCTTTAAAACTCATTCTGCCACTGTCAACATGTGATCTCTGACAAATTTTCTAACTTCCATGAGATTGTTTCCACACCTGTAATGACATGGTTAGAGCTTTTTGAAGTTATATTTTATAACTCTGCCACTGCCTTTTAATATCACTGTTTGGGCCTGACCTATGAAATGAACTCTCATGACTCAGCATATGATTGTACTCATGACTGCCATTTATTACAGCCAAAGAATACAAAGCAAAATTAGCAAAGGTTTTAAAAAAGCACACGAGGAAAAGTCTGAGAACCAGACATAAGCTGCCAAGAGTCCTCTCAAAGTGGAATTACAAAGGATGTGCTTAATTCCCCCAGGAACAAGTTGTGACAACACATGTTCAATGTTACCAAGCAGGAAGCCTGTTGGAAACTCAAAGCCCTGCATATTTATAATGGACACCGTTCCAATAGGTAGTCCCTGTCTGGCATGTATCCAAATTCCAGACCCCCAAAAGGAAAGTAAAGTTCAACATAAACCATAGTGTTTGCACAAACTGCTTAAGTGAGCCACTCTTATCAATTGATGGCAGGAACCTTCTAAACTCTAAGTTTCTGACTAGACGCCCATCAAGGGCCAACCTCGCAAGCAGGACTTCCTATATATAACAGTTCAGTCCTGCTATGTTAGCCATTTTCTGTATGGTTCCAGAAACAATTAGAGGTCTAATAATGTTAGCAAAAGCACTGAAAACAAGGAATCTAAAAGCCTATCTGATGTACTTATTTAATCTTTGGTCTGGAGTGTAGAGAGAAATACTAAGAAAATAGCCTACTCTACCTGTCCAAAAGTATTTGTGACCCCTTACCTCCCATTATGCCAGATCCAAATAGTTTTAGGGACGGGTTTCTTCAAAATTTCAAGGATAGATAATTCCAATGTTATTTAAACAATTCCTGTGCATATGGGAAGTAGTTTTCTGCTACTTCTTATAAAGCCAATTTAACCCTGACAGGAAGATGCCCACACCCACACACTCAAAAACCAGCATAAATAACAAAAATCCTATGTAAAATATTGGAAAACAGAATTAAGCAGAAGGATTCATGGATCAATTCCAAGAAGGACAGATGAATATTAGGAAAAATAAGTCATTGAATTAAAACGTCAAAGTGGAACAAACCAAGAAATCATATTATAATTGGATCAATAAAAGCTAAAATATCTTGTTTTCAATATATTTTTTAAAGATTTTATTATTTATTTGAGAGAGAGTGCATGTGAGATAGAGAATGAACAGGGCTCTGAGAGGGGTAGAGGGAAAGAGAAGCAGACTCCCTGCTGAGCAGGGAACCAGAAGCAGTTTGATCCCAGGATCTGGGATCATAACCTGAGCAAAGGCAGTTGCTTAACCAACTGAGCTGAGCCACCCAGATACCCCACTAAAATATCTTTTTAAACAATCACTACTAAGTTTATTTTTAAAAAGTTCTAACTGAATAGGAATAAAAGGATACTGACTTTTATTAGGATACTAATACTTCCTTAACTTGATACATACGTATACATACATACATACATACATACATGGCCTAACTGTAACAGATACAAGCATTTGGTTAATAACAAAACATTAGAAACAGTCCTAGAAAGTTCAGAAATAAGACAAGGATGTCTACTCTTATCACTATTAGCATTTCTCAGAAACAAAAGACAATGCAATTAATTGAACCAAGTTAAAGGTAAATGGATTAGAAAACAAAAAAGCAAAAAAAATTTTTGCAGATAATCTGATTGCCCATATGAAAAATCCATGAGAATCAACTGAAAAAAATCTGAGAGAAAACAAAGGAAGCTCACTAAAGTGATCTCATAAAATTATTATATGAAAATATACAGTATTCTTCCATGCCAGAAACCACAAGCTGGAAAATATGAAGAAAAAGACTTGCAATTTAGAATTGCAAAACACATCCAATACTTAGGAATAAACTCATAAACTCATGGAACTCATGGAATAAACCCAAAGTCCATCGAAGAATTTAAGAGAAATACATAAAGAGACATACATTGTTTGGACACAGAAAAATCCCTTGTTTAAAGAGATCAGTCATCCCTAAATCACCATATGAAAAAAGCATATTTAATATTTTATTGTACTTTAAGTGTTCTGAAACTTCAAAATTCAAGAAAATATTCTTGATAGGGATAACAGTTAAAAAACAACAATTTGGGACGCCTGGGTGGCTCAGTTGGTTAAGCAGCTGCCTTCGGCTCGGGTCATGATCCCAGCGTCCTGGATCGAGTCCCGCATCGGGCTCCTCGCTCCGCGGGGAGCCTGCTCCTCTCTCTGCCTCTGCCTGCCTCTCTGCCTGCTTGTGTTCTCTCTCTGTTAAAATAAATAAATAAAATCTTTAAAAAAAACCCAATAATTTGACAAATGGGCACACATTAAAAAAACTGAGAATGAGATGTGAGATTTTTATATTTATCAAGAGGTTAAAAAAAGAGGTGATTTAAGTTGAGAAACACAGTTCTAATACAGGAATTAAAAGCAATGCTGATCACAATCACAACAGAGTTTTTAAATTAAATTGGGATAAAAGAGGGGCGCCTGGATGGCTCGGTGGGTTGAAGCCTCTGCCTTCTGCTTGGGTCGTGATCTCGGGGTCCTGGGTTTGAGCCCCGCATCGGGCTCTCTGCTCGGCGGGGAGCCTGCTTCCCCCTCTCTCTCTACCTGCCTCTCTGCCTACTTGTGATCTCTCTCTCTCTCT
Organism: Nasua narica; assembly: GCA_028533885.1. Classification (NCBI taxonomy): domain Eukaryota; kingdom Metazoa; phylum Chordata; class Mammalia; order Carnivora; family Procyonidae; genus Nasua; species Nasua narica. Next base: position 97,566,692 of record CM052802.1, read on the forward strand.
GTCAAATAGATAGATAGATAGATAGATAGATAGATAGATAGATAGGACAGAAGAGTTCATCTGAAAGAATAAGTATATAATTTGGTATATATTCTGAAAAAAAAAAAAAGAACAATGGGGGCCAGCTTAGTGGAGGAGAAAGCAAATCACAAATTAGAGCAATTAGGGGCACCTGGGTGGCCCAGCGGGTTAAGCCTCTGCCTTTGGCTCAGGTCATGATCTTAGGGCCCTGGGATTGAGCCCCCGGGCTCTCTGCTCCGCGGGGAGCCTGCTTCCTCCTCTCTCTCTGCCTGCCTCTCTGCCTACTTGTGATCTCTCTTTCCCTGTCAAATAAATAAATAAAATCTTTAAAAAAATAAAATAAAAACCAAATTAGAGCAATATAACAATGTCATATTAGAGAGACAGATCTTTGGAACATATTTGCCTGGAAAAAACCCAACTACTATACACAGGAATTCACTATATATATATATATATATATATATATATATATATATATATATACATATACACATATAGCATTTCAATTCAGGGAGGAAATATAGAATTTTTTTCAATAAAAGACAATGTTAGCCATTTTTTAAAAAGTGGGTATTCACACAAACGTAAGGATGGCAACCTCAATACTTTCTGTAACAATAAAAAATTGGAAAAAACTTAATGGCCATTTAAAGGTAACTGGATAAACAAATAATGATAAATCTAGATAGTGGAATATTATACAATTTTAAAGGTATAATCTTAGATACTACTAACATTGGAAAAATCTAAAATATATGTATTTACATGGAAAAAATGTATTACATGCAAAAACTGCAAAACCGTATTATAGTAAAATGTTGTTTTGTTAAATAAATTTTTAAAAAGCAAACATCAAATTGTTAACAAGGGTTAACCCAAAGGATCAGGGTTGTGAGAAAATTTTATGTAGTGCACTACATATTTGTATGTTTCAATTTTTACAAGCGTGTTTTATTTATAATAAAATTTTATGCAAACATTTTAATAACTTTGGCCACTAAAATTACAAAATAAATTAGTTTGTATATGAGACAGGAAGTGTTTTAATTTGCCACAAACTGTAGTACCTGATTTGGTGACTAAGAACAGTAAGCAGAGGGACTATATATTATCTCCACAGACGAAAATTAATTAACAACTTGAAGACAAGGACAAAAAGTTCATTACACGAAGACAGACATTACACTAAGGCAGGAATGAATACCAGATACCCGTGTAGTGTGGCCTATTAGGACACCCTATCTGATGCATCCTGACTAAATATCTTCACCTTCGGGATTTTCAGTAGGACTTTTTCTAGACTTAAGGCACATTTTTTTTTTTTCAGATGCAAACACAGTGCTCTGAGATTTGTTCCTGTTCACAGCCCATTTCTAAATTTGCTGACGTTCACAGGATAGGGCAAGGGTAATCTATTCATTCAAGCTGTTCCTTCAAGGTGGGAGGAAGGAGAACAGGAACACAGAGGGAACAAGGATCTACTGGGAGAGAGGGCAAGAACACCACCACCAGGAAATGGTGCCAATCACGATAGCATATAGTACCATTAGCTGAGGGTTCTGGGACTTCATATGGATTTATTTATCAGGGATGGTGGTATAGAAACCACACTCTTTCATGGTTGGGTAACTTGCATGGGTTCAAATGCATTTAAAAAAAAAAAAAGACTAAGGCAGCAGTATTAAGATTCTCAGGATTATTGACTATTTCCTAAAGATTTTATTTATTTATGTGACAGAGAGATATCACAAGCAGGCAGAGAGGCAGGCAGAGGGAGAGGAGGAAGCAGGCTTCCTGCTGAGTAGAGAGCCCTATGCAGCCCTATGCAGGGCTCCATCCCAGGACCCTGAGATCATAACCTGAGCCGAAGGCAGAGGCTTTAACCCATTGAGCCACCCAGGCACCCTGGGTTATTAACTATTTCTTATGCAATAAGAAACCCACACCCATTTGTTCTAACCAAAATAATGAACAATGTCCATCAATAACATGAGAGCACCATATGTACTTTATACTGCTATAATGTTATAATTACCTCTTAAGGAGTTTGAAAAAACCAAGTCAACCTAAATATCAATTTCTTTACTTAAAGCTCACTTCTGGCAGAACTGTTTACAAACTTTTCTTTAAGAAAGGGCTTTCCACATTTTTTAAAGTTTATTCTCCAGAGTGTAATCAGGAAACAAAGAGCAAAGTTCCACCCGGTGGAGACGCCAATGAGTCCTTGAATGCTTTATAAATCTCCCCTGGGAAGCCCTCTCTGCCCCGCCTATTTCCTGACTGAAAGGCCTTTATGGGTAAAAAGACCTTCTGCTCTTTAATTGCAAAATATAAATGATCTTTCTCTTGAGGAAAGCGATGGCATTTACAAGCATATGGTTTAGCAATTTCTCTCTGCTCTTGGTACCCATGTGGTGTGTAATCTGAAGCAGTATTTCTTAAACTTTAAATTAATGTCACCTGGGGAGATAAAGGATATCCTGTCTGCATCTTAAGCACTCTCAAAAAATCACATTCTACTTTCTCATGGGAGGGATACCTCACTTCTTTTGATATATACTCTACTCTTGTCATCCAAAAGTCTGAATAAACAGGTGCACACTGACCATACTGGTTGGTGTGACCTTGACTCTGATACTCTGCAAGCAAATCCACTTCAAAACCTTGCAGAGGACGCCTGTTACAGGGGCAGTAAAGGGCCCCAGTGAGAAACAGGACTGCAGTTCGCAGGCATTTCTTAACTTCAGGATTCCCCAAATGTCTTTCTCTGGGAAAGATGAAAGGATTTCTGACATCCAGTCCCACTCCAAATTCTTGTCACTCTTATGATTTTATATGTTTGTGAATAAATGTTTATAGATATGCGCAGCTTGGAATGCTTTTAAAGAACTGTAATCATAATAAAAACATTTGATGAGATTATTTTATTGAGAGTGTATATAACTCCATTTACCAATTACCACATTGATTCTACACTTCTTTGTCAAGAGACAAACTAGTTTCTGAATCTCTATGTAATTCATCTGATAAAAGATTTATTGAGAAAAAAGATTCATTGAGCTCTCTTCTGTGATATAGGCCCAGTGCTAGGTGATAGAAACACAAAGATTAATAAAAGATAAAGTTGCTACCTCTGAAGAACTCACTGTCTACTAAGAAACCTAGGCCTAGATGACAAATAATGTCAATTCTAGAACGAGCAAGCCATAATTTTATGATCAAGCCATAATTTTATGATTTTTAGAAAGTAAAATAGGTATCTTCTGTAAGTACCGTACTAAAACAACTACGACTATGTTGAACAGATTAAGTGAACATGAACTCAGAAAATTATGTTATACTCTTATATCAAAATAAAAGTCAATATGCAAACAACTGGCTACTTGTTCTCCAAAATGGGGATGCTCACATGCCAAAGAGAGTAAAATACAAGCCACAGGAATTTGGTAAGAAAACCTTAACACTTCTATTGATACGTGGTTTTTTTTTAAGATCTTATTTATTTATTTGACAGAGAGAGCACAAGCAGGGGGAGCAGCAGGCAGAGGGAGAGGGAGAAGCAGGCCCCCCACAAAGCAGGGAGCCTAAAGAGGGGCTCAATCCCAAGATGCTGGGATCGTGACCTAAGCCGAAGACAGAAACTCAACCAACTGAGCCACCCAGATGCCCTGACCTGTATTTTTAACCGAGAAAAAGAAAAAATTAAGATTCAGCAATATTTAATTTGTAGATGACCCTGACCTCCTCTCATGATATGTCAAAAACAGTCAATTGTCTCAAAAGATAAATAAGTGTCTAGGGAATCCCACAAAGAGGCAGGACTCAAGGGAGTGTTCTCCTTTGTTCAAGGACGTATTGGGTTTACCTGTGCCTGCTTATGTGAATTTTTCAAATGTTATCTGGTTTTAATTAAATTATTGCTTACAAGGTAACAAGTTCCTGCAAGGAAACCACTAACTGAAGATAATGTAACACTGCCAAAACAAGAAAACAAGTAAATGGCAATTATGATAACTCTACTCTTAGTAATCAGATTTTATAAGAAGGTGACCCCTGCCAATAAGTCCTAGAGACTTAATGCATACTACAGTGAATATAGACAAAAATATTGTATTATAATCATCAAACCTGCTAGAAGATTAGAACTTAATTATCGCAATTACTAAAAAGAAATGCTAATTATGTAACATGATAAAGGTTGTAATTATGGCCACAATGGCAATCATATCACAATATAGAAATGTATTAAATTAACATATTATACACTTTATATTTTTTAAAATTTTTATTTATTTATTTATTTGAGAGAGAGAGAGAGGAGAGTAAGAGAGAACATGAGGGAGGGGGCAGAGGGAGAGGGAGAAGTTGGCTCCCCACTGTGCAGGAAGCCAGATATGGGGCTCCATCCCAAGACCCTGGGATCATGACGAGCCAAAGGCAGATAATTAACCAACTGAGCCACCCTGGGGCCCCACATGTTACACACTTTAAATCAAATATATTTAAGTAAAAAAATGACTCCCAAATTTAAAATAAGATCATTTGAAATATATACTAACAATAAACCTCCATATAAAAGGCATTAAGACATATGTTGAATAAATCAATATTGGTTGAATATTTTAACCCAAAAAGAAGCTTAAGACAAAAATTACAATCTAGTAGCAAATTAACCATTTGCGGGACACAGAAAGTACCTATCACCTAATAATAATGGCTACTATCTTCAGAGGACTTACTATTGCCAGGCAGAGTCCTAAGCATTTTATACACACCATTTTAGCTAATATTCAAAGAACTGGCTTGGGAAGGTACTGTTCTTTATCCTACTTCACAGATAGGAAATTGAGACACAAACAAGAGTAGGCAATTGTCCAAGGACACAGACAATACAGTGCAGATTCAAACCAAGGTCTATCAAAGTCCTGACCTTAGAAGAGCTATGCCACTCGTGAGAAGGAAGGAAAGGGCGAATGGGGGGAAATCGGAGGGAGTGTTGAACCAGGAGAGACTGTGGATTCTGAGCAACAAACTGAGGGTTTTGGAGGGGAGGGGGTGGGGGGGGTGAGCCTGGTGGTGGGTATCGAGAGGGGCACGTACTGCATGGAGCACTGGGTGTGGTGCATGAACAATCAATCTTGTAACACTGAAAAATTAAAATAAACAAATTTGGGGAGAAAAAAAAAAAAGAAGAGCTATGCCACGGTGACACAGGAGAAATGAGAAATGATTCTGACTCCGACTCCTGCCAACTAGCTCGTCTGGCCAGCAGTTCTCAAACTCTTCTAAGACACCCTATTCAGACTAGGTAAAATATGCCACATGGGTAATAAGCATAAAGTGTCCTCTTTCAAGTCAACTTTTGGAGATTACATATACATCTGCTGCACTAATATAGGGAGAGTAACTCAGACTCAGCTGCAATGTAGCTAAATTCTAGTTATGGAAAAATTACAGACCAAGAATATTGTTAAACCAAATATGCATCCATATACACTACAGGGTTAAGTGAAAACCTGTGACAAACTAAACTGATAGTGATACAACTGAACAGTAACTTATAATTTAAAAAAACAAGAATGGAAACAACTGTGAAAAGAGCAACCAACTCAACTGATAATATAGATCTTTCTCTTTTTTTTTATAGATCTTTCTGAAAATGTAAAATAATTCTAACTTATGCATGTTCATATATGGAACAGGAGCTTTGCAATGTTGCTACAGACTATATAGTAGCCAGAATTAGTAGAACATCAAATTATACACCTGAAACTAATATAACACTGTATATCAATTATACTTGAATTAAAAAAAAAGAAGAAAATTTTTAGGGGCACCTGGGTGGCTCAGTCAGTGAAACGTCTGACTTCAGCACAGGTCATGATCTCAGGGTGCTGGGATTGAGCCTTGTGTTGGGCTCCCTGCTCAGTCAGGAGACTGCTTGTCCTTCTGCCCCACCCCTCATGCACTCCCCCTCTCGCAAATAAATATTTTAAAGAGTAATAAATAAATTTTTTAAAAGGTAGTAACAGCACCTACATGTCATGTATCCAGGTACATATTAAAACAGTGCTAATTTTTTTTAAAAATTAGAATCTTTTAATGTGGATTTATGAATTTTGCATTCCCTTAATGCTTCACTTGATTGGTTTTTAATAAGTTGCCAAAGGATATATATAAATGAAAGACTATGAGCTCGACTGACATTGCCAGTGTTTTTTGGTCAGGGCTAATCAGCGGCCTTGGGCCATCTTTTGAGAAGCATTCTCCTAGAGGAGGCAATGTTCCTGGCTCAGTTTGGCAATGATATTTAATTCTGTGGTGGTTGGGAAAAGCTATTTTATTATTCAATCCCAAAATATCTTAAACTCCCAAGGCAAAGCAGGCCACTATATAATTTGCAAAATTAATTTTATTTTCTATTCAATTCAAGCTGTCTTTAGTTTCCCTAGATCCAATCTCCAAAACAATCTTTTCCAAATACCTGCAAATGAACAAAAGCATTTAAATCAGGTATCCTAGAGCAACAACAAAGTATCAAATGACCCAAGTGAGCTTCATTCTGTTATGTTTTAGTTTTCCCAAATACTGAAGCTTGCTTCTTCTTTCTTCCCTACAAAGGACCTTCCTAAGCTCATACTTTAGAAAGGCATTGAGGTGCAGAAACATCATCAGATTTTATTAACCTAAATTCTGAATGTTTACCCAAAGACCTGCATTATCCAGCTACCAACCTTCTCTCAGTCTCTGAGCTCTTGTTTGTTCCACTGTTTAACTCCCTCTAAGGCAACCTTTGCACGAGACGGGATGACTTTTGGGAATGACAAGTCACAGACTGCAATTCTAAGAAGGAACTATCACTTATGGTTCTCAGAGCTTATATAACTATCCTTTTTCAGGTTCTCAGCCTTATTGGTCCCAAGTCCGTTTGAAAACGGCATGACCTGTATGCTGGGAGCCAAAAAAAATAATATGCACCTAGAGCCAAAAAGCAATGAAAAAGTCATGATGAGTGCAGAGGTTATTAGTTGTAATAACATTTGAAAATACAGGACAAGCCATTTCTGTTTAATTTTCAGTGGCAACCTATGGGTCTGTAATATTCTTGCCCAGATTTAAATTATATGATATTTTCTTAATTAATAAGCATCATTATAGCATGAGCTCCTATTAAAGCAGTGGAATAATCAATTGCAACAATTTAATTTCTTTGTAGCAAAGCTACTGTGAATATTTGCATTATTGTCTGTGTAAAGGAAATTGGCTTTTCATTTGTAGATGTTATAAAAATGTTCTACTGTGCATACTTTGAAGCAGTTTGTTAAAACCCAATATCCAGGCTATTTTCTGTGAATTGTGAATTTTAAAAAAAGATCAAGTCTAAGAAGTTAGCTCACCTAAAATCTTGGATTTATAAGCTTGTTGCCATTCTAGAAAATAATCTAAAGGAATATTCACAAATTATACTAACTTCCTTTTGTTTTTCCCCCTTCTTTCCTTTAGTTTTATGGGCATTGTCTTTATTCCTTCAACATAGCATTCTCTACTGCAATGGAAAAAAAATAGAATAAAAATCAGAGATAATTATCATCATGTAGCTAGGAGTTACTGTCCAAAACGACAGCCACTGATCTAAATTTGTAACCAAAGCCAAATCTACAGCCAAATCCAAAGCTAAAGTGTGTATGTAAGAATAAGGGAATGAATAGCACATATCAAGCAAATAACTTTCATCTTACCAACAGGAAAACTTGGGTAAGAAGTTCAAGAAGTCCATGCCTCTTAAGATTAGTGAAATGGACTTTTCCTTTAAAACTGTCCCTCTGTCATGTTCCAAACTTAATTTTACCCAAATCTTCTACAAATCGCTGTGGATAAGCAAATATGCGGCCTGCCTTTCACCTTCTTCTGGTGCATGTATAAACTTCACTTACACTGTGGGAGAATAAAACCCATAAAACGAGAGAATAATGTATGTTTTTTTCATTCTGTTTTAGAACAAAAACTCTAAAGGGTAGTGTATGGGTCTTCTCTATTCTGTGCACTAATGCCCCCAAGATGCTACTGAATAATTGATGAGCTTATGATTAGACTGCTATCCTTGGTTTTGAACAACATTCATGGACCAAATTTAATTCACATCTAATATTGAATTCTATCTCTTTTATCATGATCAAAATATACATCAAGGTTGATCTCTGTTCCTTAGGATTTCATCAGTCGATTCTTTACGTAAAGTCATAATCTTGATTATGTGACCAGCTCAGCTATGGCACCAACTCGGGATGTCATTGACACAAATTCTCACAGCCCATCAAGAAAAGATACTAGGACCATGCCTTTATAACAGAAAAAAAACCTACAATGCAGGCCCCTTAGGAATAAATATATTGACGCAAGACGAGGAGAATCTATTCATAGTTTATAAGCAGAATATTTCTGAAGGTCATTTCTAAGAGAAACAATAAGTTGTGATTAATAAGGTTTAATGTTAAGTTGGATTTCATTTAATTGAAACGGCATTACATTTTTCGGCGAACATAAAATGATCGAATGCCGCAGAAATGGTCTAAGTTTATAAAGAAAAAGGCAGCTTATGCTTTGCTTGGCCAACCGGATGGGGTTTACCCACTGATAAGGAAATAAGAGTCTTTAAACACTGCTGTACCATGAGTCTATCTAAAGTAACCCATACGCTCTGCAGATAAGGTGGGTTTTAAATAATGGAAGAAGGTAGCTTTTTAAGGATATTAAGTAAAAGAAGATGTTCCATACAGACAAGATGGCAAGGGCAGGAGTCTTAGGGCAATATCTGAAAATGTGAGACTGTAAAGGAAGTTTGTTTTGAGTAACAACAGAGAAAAGATAGAAAGAGATACACAATATGGTAGAACCTTACAATACAAAACCAGTCTAAAACTAAGATGCCTCCAAGGGAACACAGAGCTGAGACTCGGAAGTACTCTTAAGTTCTGCTGGGTAAGATCTAGACAAATCATTTCAAGTCCTGAGACCTAGTTTCTACCTTGGAAAAGGGGTGGGAGTGGGGGGTAGGCAACATTCGGTGGTAACTTCAAGTTCTAAAACTCTATAGCTAAATCATATGTGTAGGAAACAATGCTCTTATATACTGGTGGAAGTATAAACTGGCTCAGCTTTTTGGAAGTCAATCTGCGGAATTCACAAAATTCCTAAATATCCATTTCCTGTAGCCCCACAATTGTACTTCCAGGAATATATAAGGTTATAAATTAAGCATTGCTTCTAACAGCAAAAAGCTAGGGGACTAAACATCCGTCAGTACCACAAGCAGAAAAGAACAGCAACAACCTTCAGGGAGGGGAGTGAGTGTGAGGAGCCCATAAGGGGATGAGTCCTAAGTTTTACATTTAAACTCAATGTCCTTCTGAAGTGTTTCCTTCCTTTAAAGGGGCGCCTGGGTGGCTCAGTTAAGTGTCTGCCTTAGGCTCAGGTCATGATCCCAGGATCCTGGGATCCAGCTCTGCATGGCGCTCCTTGCTCAGCGGGAAGTCTGTTTCTCCCTCTCCCTGCCACTCCCCTGCTTGTGCTCTCTGTGTCAAATAAATAAATAAATAAAATCTTTAAAAAAACACACACATAAGAACTGATTTATCTTTTACATAAATGGCATTTCAAGAAACTTAAGGAAGTGTTAACTTAAAAAAAGGTGATGAGATACTTATGTTTATCAAAAAAAAGCTTTTTTTCATTCCATGCTCATGGATCGGAAGAATAAACATTGTTAAAATGTCTATACTGCCCAGAGCAATCCATACTTTCAATGCCATCCCGATCAAAATTCCACCAGTTTTCTTCAAAGAGCTGGAACAAACAATCCTAAAATTTGTATGGAA